>OX439012.1:26608934-27208934 GCA_949316495.1 Amphiduros pacificus
TCTTGTGAGAAATGGGGCAAATCTGTTTTAATCTTATGAGAAATGGGGCAAATATAGAAGAAGTCGGAACTTTGGGGGTTTTTTTTGTTTGTTTGTTTATCAATTTATTTATTTATTTTTGTATTATGAGTGGTTCCTTTTCTTGCATTGACAACAGAATTTTTCTTTCAATTTTATGTTTTGCCTGCAGTATGTTTTGGTTTGTCTGATTAAATGTTTGTTTTCTTACATTGTTTTTTTGTTGTTCTGTTGTGATGTATTACTCTTTACATTACATGTCACATGTGAAGAACCTCTTTTTCTTGTTTACATAAAGAATAATTAGTTTTACTGACATGATGTATTTTGTGGTTGATATATTATATTGTGCTATATTATCTTTTATAGACTTTCTATTAATTGAATATCCAATCAAAATGGTAGGTGGTACAAGATGGGAGACCATTCTGCTGCTCAGATATTCCCTGTCTGCCACTGTAGGAACTACCATATTTACTCAAATATAAGACGACTCGTGTACAAGACGACCCCCAAACATTAACCGAAGGTTTGGGTATGAAAACCTTGTCTTATATTCGGGTAAATACAGTAATATATTTGATAATCTGTGTAATTGTATTTTTTCTTCTTTCAGCACCATGTCCCAAGCCTCCTACTCCGGCTTGCCCAGGTAAACTCCTTCATATATTTAAATGTCAAACAACTCTGATAAATTTATTTGTAAACTATTTTTAATAAAAATGATTTTATTTGATAAAATACACTGTCAAGATATTTTGTGAATTGTTTTATAACTGTTTTGATTTTTGCTCAGGATTTTTTTAAAATATTTTTTTTATTTTGTTAAGGTAATTTGCAAAGGATTTGTTTTACATTTGATTACAGTGCCAACAGCAAAAGGTCGTGGCTCTACAGGGAACAATCAAAGGGCGTGTTTGTTACCATTCACATACAACGGCAAAACTAGTGCCCACTGTACCAACGAGGGATCCAAGGACGCCATGTGGTGCTACACGACGCCAGCCGGCAAGACAGCACAGGAGTGGGGAGAATGCATAAGTATGCACACAATTACCAGACCTCTCACACTTACCAGACCTCTCTCACTCACCAAACCTCTCTCACTTACTAAAACTATCCCACTCACCAAACCTCTCACACTCACCAAACCTCTCACACTTACCAGACCTCTCACACTTACCAAAACTATCACACTTACCAGA
Source organism: Amphiduros pacificus (assembly GCA_949316495.1). Lineage (NCBI taxonomy): Eukaryota > Metazoa > Annelida > Polychaeta > Phyllodocida > Hesionidae > Amphiduros > Amphiduros pacificus. The sequence continues at coordinate 26,610,158 of OX439012.1, forward strand.
CCTCTCACACTTACCAAAACTATCACACTCACCAAACCTCTCTCACTTGCCAAACCTCTCGCATTTACCAAACCAATCACACTCACCAAACCTCTCACACTCACCAAAACTATCACACTCACCAAAACTATCACACTTCCCCAAAGACCCAGTCTATGAAAAGTGGGGCAAATGTGGAGGTACGTAGCCACAACTTTGGGGTTTGGGTTTTTGTTGTTGTTTTTTTGTTGGTTTTTTGGGGTTTTCTTTTTTGCATTACCGGTGGTTCGTTTTTGACATGCATTGCCGGAAGCAAATCTGTTTTAATCTTGTGAGAAATGGGGCAAATCTGTTTAAATCTTGTGAGAAATGGGGCAAATATAGAAGAAGTCAGAAGGGGTTTGGGTTTTTTTGTTTTTTTTTGTTTATCTTACCAAACTTATCACACCTACTCAGACACTTACCAAACCTATCACACCTACTCAGACACTTGCCAAACTTATCACACCTACTCAGACACTTGCCAAACTTATCACACCTACTCAGACACTTGCCAAATCTATCACACTTACAAAAGAAAGGGGCTGATATACTGAACAATTTTGTCCAAGCAGTTGTTATTAATATTCATATATGCATGATAAGAGCCACACAAAGTGTGTCTCCAGTGTTGTGGACAAATGGTGAGGTAGCAGACAGCTTAATTACCACACCTGTGCTGAGAACAATGACCTGACTGTCCCAGCAGGTGACACTTAGGTTCCTTTGATCAAGAAGCTTGCAATACTGACTTGGAGAGTTTGTGGGTGGGACTTATAGAAACAACATTGGCAATTTTAGGATTGGGAAGTATGCAAAAACGGTGCATTTCTGACTGTCATTCCTGTCTTGTATCATATGCACTCACAGTATAAGAAGGTTCATATAGGATGGTAACAAACAAAATCATATAGGATCATGGTAACAAACAAAATCATATAGGATCATGGTAACAAACAAATTCATATAGGATCATGGTAACAAACAAAATCATATAGGATCATGGTAACAAACAAAATCATATAGGATCATGGTAACAAACAAAATCATATAGGATCATGGTAACAAACAAAATCATATAGGATCATGGTAACAAACAAAATCATATAGGATGGTAACAAACAAAATCATATAGGATGGTAACAAACAAAATCATACAGGATGGTAACAAACAAAATCATATAGGACGGTAACAAACAAAATCATATAGGATGGTAACAAACAAAATCATATAGGATGGTAACAAACAAAATCATATAGGACGGTAACAAACAAAATCATATAGGATGGTAACAAACAAAATCATATAGGATGGTAACAAACAAAATCATATAGGACGGTAACAAACAAAATCATATAGGATGGTAACAAACAAAATCTTCAGAACCTTCTACAAGCTTAGCTTTTGCAGGATATATTTCCACTAAACGTTTTTCTGCTGCCAAATTGGCTTAGAGTCAGTTCCAGTGCCATTAAAAAGTGAATATTAAAGAATCACAAAAAGCAACATTTTATTTTTTAGTCAATGATGAAACGGGAAAGAGGTGTGCAAGAAATTTCAAATACGTGAAAGGATCAAGTACGACGGTGATAAAGACGTGCACCCACACGGACTCGCCGGACACGTCGGCCAACAAGAAGCAGTGGTGCGCCCTGGAGGTAGCCGGGGTAGCCCAGCCCACCATCACCGTCGCCGACCTCGCTGCCACCACTAACAAGAAATGGGGATACTGCGACTTCAAAGGTACGCCACTTTAGAACCAGTTGGGTTTTCTTTTGAAGAAATTGTCTAATTTGGGCACTTTTATATAAAATGTATAAAATATAATATGTATTATGGCTGACAAACGAGTAAGAAAGTAATACCCTTTTTTTCAGTCAGAATTAAAATATTTTTGTTTCATATTTTTCTTTTCTTTTTCTCTTTTTTTTTACAGGGATTTGTCCGAAACAACTTCTACCAAAGGCTGGGTTGGCACCGAAATGCAAAGGTTCGTAAAAAGGTTTCACATCGTAACCCTAGAACAAAAATCCATTAGCAAATAGGTGACTTTATTTTGACATGAGGAGTCTTTAAAGCTAGTTGCCTTTAATCCATTAGCAAATAGGTGACTTTATGTGACATGAGGAGTATTTAAAGCTAGTTTCCTTTAATCCATTAGCAAATAGGTGACTTTATGTTGACATGAGGAGTCTTTAAAGCAAGTTGCCTTTAATTAAGACCAACATCAGGCATCCTATCAGACAGATTGCTTTATTTGTCAAGAAATATTAACTTTCAAATCTCACCGAGGGAAATGATTGCATTCTTGACGCTATTATGTCTGAGATTTTTATTAAATCTTTCAAATGTACGTTTCTTACTTCCCCTATTATTCAATAATACGTGGCTAACTCGCTCACAGCATTCCTTGGCTACCGCCATCATCTGACTTTACCACAGATTTTTGTCACGAATCTGCAATAATATTTTTTCCATTTCAGTTCCAACTGTACAAACCGACCCTAAGGTGAAAGCTGCCGACTGCACCTTTGCCTTCACCTACGGCACCCAGGTGTATGAGACATGTATCGACTTTGACAAGACAGGAGTATTCCGCTGCTTGACAGACCAGAAAACTCACAAATGGGGCGACTGTCGGTGTGAGCAACTCGCATTTTAATCAGTTTCCTTATTTTAAAAAAAACTTTCTCAACCTTTTCAATTCCTAATGTGGACCTTGATCAAATGACATACAAACCTTGATCAGATTTCACTGTAATTAATGTGACAAATACAAGCCTTGATCAGATCTCACTTTAATATACGACACATAAAAGCTTTGATCAGATCCCGCTTTAATTTATGGTACATACAAGCCTTGATCAGATCTCACTTTAATTTACATGACACAAACAAGCCTTGATCAGATCTCACTTTAATTTTATGACACTTACAAGCCTTGATCAGATCTCACATTAATTTACATGACACAAACAAGCCTTGATCAGATCTTGCTTTAATTTAAATGGCACATACAAGCCTTGATCAGATCCCACTTTAATTTATGACACATACAAGCCTTGATCAGATCTCACTTTAATTTACATAACACATACAAGCCTTGATCAGATCTCACTTTAATTTACATAACACATACAAGCCTTGATCAGGTCTCACTTTAATTTACATAACACATACAAGCCTTGATCAGGTCTCACTTTAATTTATGACACATACAAGCCTTGATCAGATCTCACTTTAATTGATGACACATACAAGCCTTGATCAGATCTCACTTTAATTAACGTAATACATACAAGCCTTGATCAGATCTCACTTTAATTTACATAACACATACAAGCCTTGATCAGGTCTCACTTTAATTTACATAACACATACAAGCCTTCATCAGATCTCACCTCAGTTCATATGACTCATACAAGTCTTGATCAGATCTCATTAGATCCTTCCGCAGATCTCACACATCTATTTACATGACATATAATGATATGGATGTTATTTTTTCAGATCGCACCATTGAGAACAGGAAGGACTGCTTGGCTTCTTGGAGATATAAGAACAAGGACTACACGCAGTGTACGACGGTGGACAGTCCGAGCGGTACTGCCCCCTGGTGTGCAATCAATCCTGCCATCTCCTCATACAACTCGGCGCTCACCACAGCCAATCATCAGTACTGGGGACGCTGCGACACACAAGGTGCCATCTAAACTACCTTCCTTAATAGGGCAAAAGTTCTAATAACCTTCACTTTGTTAATAGGACAAAAAATATAAGAATCTTCCCTTCTTCATTAATTCATAAACAAAGTGAAATAATTTTCACTTTGTTAATAAGACAAAGTTATATGAATCTTATTTCTAGTAAAATGCCCCTAGATCTATCTGGGAAGGCTTTTAGTTGTTTTTTTATTTTTTTACCTGGGCATGGTTGCAAATCATGATCAGAAAGTTTCTTTCTTAAGGCCATATTTATCTGATGGAAACACATTTTATTTTAATTCTTTGATTAGTACCTAAACACAGGGCACTTACTCTAAAAATGAATAATGTAAGAGTTTGATTGATAAAGGCCTGTGTGACCTCATGTGATCACACCATGACATGCCGACTAACTGGGTTTTTTCCTCTTTTCCTTTCAGGAAGCTGTACTCCACCAGTTCCAGAACCAACTTGCCCAGGTAAAGTGACCTCATACTCCTCATTATTATCTTACATCATGAGGTCAACTGACCTTATTATAACCTTGATCATCTAGAATCATGACCTTATTCTTCTCACTGTCTTACATCATGAGGTCAACTGACCTTATTATGACCTTGATCATCTAGAATCATGACCTTACACCTCTCATGATCATCTTGATATGAGGTTAACTGACCTTGCTATTATCATGATCGGGAGGTAAACTGACTTTATTCCTTTCATGAAAGTCTTGCAACATTAGGGTAAATTGACCTCATTAATGCATCATGACAGGAAGATATTTATAAACATATTTTTGTAATGTTTCATTCATTTATTTATCTATTTTTCTATAAGATGCCTTGAAATCATGTTTGGATAGCCAAAATATAGTTTGTTTGATTATTTTTTTTTTTAAGTACCAACTCAAGGAGGGACGGCCAATAGCGCAGACTGTTTCTTCCCATTCACGAATAAATTGACTGGAAAGGTCCACAAAACTTGTACAGACGAGAGTAGCAATGGCCGCCTTTGGTGCGGAACTGATGCTACCAGCAGCAAATTTGGATTCTGTGCCTGTAAGTCACATTTATTTGCTTTTAAATTTTAAATTGTTCTGCCAATATGATGTCTATATGGTTCATTTGGAGCATTTATGACTCATTTGGAGCATTTATGACTCATTTGGAGCATTTATAACTCATTTGGAGCATTTATGACTTACTTATATAATTAGAAATTTTAGGTCTCGGGCTTAATGCACAAATTAAAGGTATTTGATAATCTCCTCCATTTTGATAGATAAGATTCTAAGATGGCCTCTCCTTATGTTTATCTTGCAGATAAGACAGAGGGGAACCCTGCTCAGCAGCAGGAGTGTGTCTTTCCTTTCAAGTATAAAGGGCAGCTACATTACGCCTGCACAGACTCAGAGTCTCTGGACGCCAGCAAGCGGTGGTGTGCCGTCAGCGCCGGATCAGGACCTCTGCCGGAGATCACATCCATCACCACTGCCAACCAGCACACCGTGTGGGGCTACTGCGATTTTAAGGGTACGTCACCGTGCTGAGCTAACCATCGATAGGGTCACGACAAAACATGAACATATTAGGTCACGCAGGACTATAGCATGAACATATTAGGTCATGCAGGACTACAGCTTGAACATATGAGGTCACGCAGGACTACAGCATGAACATATTAGGTCACGGAGGACTATAGCATGAACATATTAGGTCACGCAGGACTATAGCATGAACATATTAGGTCATGCAGGACTACAGCTTGAACATATGAGGTCATGCAGGACTACAGCTTGAACATATGAGGTCACGCAGGACTATACCATGAACATATGAGGTCACGTAGGACTATAGCATGAACATATTAAGTTACGCAGGACTATAGCATGAACATATTAGGTCACGCAGGACTATACCATGAACATATTAGGTCACGGAGGACTATACCATGAATATATGAGGTCACGCAGGACTATAGCATAAATATATGAGGTCACGCAGGACTAGCATGACCATATGAGGTCACACAGGACTATATCATGACTCAATATGGTCACGTCTATATCCATGACTCAATATGGTCACACATGTATCTATGACTCAATATGGTCACATATATAATCATGACAAAATAGATCACTTTTTATCACCATGGTTACCTCATTTTTTATAAAAATAAATATTACATTTATAAAAATCCCGGGCACAGCAAAAATTATGGCAATTTATTGTTATTAAAACAGGAAAGGTATAGATAACTTTTCTAGCTTCAGTGAGAGTAAGAAGACTAAGGGAATCAATGTAACATTTTAAGAGAGTAAAAAATGCTATAGTTTTTTCACACAAAAATTCCACAATGTTGGTCCTCAGGTGCGAGAATGGTCATTTGAGAAGTAAGAAGAGGGTTCTAAGATTTGAGCAGCAGTATTTGATTAACATCTGCTATGTTTGATTATTTGCAGGAGTCTGTCCCAAGGTGGTTTCCACTCTGAAGGCAACTTGCCCCAGTAAGTATCTATGGAGAACTTGCTCAGCCTTGCCAATATTGTCATATTATCATAAATAATATTAAGTATAATTGTACCTTGCTCAGCTTTACCAATATTGTCATATTATCATAAATAATATTAAGTATCACTGTACCTTGCTCAGCTTTACCAATATTATCATATTATCATAAATAATATTAAGTATCACTGTACCTTGCTCAGCTTTGCCAATATTGTCATATTATCATAAATAATATTAAGTATCACTGTACCTTGCTCAGCTTTGCCAATATTATCATATTATCATAAATAATATTAAGTATCACTGTACCTTGCTCAGCTTTACCAATATTATCATATTATCATAAATAATATTAAGTATCACTGTACCTTGCTCAGCTTTGCCAATATTGTCATATTATCATAAATAATATTAAGTATCACTGTACCTTGCTCAGCTTTACCAATATTATCATATTATCATAAATAATATTAAGTATCACTGTACCTTGCTCAGCTTTGCCAATATTATTATATTATCATAAATAATATTAAGTATCACTGTACCTTGCTCAGCTTTGCCAATATTATCATATTATCATAAATAATATTAAGTATCACTGTACCTTGCTCAGCTTTGCCAATATTATCATATTATCATAAATAATATTAAGTATCACTGTACCTTGCTCAGCTTTGCCAATATTATCATATTATCATAAATAATATTAAGTATCACTGTACCTTGCTCAGCTTTGCCAATATTATCATATTATCATAAATAATATTAAGTATCACTGTACCTTGCTCAGCTTTGCCAATATTATCATATTATCATAAATAATATTAAGTATCACTGTACCTTGCTCAGCTTTACCAATATTATCATATTATCATAAATAATATTAAGTATCACTGTACCTTGCTCAGCTTTGCCAATATTATTATATTATCATAAATAATATTAAGTATCACTGTACCTTGCTCAGCTTTGCCAATATTATCATATTATCATAAATAATATTAAGTATCACTGTACCTTGCTCAGCTTTGCCAATATTATCATATTATCATAAATAATATTAAGTATCACTGTACCTTGCTCAGCTTTGCCAATATTATCATATTATCATAAATAATATTAAGTATCACTGTACCTTGCTCAGCTTTGCCAATATTATCATATTATCATAAATAATATTAAGTATCTGTACCTTGCTCAGCTTTACCAATATTATCATATTATCATAAATAATATTAAGTATCTGTACCTTGCTCAGCTTTGCCAATATTATCATATTATCATAAATAATATTAAGTATCACTGTACCTTGCTCAGCTTTACCAATATTATGATATTATCATAAATAATATTAAGTATCACTGTACCTTGCTCAGCTTTGCCAATATTATCATATTATCATAAATAATATTAAGTATCACTGTACCTTGCTCAGCTTTGCCAATATTATCATATTATCATAAATAATATTAAGTATTACTGTACCTTGCTCAGCTTTGCCAATATTATCATAAATAATATTAAGTATCACTGTACCTTGCTCAGCTTTACCAATATTATCATATTATCATAAATAATATTAAGTATCACTGTACCTTGCTCAGCTTTGCCAATATTATTATATTATCATAAATAATATTAAGTATCACTGTACCTTGTTCAGCTTTGCCAATATTATCATATTATCATAAATAATATTAAGTATCACTGTACCTTGCTCAGCTTTGCCAATATTATCATATTATCATAAATAATATTAAGTATCACTGTACCTTGCTCAGCTTTGCCAATTTTATCATATTATCATAAATAATATTAAGTATCACTGTACCTTGCTCAGCTTTACCAATATTGTCATATTATCATAAATAATATTAAGTATTACTGTACCTTGCTCAGCTTTGCCAATATTGTCATATTATCATAAATAATATTAAGTATCACTGTACCTTGCTCAGCTTTACCAATATTATCATATTATCATAAATAATATTAAGTATCACTGTACCTTGCTCAGCTTTGCCAATATTTTCATATTATCATAAATAATATTAAGTATCACTGTATCTTGCTCAGCTTTACCAATATTATCATATTATCATAAATAATTTTCTCGGTATGCTATTTTGTTTTTTACCTGTATCGTATTTTGTTTTTTACCTGTATTGTTTTATTTTCAATGTTAATTCAATGAGAAAATATCATCCCTGATCACTGTGTATGATGAATCATCCCTGATCACTGTGTATGATGAATCATCCCTGATCACTGTGTATGATGAATCATCCCTGATCACTGTGAATGATGAATCATCCCTGATTACTGTATGATGAATCATCCCTGATCACTGTGTATGATGAATCATCCCTGATTACTGTATGATGAATCATCCCTGATTACTGTGTATGATGAATCATCCTTGATTACTGTGTATGATGAATCATCCTTGATTACTGTGTATGATGAATCATCCTTGATTACTGTGTATGATGAATCATCCCTGATCACTGTATGATGAATCATCCCTGATTACTGTATGATGAATCATCCCTGATTACTGTGTATGATGAATCATCCCTGATTACTGTATGATGAATCATCCCTGATTACTGTATGATGAATCATCCCTGATCACTGTATGATGAATCATCCCTGATTACTGTATGATGAATCATCCCTGATTACTGTATGATGAATCATCCCTGATTACTGTGTATGATGAATCATCCCTGATTACTGTGTATGATGAATCATCCTTGATTACTGTGTATGATGAATCATCCCTGATTACTGTATGATGAATCATCCCTGATCACTGTGTATGATGAATCATCCCTGATTACTGTATGATGAATCATCCCTGATTACTGTGTATGATGAATCATCCTTGATTACTGTGTATGATGAATCATCCTTGATTACTGTGTATGATGAATCATCCCTGATTACTGTATGATGAATCATCCCTGATCACTGTATGATGAATCATCCCTGATTACTGTATGATGAATCATCCCTGATTACTGTGTATGATGAATCATCCCTGATTACTGTGTATGATAAATCATCCTTGATTACTGTGTATGATGAATCATCCCTGATTACTGTATGATGAATCATCCCTGATCACTGTGTATGATGAATCATCCCTGATTACTGTATGATGAATCATCCCTGATTACTGTGTATGATGAATCATCCTTGATTACTGTGTATGATGAATCATCCCTGATTACTGTATGATGAATCATCCCTGATCACTGTATGATGAATCATCCCTGATTACTGTATGATGAATCATCCCTGATTACTGTGTATGATGAATCATCCTTGATCACTGTGTATGATGAATCATCCCAGATTGCTTGTTGACTCACCTCTGAGCACTATTCGCTCACTGACCCATCTCTGAGCACTTTTTCTTTACTAACCCATCTCTGAGCACTTTCTCTTTACTAACCCATCTCTGAGCATTGTCTCTCTGCTGACTCACCTCTGAGCACTGTCTCTTTGCTGACTCACCTCTGAGCACTGTCTCTTTGCTGACTTACCTCTGAGCACTGTCTCTTTGCTGACTTACCTCTGAGCACTGTCTCTTTACTGCCTCACCTATGAGCACTGCCTCTTTGCTGACTTACCTCTGAGCACTGTCTCTTTACTGACTCACCTCTGAGCACTGTCTCTTTACTGACTCACCTCTGAGCACTGCCTCTTTGCTGACTTACCTCTGAGCACTGTCTCTTTGCTGACTTACCTCTGAGCACTGCCTCTTTACTGACTCACCTCTGAGCACTGTCTCTTTGCTGACTTACCTCTGAGCACTGTCTCTTTACTGACTCACCTCTGAGCACTGTCTCTTTGCTGACTTACCTCTGAGCACTGTCTCTTTGCTGACTTACCTCTGAGCACTGTCTCTTTACTGACTCACCTCTGAGCACTGCCTCTTTGCTGACTCACCTCTGAGCACTGTCTCTTTACTTACTTCTGAGCACTGTCTCTTTGCTGACTCACCTCTGAGCACTATTCACTCACTGACTCACCTCAGCTCTTTCTTTTTACAAACCCATCTCTGAGCACTTTCTCTTTACTATCCTGTCTCTGAGCACTGTCTCTTTGCTGACTCACCTGTGAGCACTGTCTCTCTGCTGACTCACCTCTGAGCACTGTCTCTCTGCTGACTCACCTCTGATATCCTGCTCTACTGAATCTCTTACTGCTCATTTGTACACTTTCAGTTCACACTTCTATTGGTGACGTGAAGCAGAAGAATTGTAAGATACCTTTCAAGTATGCTAATCAGGATTACTACAACTGCATCGACCGGAAGAATAATGGCTTGTTCCAGTGCATGCGGGACGATTCCAGCTGGGGAGACTGCCAGTGTAAGTCCAGAGCTCAGTAGAACAACAAGCACTATTGACACCTTTACTCCAGCTAAACAACTTCTTCTAAAGCATTTGACAGATTGTTTTGTTCTTTATTTAATGTTGAATTTAAAACATCTACTGAGAATTTAACATTAGTTGATATTTATAACATCATAATGGTTGTATCAAGTATTTCATATTTACCAAAGATTCTGAGATACATGTGTTAATACATGTGTTATCATGTATTTATCTCCTGGAAATGTTGGTTATGCACTGAGTTTAAGGCGCATCACAATGTTTTAGTAAATAGTTTACATTATAAATATGCAATATGCCAACCACTTTTTTAAAAGAGCAAGCATTGTGTTTTGGTGGACAACATGTTGCTCTCCGGTATATCATGACCTAATTTGGCTTGTATTAATGATCTTTTCAGCACTGTTCAACCTATATCAGGTCAAATAAACGCCAGTCACTGGGACTCAATGTCCTTCTCTTTTTTGAAGAGTGATTGGGAATACTTTTCTTGCATTATCATATACAGATTATAACACAAACTACTGCCTTTGATTGTTAGTTATGGAGTAAAAGTTGTTAATCTGTAAAAAAACTCTTCCAGTTTACACGGATGGTGGAATGCCGTGCAGCAAGATGTACACATTTCAAGGCAAGATATATAGTCAGTGCACTGCGGACAACAGCCTGACATTCGGGCGACAGTGGTGTGCAACAAGAGGAACGTCAGTCGTCACCATCGGCGACCTCAATACCCCCGGTAGCAAGAAATGGGGCTACTGCAACTTTGGCGGTGAGTGCGTGGCCATGTTGCATAGGCTCTGAGTGTCCAGGAGACAAAAGTGGAGTGGCCGATTTATCAAATCAAATCAAATCAAATCATTTCAGTGTAGGGGCCTGCACCAGGCAGTCAGCACAAGTGCTATTCAGATTGGAGGTAGTGCGTATTGGATCTCCTCTCTAGCTGGGTAGCCATGCTGCCTAGGCTCTGAGTGCCCACGAGACAAAAGTGGAGCGGCCAACACATAAAATCAAATCAAATCAAAATCAAAGGAGAGGGAACATTTTTGGTTTACAGCTTTTACAACTAAGAGTATAAGAAAATATTAAATCCATTTATTGTGAAAATGAAATACGTTTGTTGTTGTTAATCAGGGTAATATATATTAAGCCTGTATCTATGTTTAATATTTTCACTATTAGAATTTTTTCATTTGATGTGCATTAATTTATTCTATTTATATATAAATTGTCTTTCAGGCAAATGCTTTGAACTTCCAAAACCAACTTGTCCTGGTAAGTTTATGATATTGTGATAAGTTAGACCAAAGATTTTTTCATCATCTTTATATCTTGGAAAATAGTGTGGACTCAGATTTATTATCGTAACACAGCACATCTTTTCCAATCTCCTCTAATTTTTAATCATTTGAAGAAAATGATTTCAATATTTTTAATATTTTCAATTCAAAGTAAACTATTGTATTTGAGTGAAAATGACTTCATTTTTAACAGTAATTTTTTTTAAATAAATCTTTCTTGTTTGAGAACCATCACATCCCATAGCGTCTTTATTCTTTTTCAGTGTATACTATCAATGACAAGATATGTAAATTTCCGTTCAATCATGACGGGAAGACGTTTGAGACATGTGCAGAATATGGAACGCCTACTGACAGACGCTATTTCTGCTACTTGAATGCCGCCAGGACTGAATTCAGTGACTGCCAATGTGCGTTTCCTTACAATTTTATTGCCTGTTAAAACTGGCTTGGAAAAAATATAGAGTGTTTAAACATGTTATAGATTCACCAGTAAATTGTGGGCTTTGAAGTAATATTTGTTATTTGAGATAAAACAGAAATAATATTAAGTATTTGTAGATATATTTATATTATATACATATATTTCTTGGTGGATATGCTAATTTTTTTATAAATAAAAAAAATGTATATTTTTTTTAATTGATACAATATCAAATTTGTATGATACATGAATATTTCCTTATTAAAACAAAAGGTTTTAAAGTGCCTACAATTCAAACCTTGTCTTTCTGTACAGTTTATACCACAAAAGGATCCAAATGTGCCAACACCTTCAAATACAAAAATACAGTGCACAGAAAATGTATTGAGAATGACAGTCCTACTGGTGACCCCTGGTGTGCGATACGCAAGACTGCTGTGGAGCCGGTACTGGCTGCCCTCCCAGCCGCCACGCTGGATACAGACTGGGGCTACTGTGACTTCAGAGGTAAGCTATACTGTGACATCAGAGGTAAGCTATACTGTGACATCAGAGGTAAGCTATACTGTGACTTCAGAGGTAAGCTATACTGTGACATCACAGGTAAGCTATACTGTGACATCACAGGTAAGCTATACTGTGACATCACAGGTAAGCTATACTGTGACTTCAGAGGTAAGCTATACTGTGACTTCAGATGTAAGCTATACTGTGACTTCAGAGGTAAGCTATACTGTGACTTCAGATGTAAGCTATACTGTGACTTCAGATGTAAGCTATACTGTGACTTCAGATGTAAGCTATACTGTGACATCACAGGTTAGCTATACTGTGACTTCAGATGTAAGCTATACTGTGACTTCAGATGTTAGTTATACCGTGACTTCAGATGTAAGCTATACTGTGACTTCAGATGTAAGCTATACTGTGACTTCAGATGTAAGTTATACCGTGACTTCAGATGTAAGTTATACCGTGACTTCAGATGTAAGCTATACTGTGACATCACAGGTAAGCTATACTGTGACATCACAGGTAAGCTATACTGTGACTTCAGAGGTAAGCTATACTGTGACTTCAGATGTAAGTTATACCGTGACTTCAGATGTAAGCTATACTGTGACTTCAGATGTAAGCTATACTGTGACTTCAGATGTAAGTTATACCGTGACTTCAGATGTTAGCTATACTGTGACTTCAGATGTAAGCTATACTGTGACTTCAGAGGTAAGCTATACCGTGACTTCAGAGGTAAGCTATACTGTGACATCAGAGGTAAGCTATACTGTGACATCAGAGGTAAGCTATACTGTGACTTCACAGGTTAGCTATACTGTGAAATCAGAGGTTTACAAGCTATACTATGACATCAGAGGTAAGCTATACCATGACTTCAGAGGTAAGCTATACCGTGACTTCAGAGGTAAACTATTCTGTGACTTCAGAGGTAAGCTATACAGTGACATCAGAGGTAAGCTATACCGTGACTTCAGAGGTAAGCTATACCGTGACATCAGAGGTAAGCTATATTGTGACATCAGAGGCAATTTAGGTTTTCTGGTTTAAGGAATCATTGATATATTTTTCTTTTCTTTTTGCCAGTTTGTCGAAGACCATTCCTTTTATCATATTTCAAGATACAATGGAATTTGCATGAATGGATATTATAATTGGATTTGCTGAGTAAATCATTTATTTGTCTAATTTCAGGAAGATGTCCGAACCAAGTTTCGAAAGTCCAAGCAAATTGCCCTGGTAAGTAAGCAGAGCCTGATAGTATATCCAAGGGTATGAGCCTGATAGTAAATCCAAGGGTATGAGCCTGATAGTATATCCAAGGGTATGAGCCTGACGGTATATCCAAGGGTATGAGCCTGATTGTATATCCAAGGGTATGAGCCTGATAGTATATCCAAGAGTATGAGCCTGAAAGTATATCCAAGGGTATAAGCCTGATAGTATATCCAAGGGTATGATCCTGATTGTATATCCAAGGGTATGAGCCTGATTGTATATCCAAGGGGACTAGCCTGATAGTATATCCAAGGGTATGAGCTTGATAGTATATCCAGGGTATGAGCTTGATAGAATATCCAAGGGTATGAGCCTGATAGTATATCCAAGGGGACTAGCCTGATAGTATATCCAAGGGTATGGGCCTGATTGTATATCCAAGGGTATGAGCTTGATAGTATATCAAAGGGTATGAGCTTGATAGTATATCCAAGGGTATGAGCCTGATAGTATATCCAAGGGTATGAGCTTGATAGTATAGCCAAGGGTATAGGCCTGATAGTATATCCAAGGGTACTAGCCTGATAGTATATTCAAGGGTATGATCCTGATAGTATATCCAAGGGTATGAGCCCGATAGTATATCCAAGGGTACTAGCCTGATAGTATATTCAAGGGTACTAGCCTGATAGTATATCCAAGGGTACTAGCCTGATAGTATATCCAAGGGTACTAGCCTGATAGTATATCCAAGGGTATGAGCCTGACAGTAAAAATGTCAATGCTGAAAATCTTATACATTAGGATTGTTTTTTCTTACCAAATATAAAAATTGTAAAAAAGTATCAATATTGAATGAACTGTACAGATAATTTTTCTTTTATCTTTAAGTGCCAACCATTGGCGCTGGTGCTAAGGGACCAAACTGCAAATTTCCTTTTACGATTGATGGCGGGACTCAGTACAACTCCTGTGTCGATAAGGACTTCAATGGAATCTACCAGTGCAAAACAGCGGCTGGAGTGTGGGCAAACTGCCAGTGTGAGTGACAACGATGAATAATACATTAAGGTTGAAAAAAAAACAGCGATTTGCATATTAAGGTTGAAAAAAAACAGCGATTTGCATATTAAGGTTGAAATAGAAGTGATTTACATACTAAGGTTGAAATAGAAGTGATTTGCTAAGGTTGGAATAAGACAACAATATATATATATTTATTCATATATTTATTTATTTATATATAAATAACATAATAACATTCTCAATTCAGTTTACTCTGACAAGAACAAGAAATGTGCCAAAACGTTCACATATAATGGAGTTCAGGTGGAGCAGTGTACAAAGCTTGGGAGTCTGGATCCGACCAAGTCGTGGTGTCTGCACGCTGACGTCACACCCGCTGCCATCGTCAGCAGCCAGCTCACGCTAGCCAATCCAGGATGGGGCTTCTGCAGTTATGACGGTAAGTGCATAGCATGGGCATAAGAATTTTTGAAACTTTGTCCTTTAGATCTTTCGGAATGACTTGGTTTACCGAGATCAAAATTTGTCCTTTAGATTTTTCAGAATGACTTGTCTTACTGAAATCAAACTTTGTCCTTTAAATCTTTCAGAATGACTTGTTTTACCGAGATCAAACTTTGTCCTTTAGATTTTTCAGAATGACTTGTTTTACCGAGATCAAGGTATAGACAGCTCAGTGTATGGCACTGGATGTCTAATCTTGGCACACTTAATGTGTTATATGTCAGTAGTCTGGCAAATAGCAGCCAGATTTTGGCACCAAATTTGAATTTAAATGATGGCAGTTTTTTAATTGTTTAAAATAATTCTGACACTTCATATGAAAAGGATTTTATGTGCAAGATTGGACTGTCTACATTAAATATATATGCAGTTTGAGCTTGTTTTGCTCTATATTATAAACTTCTAAATAATCAATTTAATGAAATAGTGATTGTTTGTTTACTTTATATATCTTTGTTTACTGTATATATATTTATTTGTTTACTGTATATAACTATGATTGTTTTACGTCATATATCTGTGTTTATTTCTTAGGCTATTGTGCACCACTGCCACAAATTCAGCCAACTTGCAAAGGTAGGCCATATACTTCATCGATCTCCACTTATCAGATGTCTCATAAAATGTTAAAGAATATTATTTGAAAACGTTTGCATTTCATGTTATTCAAATACAGAATTTTTGTTTATATATGTTGCCTTTATAATAATTTTAGAAATTGTTTAAATCTTTTTTTATTCTTTGATTTTTATGATGCTTCAAGCATTGTAAAGGAGAACATAATACAACATTGTGTAAACCAAAAACAATCCAGAACTGTCTAATGTGAAACTCATCACTGCTGATATTGTGATATTCTTGTGATAGTTTGTGATATTCTTGTGATAGTTTGTGATATTCTTGTGAAAGTTTGTGATATTATTGTGATAGTTTGTGATATTCTTGTGATAGTTTGTGATATTCTTGTGATAGTTTGTGACATTGTTGTGTTATATTACTACAGTGCCCAGTGACACTGGTGTGGACTGCAAGTTCCCGTTTGTGTACAAAGGCGTAAGTCGCACCAACTGTATCGATGTGGACGCGCTCTCTATACTCTGGTGCCTGGACGGCAACGGAAAATTCGGAAAATGCAATTGTAAGTTGAATGAGATTAGATAGTTTGTGATATATGGTAAGGCACCACCTTACTTGCTGGACCTCCTAGTGGTGAAACATGGGGTAAGAGACTTACGATCAAACAATGGCACTCACCTATATGTACCAAGCACTAGGCTTAAAACTGTAGGCGATAGAGCCTTCTCATCAATTGGCCCGAAACTGTGGAACAGAATTCCTACTGATGTGTGGACCAGTACCTCACTTACCTCCTTCAAAAGCAGGCTTAAAACATTTTGTTTAAAAAGCATGTTCTGAAGGAAGCACTTTGAACAAACCTCGGTTTGGTAAATGCGCTATACCAATGTTATATTATTTTTATTATTACTATTATTATTATTATTATTATTATTATTATTATTATTATTATTATTATTATTATTATTATTATTATTATTATTATCATTATTATCATTATCATTATCATTATCATTATCATTATTATATTATTATATTATTAATATTAGATGAGCTGATGTGGTGGCACTGGCCGATATGACAAGTTTATTTTCTTAAATAACATTGACCAAGTGTGGCTAACTTTTCAGTCATGGAAAACACTAGTTTGGGTTTGAGCCAGTGACAAGTTCATATTTAAACAGTTCATTTGCATTTAGTTTGATTTGCCCATTTGTGTTATCTATTAATAAAAGATATAAAACTAGAAAACAAATATCTCAAAAACAAAATTTATTTGTTTATTCATAGAAATTTAATGCTTTTCCTTATTTCTCATAAAAATGGATAAAACAAACAACATATAGTGAAAACATTCAAATATCCATTAATATTTGAGAAACAAATCCTCGATTCTGTGCAAAGTTATTTTGTTGTTAAAAAAAAACATTTTCAGGAAATTTACACAGATTTTCCATGGTATCAAAGTGTAACTTTAACTTGATAAGTTATTTTAGTTTAAACATATTTATTGTTCGCCAAATAGCAATACATGCTAACAAGTGGTTCACATTTTTATACATAGGATATATCATGAAAATAAAGACAGCTGACAATAGCAATTGAGTGAGAAGGTTAGGATGATTATGTCCAGTAAGTAAACATGAAATATATGATGGAGTGATAGAGTAAAATGGGTAGAGCTATGCAAATCTCTTTGTGTTTAGGATGTTGTCATATACAAACTTAAATATCAACATAGTGTCATTTTCTGACACTGATTTCTTACCATACAATAAAAGAGCTAAATTAGGCTTAATATGTACATTTTGAAAGTGAGCAAATAAGACTTGGCGTTGTTCTGTATATTTCTTACAGTAAAAGAAATAGTGCTTGGCATCCTCCTTGTCATTTCCACAGGTACATTATCTCACATCAGAGCAACCCTTTAGGAAAAGATCATTTTTTAAGTTAGAAAATCCTAATCTAATTTGCATAAAAGCAACTTGATTTGAACGTAATGTATCATGGTTAAAAGGCAAGGGCAAACGAGTCTTAAGCTGGGTTAATTTCATTTTAAAAGCCAAAACATGTGACGATTCTTTAAGATTATTATCTAAGTTATTCCAGAGTGATATCGAGTTGACAATAAATGAATTTTTATATAGTTGTGTCTTACACATAAGTTATTTTCACCTCAGTTTAATAGAAAGTTATTTTCACCTTAGCGTGATAGAAAGTTTTTTTCACCATAACTTGATAGAAAGTTATTTTCACCATAACTTGATAGAAAGTTATTTTCATTTCAGTTTGATAGTAAGTTATTTTCACCTTAACTTGAGAGGAAGTTATTTTTACCTAAACTTGATATAAAGTTATTTTCATTGAATGTATAAAAATGTATGAAAGTGTACAGTGTATTTATTTTCTTGTTTTTACAATTATCAGACAGGACAGAACAAAAGAAGACATGTTCACAGAAGTTCAAGTATAACGGCAAAATGTATGAGAGGTGTACGTACGATGGAAGTCCAGACGTGAGCAAAGCATGGTGCGCCCTGGTGTCCACCTCCCCCGTCATCCCTGCCTTCACTGGAACCCTCATAAACCCTGGCGTCTCCTGGGACTACTGTGATTTCAAGGGTGTGTAGATGTTTTACTGTGATTTCAAGGGTGTGTAGATGTTTTACTGTGATTTCAAGGGTGTGTAGATGTTTTACTGTGATTTCAAGTGTGTGTAGATGTTTTACTGTGATTTCAAGGGTGTTTAGATGTTTTACTGTGATTTCAAGGGTGTGTAGATGTTTTACTGTGATTTCAAGGGTGTTTAGATGTTTTACTGTGATTTCAAGGGTGTGTAGATGTTTTACTGTGATTTCAAGGGTGTGTAGATGTTTTACTGTGATTTCAAGGGTGTGTAGATGTTTTACTGTGATTTCAAGGGTGTGAAGATGTTTTACTGTGATTTCAAGGGTGTGTAGATGTTTTACTGTGATTTCAAGGGTGTGTAGATGTTTGTTTTTTTTACTGTGATTTCAAGGGTGTGTAGATGTTTTACTGTGATTTCAAGGGTGTGTAGATGTTTTACTGTGATTTCAAGGGTGTGTAGATGTTTTACTGTGATTTCAAGGGTGTGTAGATGTTTTACTGTGATTTCAAGTGTGTGTAGATGTTTTACTGTGATTTCAAGGGTGTTTAGATGTTTTACTGTGATTTCAAGGGTGTGTAGATGTTTTACTGTGATTTCAAGGGTGTTTAGATGTTTTACTGTGATTTCAAGGGTGTGTAGATGTTTTACTGTGATTTCAAGGGTGTGTAGATGTTTTACTGTGATTTCAAGAGTGTGTAGATGTTTGGTTTTTTTACTGTGATTTCAAGGGTGTGTATTTGTTTTACTGTGATTTCAAATTGTGTATTTGTTTTGTTTTACTGTGATTTTAAGGGTGTGTATTTGTTTTACTGTGATTTTAATGGTGTGTATTTGTTTTACTGTGATTTCAAAGGTGTATATTTGTTATAAGTAGATGTGTTTATTAAATTCTATTTATGGGATGTTTTCTTTAGCCTTCATTCAGTTTCAATAAAAAAAATAGGCAAATTAGACCCTTTTTTAACCTAATCAGTCAAAATATTAGTAATGGTTATTACCATCTGGCCTTTAATAAAAAAAAACAAGTGACCTTGACCTACCTTTTTAAGGTGCAAGGTCAACTACAAAACATGGGATTTTAAGACAAGTATTTTTTATTATTTATGCCTAAAAAGTTATGCACATGAAAGGACAAGAAAAAAAACCTAGAAAAGGTGCATAGTAAGTGTGCCCTGATACAACTTATGCTTGTACGTCATAGTTAAACTAATCACCAAGAAAGTGTTGTTCTTTGGGTGCTGAATATTGTTGGTTTTATGTTGCCTTAGGTATCTGTGGTGTAACCCCTGGACCTGGACCTGGACCTGGACCTGGACCTGCCCCGACACCTGGACCCGGTCCCGGACCCACCCCAACTCCTGCTGCACCCAAATGCCCAAGTGAGTCATGGTTTCCTCGCTAATTTACTTTACCTTCAGGATTTGTCTTTCGAAACTATAAAAGTGCATCTATATATCATTTCAAAACAACGTGCAGATATGGTATGTTTCCCAATCAATGAGTGGTGAGTGAAACAAAATATGAATATAGGAAATGACCTATATGTATATACATGTACCTTGAAGGAACCCACCAAGACTTCTTGATTTATGTACTGCCTCTATCAACTTTGCTTCTTTATGACTTCTTTATGACTTCTTGATGTACTTTGAACAGCACCCACCGAGGGAGGGAATGCTGGTGGAGCAAATTGTGTCTTTCCATTTGTGTATGAAAACCAAGAATATCAGACCTGTACCATCGTCAAGAATGGAGGCACACCATGGTGTATGACTGACAAAGCAGCAACCAAATATGGAAACTGCATAGGTAAGACTCCCTTCGTGCTATTTACTGGTATATTTTGCAACATCTTGGTTGGATGAGCTCATTCAAAATGGCAGACACTCTAGTTTATCTTAGCTGATGCTGCCCTCTAGTAGAGGAGCTGGCATTTGGGGTTTGACCTTGACCTTGATCTGATTAAACTTACCAGTGTTAAATATGATCTGTGTGAAACCTTTATAACTTGATTGATATATGACTAGGAACTGAACAGAATATGACAAGGAACTGAACAGAATATGAAAAGGAACTGAACAGAATATGACAAGGGTCTGAACAGAATATGACAAGGATCTGAACAGAATATGACAAGGAACTAAACAGAATATGACAAGGAACTGAACAGAATATGACAAGGAACTGAACAGAATATGACAAGGAACTGAACAGAATATGACAAGGATCTGAACAGAACATGACAAGGAACTGAACAGAATACAAAAAAGGTTCTGGACAGAATACGACAAAGGTTCTGGACAGAATATGACAAAGGTTCTGGACAGAATATGACAAGGAACCAAACAGAATATGACAAGGATCTGAACAGAATATGACAAGGAACTGAACAGAACATGACAAGGAACTGAACAGAATATACAAGGATCTGAACAGTAAATGACAAGGACCTGTTCAGAATATCACAAGGATTTGCACAGAATATAGCAAGGACCTGCACAGATTGGACTGATTTGTAATAACAAAATGTTTGAAAGGGGACAAGGATCTGGACAGAATATAACCAGTCAGAGTGTGCACTCACTGGAAGCTGGACTAATGGAGAGAGGTCTGTATAGAGAGGGGCAGTTAGGTGTGACAACTGGACCATACCTTGGTAAAACTTGAAAAAGTAGTCACACTTGATTGCACACCTCTGTACAGACTAAGCGTCAATCACAGAAAAATTCTCTAAGCGGCTTGATCTTGGGTGAGACTTTTTATGGACTTTTCAACAAGGAAATAGCGTATGGCCTTCAGACTAATAATTTTTTAAAAATTAGTTGACAAAACAATTTTTTTTTTCAAATTTCTTAAAATCCTTGATATGTTTTGTTCACACATCAGAGTCCACTGAAGACGGAGGGAAGTGTGTGTTCCCATTCATATATGGAGGAAAGCAGTTTTCTGGCTGCATCATGGATAATTCTGCCAAGCCTTGGTGTGCAACCACAGCAAACTATGATACTGACAAGAAATATGGTAACTGTGCAGGTGAGTTTGTCCACTCGGACTGTTCATAATGTCCTACATTTATGACATGATTAATCCTATTTGATTTTCACTTTTTTTTCTCTATATATATTTATATATGTGGTTTCATGTTGTAGGTCCCCCATGTGTCACTCCTAAACCCCCAACTGCGGAACCACCAACAGCTGCATGTCGCGGTAAGTACACCTGCACTAAACTCTATGCACCTGCATGTCGGGGTAAGTACACCTGCACTAAATTATATGCACCTGCATGTCGGGGTAAGTACATCTGCACTAAATTTTATGCAGCAATGGCAGCAGCTCATGGAAAGTGCACATACACTAAGAAATGTAAACATCTACACCTACATCTATAAGTTTACTCGACAAAACCAATTGGCATCCCGCCGAGAGTGCAATTCAGGAAACAGGTCTGGTAGATTGTGAAAATTACACATGTCACTGCTTATACCTCAGTCACATTTGCTCTGATATCAGTAAAGATGCCTGGCCGATGGGTACTTTTTACAAAATCGGCCGGCAGTTCAGATTGCCGTGCGGGCACCGGGAGATCATCAGCCACAATTGGGTATCTTTAAGACGTCGGGTGGGTTATCGGGAACTTTTAGCTGCAACATAAAAGTTACCTGCGTTTCCCCGATGTCTTATCAGCAAATATCATCTTAAAGTACACGGCAGGGTCCCGGCAGTGTACCGCAGGCACATCGGCAGATTATCTTAGGGCTGCCGGTGGCATCGTGCGGTGAAAATAGGATTAAATATTTTTTTAAGCCTACCCAGACGTCTTAAAGACATCCTGCAGACGTCTGTATCATGAAACAGACGTCTTAAAGACATCCTACAGACGTCTGAGCCATTCAATCTTGCATGTGCCGTGCGGTGCCCTTTAATAATGTGACCACAGCTGCGGCATATCTCAGATTGTTGCCGATAAACTCCCCGGCGCCCGGCAGATTGTGAAGTCGGCCGATTCTTACTTCCTGACCGGCGCCCGGCGCTAATGTGACTGAGGCATTAGTAATGTGTGTAGAACTGGTAGATTGTTTGTAAAAAGCACACCACAACTACTTCCTAATGTAATTAAGTAGGGGGAAGTACACACACGACTACTTCCTAATGTAATTAAGTAGGGGGAAGTACACACACGACTACTTCCTAATGTAATTAAGTAGGGGTAAGCACACACACAACTACTTCCTAATGTAATTAAGTAGGGGTAAGTACACACACAACTACTTCCTAATGTAATTAAGTAGGGGTAAGTACACACACAACTACTTCCTAATGTAATTAACTAGGGGTAAGTACACACACAACTACTTCCTAATGTAATTAAGTAGGGGTAAGTACACACACAACTACTTCCTAATGTAATTAAGTAGGGGTAAGTACACACACAACTACTTCCTAATGTAATTAAGTAGGGGTAAGTACACACACAACTACTTCCTAATGTAATTAACTAGGGGTAAGTACACGCCTGTGCTTACCTGAAAATTGGATGAAGTACAGTTAAATAAATGAATAGTTAAATAAATGAATAGTTAAATAAATGAATAGGTGTTTATAAGTACACATGCACTGACTTGCAATTCCATCATATTATAATGAAAACAATATCAGATAATTCAGGGAAGATCTTTTTATTTCCTTATTTTTATTTATATCTTTATTTATTTATTTTTGTTATTTCAGTGCCGACCAAGTCAGGGAAGGATTGTGCTTTCCCCTTTGATTACGGTGGCAAGACATACAAAGATAAATGCTCCACTGACAACAACAATGACATAGCATGGTGCTACACAGACACAGCTAAAAAGGCATTCTCCAACTGCATAAGTGGGTTACCTGTTCAACTCATTGAAGTGTAATAATGAAATATAGTAATTGAAATGATTGATGTGACGATACAATATCAGCAAAATTCATCAAAATCACCCACATTGGAATATGAATTGGCTTATCTTTGTTTGAAAGAAATTTTTTTTATTAATTTATCTCTATGAGGGAAAGGACCTTAAGTGGCAAAAGTGGTTTAAGGTGTGACCTTATTTTTGAGGTGTGACCTTATTTTTGAGGTGTGACCTTATTTTTGAGATGTGACCATATTTTTGAGGTGTGACCTTATTTTTGAGGTGTGACCTTATTTGTTATGAGTAACCTTGTTTTTTATTTTTTAAATAACACGTAACATGTCCATTTTTCAGCCATCACAGGGGAGGACGGAAACGAAAAGGGAAAAGAATGCGTTTTTCCGTTTACATTTGAAAAGAAGGAGTACAAAGCCTGCATACCCTGGACTCAGGGCAAGTCATGGTGTGCCACCACCAAATCCTTTGATACCGACTTAAAATGGGGAAACTGCCTGCGTAAGTATCAGAAAACCTAGGAACAGACATTGTCTGGTGCAGGGCTATATCATCATCATCATCATCATCATCATCATCATCATCATCTTCATCATCATCATCATCATCAATTATTATCATCATTACGTCATCATCAATTATCATCATTACGTCATCATCAATTATTATCATCATTACGTCATCATCAATTATTATCATCATTACATCATCATCAATTATCATCACTACCTCATCATCAATTATTATCATCAATTATCATCATTACATCATCATCAGTTATCATCGTCATTACATCATCATCAGTTATCATCATCATTACATCATCATCAGTTATCATCATCATTACATCATAATCAGTTATCATCATTACATCATCAATTATCATCATCATCATTTCATTAACATTTCTAGTATGTTTACGGCAAAAGATGAAATGAGGAAAATATCAGTCTACTTTATTTATATAATTCTTTTTTTGATAATACACTATGATCATGGTACAAATAGACATTTTTGTTAAAAAATTTAATATTTATTCTGAAATGATAAAAAATTCGCTTTTTTATTTCAGCATGTGCTCCTGCCTGTAAAGGTAAATAATTTCAGTCATGATAACTTGCTCAATGTGAAATATAAGTATGATGTGAAATTGTTTTTAAATATTAAGTATTTCACTCCTCATATAATATGCAAATTTCACTCAGATATGAATTGTGAATTATCAAATTTACAACACTATTTATTATACACATATATTCATTAATTGGATATCTTTAATAGGTAATTAAAAAAGCCAGCACCAATTATTATATGTTTATATTCATTAATTAGATATCTCTAATAAGTAATTATTCAGAAAGTTGGTCAATTAGGAATTTTGTTGTGTTTTCCTGTAGAGGCCACCACTGGAGGGAATGCAGCAGGAGCAACTTGTGCCATCCCCTTTAAGTATGATGGAAAAGAATATTCTGAGTGTACTTCATTGGACAGTAGTGACACTGATAAGAAATGGTGTGCGACCACCGCTGACTACTCAAAAGACAAGAAGTGGGGATATTGTGCCGGTAAGTGTCATTTCATGATGCCCTTGTTAAGGTTCACACTGTCCACCAGAGGGACTCTAAAACTGCTAGGTCCACCACATCGCCCTCTGGTGGATTTGCCTTTAAGACTGGATGTTCCAGGCTTCAACTGATTAGGCTGGAAATCTATTATATGGAGCATACACTTATTGTTGACCCATTTTGGGCATGCATAGTTTCTCAAACACCATCAGATGGCGCTTTCGCATGAGGGAAAAGTGATTTGTATGTGATATGATTAATGTGTGTTTTGGAGTAAGAGGATTTCCTCATTTTGTAAATCATGCACAAGCTTGATATTTAAAAAAAAAGCAGCTCTTATTTCTATTCAGTATAAAATCCAATGGAACCTTAGCATTGGCAGGAACAGATACATGTGCTGAAAACCAAACCTGCAATAGGTGTCAGTCAAAGTCAACTAAGTGTTACACAATTTGATATCACAAAATGGTTTGATCAAATTATGCTAATCTATGAAGCAAAATAATCCATTGGGTAGAGTATTTGCCTTGAGATCCAAGGATTTCCAGTTCAAATCCCGGCCGTATTCTTTCAACTATTATAAGCAGACGTCTAGAATCAGCAGTATAAAAATGTATAAAAATGTAATTTAATTCTATGTACCTCATTTAACCAAAATAAATGTTTTTAAAAGGTTCAGTATAAGTTTAGCCGTAACATTTGCGACATTTCACAAATAAGCCAGTTTTGATTTATTCAGGAAATATTTAGCGTAAATTAGAATAGTTAAATAAATGAATACTGTTTGTTTTTTTGTTAACAGGATGTGCTACAGCCACGCCCACTCCCACGCCCACACCATCGCCAGCAGCAGTCACGCCCACACCTCAAGCCTGCCCCCAGGGGAGTACGTATCATAACCTCATATATATATATATATATGTAAAACATGTAAAACTATATGCGTAATTCAGTTCATATGGAACTTCTTACTTCCAGACACTTTACTTGATATTAGTTCTGCTCACATCTGCATATATATTGTGTAAAACTATATTCATAACTCCCTACTTCTGAAGTATTGCTTGTGTCTGAATAATTAACAACCGGTGGTGTATATTGACGTCCTCCCAATCTATTGCCAATGGTGGATATTGATGTCCTTACCATCCATTGCTGGTGGTGGATGTTGACGTCCTTCCCATCCATTGCTGGTGGTGGATATTGACGTCCTCCCCATCTATTGCCAATGGTGGATATTGACGTCCTTCCCGTCCATTACGGTTTAAGCTGATTTACATTTACGTATCAGCACACGTAACACTAATGGATTGCTCTTATGTTTTTATATAGCAAAGACTTCATCAGGAAAGAACTGTGTGTTTCCTTTCACCTACCAAACTAAGCAGTACAGCACTTGTATCAGCGAAGGTGACTCCCAGAGTAAACTGTGGTGTGGAACTACCTCCAACTATGACCTGAACAGACAGTGGGGCTACTGTGAAGGTACAGACGCCATTTACACATCATCTCAGTTACATTTATTATGAGGATATAATCCTGAATAACTTTTTTTATATTCGAAAAAATATTGTTTTAAACATGATGCGTTATTCCCTCAAGAAAATATACCACATATTGAGAGGCATAGAACTAGACTAAACGTTAAATTGCCAACAGCAGTGAAAGCATTCACATGTATTGTGTTACAGTCAATAGCTGTAAAAGCACTAAAACCAAGATGGCCGAAAGTTGGTCGCATATTGCATCAAAATCTCAGATGCTAAGCTCTGCTATAAGCCTGTTACCTTTTAGTGTATAATCTTAGTATACAATAAGTATAGAAACAATAAAAGTAAAATGTGAGTGAATGATATAAGAGATGGCTGCACACTGTATGATATCCGCAATTTGTAACTTACTATTTCAGGATGTGCTGTGTCAGGCACTCCTACACCATCACCAGTAGCTACTCCAGCACCCACCACAGGTCAGTATCACACAATCTCAATGAATGAATGAAATATTAAATTTTGGTTGTTTTGTTTGCTTTTGGATGCCAAATAATTCAAAAGATTCATCTTATTATGTGTTCCAAGTTTGGAAATGAAATGATCACTTATAGTTTATAGGTAGACAAAAGTCACATCATCGTTTTCTTGTTATATCTCTGAAATGGACTCAAGAGATGAAATTGACAAAGTAAAAGTGTAATTCATCTCAGTAAATATTGTAAAGTCTCATACGTAATTCAACCATAATGATTTGTTTGGTTTAAAAAGTTCTCAATGGTGACTGTTTGCATCTTGTATTTTGTAGATCTGTCTGCCTGTAAGAACGGTGTAGCTTATAAGGAGTACAAGAGCACTCTGTCGTACGGCGGGTCTGCGCAGGCTGCCAGCATAACCAATAATGTCGCCTGTGCTGCCCTCTGTACTGCCAGCTGCAACGCATTTGATTTCGACCCAACACCATCTGTCAAGTAAGGACAATATAGTGCAGAACCATTTCATGACCTTATTGACCTTTTGTGCACTTCATGAACTTATTGACCTTTGTGCATTTTATGACCTTAGTGAACTTTGTGCACTTTATGACCTTGGTTACCTTTTGACCATTTCATAACCTTGGTGATCTTTCTGATTAGATCAAGGTCAAGGTCTGGCAAGTGCTGTAGCTCACTCAAAACTCTAAGCTGATACTTGATCCAGATGTAATGCAAACAATTACCTGATTTCATCAAAATTTCACGCATTTTGGTCTTTGACATTTATTATATCATCAAAAAAAAACATTGACAGTTTATTATATGTGCCATACGTGAGGTATTAATGCATGCTATAGAGGGATATATCCGTCAGTAACATTTGGCATTACTTAATCTTTTAAGTGTTGAGTTGTTTTTAATCACTTTTATTATAATTTCAATGCATGTTGACACCATCAAGAGACTTCTTTTTCTATCCTATCCTACCTTATCCTATTCTATCCTATCCTATCTTACCTTATCCTATCCTACCTTATTCTATCCTACCTTATCCTATCCTACCTTATCCTATCCTACCTTATCCTGTCCTACCTTATCCTGTCCTACCTTATCCCATCCTATTCTACCTTATCCTATCCTAACTTATTCTATCCTACCTTATCCCATCCTATCCTACCTTATCCTATTCTATCTTATCCTATCTTACCTTACCCTATCCAACCTTATTCTATCCTACCTTATCCTATCCTACCTTATTCTATCCTACCTTATCCTATCCTACCTTATCCCATCTTATTCTACCTTATCCTATCCAACCTTATCCTATCCTACCTTATCCTATCCTACCTTATCCTATCCTACCTTATCCTATCCTACCTTATCCTATCCTATCCTACCTTATCCTATGCAACCTTATCATATCCTACCTTATCCTATCCTACCTTATTCTATCCTACCTTATCCTATCCTACCTTATCTCATCCTATTCTACCTTATCCTATCCTATTCTATCCTCTCCTATCCTACCTTATCCTATCCAACCTTATCCTATCCTACCTTATCCTATCCTACCTTATCCCATCCTATTCTACCTTATCCTATTCTATCCTATCTTATCCTACCTTATCCTATCCTATCTAGCTATACTATCCTATCCTACCTTATCCCATCCTATCTAACTATACTATCCTATCCTACCTTATCCTATCCTATCCAACCTTATCCTGTCCTACCTTATCCTATCCTACCTTATCCTATCCTACCTTATTCTATCCTACCTTATCCTATCCTACCTTATCCCATCCTATTCTACCTTATCCTATTCTATCCTATCTTATCCTACCTTATCCTATCCTATCTAGCTATACTATCCTATCCTACCTTATCCTATCCTATCCTACCTTATCCTATCCTATCTAGCTATACTATCCTACCTTATCCTATCCAACCTTATCCTATCCTACCTTATCCTATCCTACCTTATCCTATCCTACCTTATCCTATCCTACCTTATCCTATCCTAACTTATCCTATCCTATCTAGCTATACTATCCTATCCTACCTTATCCTATCCTATCCTACCTTATCCTATCCTACCTTATCCTATCCTACCTTATCAAATCCTACCTTATCCTATCCTATCTAGCTATACTATCCTATCCTACCTTATCCAATCCTATCTAGCTATACTATCCTATCCTACCTTATCCCATCCTATCTAGCTATACTATACTATCCTACCTTATCCTATCCTATCCTACCTTATCCTATCCTACCTTATCCTATCCTACCTTATCCTATCCTACCTTATCAAATCCTACCTTATCCTATCCTATCTAGCTATACTATCCTATCCTACCTTATCCCATCCTATCTAGCTATACTATACTATCCTACCTTATCCTATCCTATCCTACCTTATCCTATCCTACCTTATCCTATCCTACCTTATCCTATCCTACCTTATCAAATCCTACCTTATCCTATCCTATCTAGCTATACTATCCTATCCTACCTTATCCTATCCTATCTAGCTATACTATCCTATCCTACCTTATCCAATCCTATCTAGCTATACTATCCTATCCTACCTTATCCCATCCTATTCTACCTTATCCTATTCTATCCTCTCCTATCCTACCTTATCCTATCCAACCTTATCCTATCCTACCTTATCCTATCCTACCTTATCCCATCCTATTCTACCTTATCCTATTCTATCCTATCTTATCCTACCTTATCCTATCCTATCTAGCTATACTATCCTATCCTACCTTATCCCATCCTATCTAACTATACTATCCTATCCTACCTTATCCTATCCTATCCAACCTTATCCTGTCCTACCTTATCCTATCCTACCTTATCCTATCCTACCTTATTCTATCCTACCTTATCCTATCCTACCTTATCCCATCCTATTCTACCTTATCCTATTCTATCCTATCTTATCCTACCTTATCCTATCCTATCTAGCTATACTATCCTATCCTACCTTATCCTATCCTATCCTACCTTATCCTATCCTATCTAGCTATACTATCCTACCTTATCCTATCCAACCTTATCCTATCCTACCTTATCCTATCCTACCTTATCCTATCCTACCTTATCCTATCCTACCTTATCCTATCCTAACTTATCCTATCCTATCTAGCTATACTATCCTATCCTACCTTATCCTATCCTATCCTACCTTATCCTATCCTACCTTATCAAATCCTACCTTATCCTATCCTATCTAGCTATACTATCCTATCCTACCTTATCCAATCCTATCTAGCTATACTATCCTATCCTACCTTATCCCATCCTATCTAGCTATACTATACTATCCTACCTTATCCTATCCTATCCTACCTTATCCTATCCTACCTTATCCTATCCTACCTTATCAAATCCTACCTTATCCTATCCTATCTAGCTATACTATCCTATCCTACCTTATCCAATCCTATCTAGCTATACTATCCTATCCTACCTTATCCCATCCTATCTAGCTATACTATCCTATCCTACCTTATCCTATCCTATCCTACCTTATCCTATCCTACCTTATCCTATCCTACCTTATCAAATCCTACCTTATCCTATCCTATCTAGCTATACTATCCTATCCTACCTTATCCAATCCTATCTAGCTATACTATCCTATCCTACCTTATCCTATCCTATCTAGCTATACTATCCTATCCTACCTTATCCTATCCTATCCTACCTTATCCTATCCTACCTTATCCTATCCTACCTTATCAAATCCTACCTTATCCCATCCTATCTAGCTATACTATCCTACCTTATCAAATCCTACCTTATCCTATCCTATCTAGCTATACTATCCTATCCTACCTTATCCTATCCTATCTAGCTATACTATCCTATCCTACCTTATCCCATCCTATCTAGCTATACTATCCTATCCTTCCTTATCCCATCCTATCTAGCTATACTATCCTATCCTACCTTATCCTATCCTATCCTACCTTATCCTATCCTACCTTATCCTATCCTACCTTATCAAATCCTACCTTATCCCATCCTATCTAGCTATACTATCCTACCTTATCAAATCCTACCTTATCCTATCCTATCTAGCTATACTATCCTATCCTACCTTATCCTATCCTATCTAGCTATACTATCCTATCCTACCTTATCCCATCCTATCTAGCTATCCTATCCTATCCTACCTTATCCTATCCTATCTAGCTATACTATCCTATCCTACCTTATCCCATCCTATCTAGCTATACTATCCTATCCTTCCTTATCCCATCCTATCTAGCTATACTATCCTATCCTACC
Source organism: Amphiduros pacificus (assembly GCA_949316495.1). Taxonomy (NCBI): domain Eukaryota; kingdom Metazoa; phylum Annelida; class Polychaeta; order Phyllodocida; family Hesionidae; genus Amphiduros; species Amphiduros pacificus. The sequence continues at coordinate 26,641,736 of OX439012.1, forward strand.
TTATCCCATCCTATCTAGCTATACTATCATATCCTACCTTATCCCATCCTATCTAGCTATACTATCCTATCCTACCTTATCCCATCCTATCTAGCTATACTATCATATCCTACCTTATCCCATCCTATCTAGCTATACTATCATATCCTACCTTATCCCATCCTATCTAGCTATACTATCCTACCTTATCAAATCCTACCTTATCCTATCCTATCTAGCTATACTATCCTATCCTACCTTATCCTATCCTACCTTATCCTATCCTACCTTATCCTATCCTATCTAGCTATACTATCCTATCCTTCCTTATCCCATCCTATCTAGCTATACTATCCTATCCTTCCTTATCCCATCCTATCTAGCTATACTATCCTATCCTACCTTACCCATCCTATCTAGCTATACTATCTTATCCTTCCTTATCCCATCCTATCTAGCTATACTATCCTATCTTACCTTATCCCATCCTATCTAGCTATACTATCCTATCCTTCCTTATCCCATCCTATCTAGCTATACTATACTATCCTTCCTTATCCCATCCTATCTAGCTATACTATCCTATCCTTCCTTATCCCATCCTATCTAGCTATACTATACTATCCTTCCTTATCCCATCCTATCTAGCTATACTATACTATCCTACCTTATCCCATCCTATCTAGCTATACTATACTATCCTTCCTTATCCCATCCTATCTAGCTATACTATCCTATCCTACCTTATCCCATCCTATCTAGCTATACTATACTATCCTACCTTATCCCATCCTATCTAGCTATACTATCCTATCCTACCTTATCCCATCCTATCTAGCTATACTATACTATCCTACCTTATCCTATCATATCTAGCTATACTATCCTATCTTACCTTATCCCATCCTATCTAGCTATACTATACTATCCTACCTTATCCCATCCTATCTAGCTATACTATACTATCCTACCTTATCCCATCCTATCTAGCTATACTATCCTATCCTACCTTATCCTATCATATCTAGCTATACTATACTATCCTACCTTATCCCATCCTATCTAGCTATACTATCCTATCCTACCTTATCCCATCCTATCTAGCTATACTATCCTATCCTACCTTATCCCATCCTATCTAGCTATACTATACTATCCTACCTTATCCCATCCTATCTAGCTATACTATACTATCCTACCTTATCCCATCCTATCTAGCTATACTATACTATCCTACCTTATCCTATCATATCTAGCTATACTATCCTATCTTACCTTATCCCATCCTATCTAGCTATACTATACTATCCTACCTTACCCATCCTATCTAGCTATACTATACTATCCGTCCTTATCCCATCCTATCTAGCTATACTATACTATCCTACCTTATCCCATCCTATCTAGCTATACTATACTATCCTTCCTTATCCCATCCTATCTAGCTATACTATACTATCCTACCTTATCCTATCATATCTAGCTATACTATACTATCCTACCTTATCCCATCCTATCTAGCTATACTATACTATCCTACCTTATCCCATCCTATCTAGCTATACTATCCTATCCTACCTTATCCCATCCTATCTAGCTATACTATCCTATCCTACCTTATCCCATCCCATCTAGCTATACTATACTATCCTACCTTACCCATCCTATCTAGCTATACTATCCTATCCTACCTTATCCCATCCCATCTAGCTATACTATACTATCCTACCTTACCCATCCTATCTAGCTATACTATCCTATCCTTCCTTATCCCATCCTATCTACCTATACTATCCTATCTTATCCTGTCCTATCCTATCCTATCCTACCTTATCCTATCCTATTCCATCTATCCTATCCTACCTTAACAGTAATTATTTTATTGCAGCCAGAACACACTAACTTCCTGTGAATGAGAACACTATAACCAATATATAAACATCAACTTCATGTCAATAAGATTACTATAACCAATATATAAACATCAACTTCCTGTCAATAAGATTACTATTAACAATATATAAACATCAACTTCCTGTCAATAAGATTACTATAACCAATATATAAACATCAACTTCCTGTCAATAAGATTTCTATTAACAATATATAAACATCAACTTCCTGTCAATAAGATTACTATAACCGACATATAAACATCAACTTCCTGTCAATAAGATTACTAAAACCAATATTTAAACATCAACTTCCTGTCAATAAGATTACTATAACCAATATATAAACATCAACTTCCTGTCAATAAGATTTCTATTAACAATATATAAACATCAACTTCCTGTCAATAAGATTGCTATAACCAATATATAAACATCAACTTCCTGTCAATAAGATTACTATAACCAATATATAAACATCAACTTCCTGTCAATAAGATTTCTATTAACAATATATAAACATCAACTTCCTGTCAATAAGATTACTATAATCAATATATAAACATCAACTTCCTGTCAATAAGATTTCTATTAACAATATATAAACATCAACTTCCTGTCAATAAGATTGCTATAACCAATATATAAACATCAACTTCCTGTCAATAAGATTACTATAACCGACATATAAACATCAACTTCCTGCCAATAAGATTACTATAACCGACATATAAACATCAACTTCCTGTCAATAAGATTGCTATAACTGATATATAAACATCAACTTCCTGCCAATAAGATTACTATAACCAATATATAAACATCAACTTCCTGTCAATAAGATCACTATTACCAATATAAACATCAACTTCCTGCCAATAAGATTATTATAACCAATATATAAATATCAACTTCCTGCCAATAAGATTACTATGACCAATCTATAAACATCAACTTCCTGCCAATAAGATTACTATAACCGACATATAAACATCAACTTCCTGTCAATAAGATTGCTATAACTGATATATAAACATCAACTTCCTGTCAACAAGATTACTATTACCAATATAAACATGAACTTCCTGTCAATAAGATTACTATTACCAATATAAACATCAACTTCCTGTCAACAAGATTACTATAGCTGATATATAAACATCAACTTCCTGTCAATAAGATTACTATTACCAATATAAACATCAACTTCCTGCCAATAGAATTTATACATGTATCGCCAATTTTAGGACAGTCATATTTGGAATGATAATTTTGGTACATTTCAGGTGTTATCTGCACATTGGAACAGCCTACTTGAACGCTGCTAATCTAAGGTTGAACACAGCTGGGGGAGTATCACAGTGGAGAAAAGTCTCGTGCGACCAGATACGTAAGCAAATCTCATTAATTAGTCCTCTTGATGCATCTCTGATAAAGAAATATTCGGGTTTCTAGATGCATCACCGCTAGAGAATTGTGCTTATCTCTTGATACATTGATACATCTTTGGCAAAGAAAAGGTTCTGCTTCTTAATATATACCTCCCAAATAGACACCGCTTGTTGTTTATATTTCTTGATACATCTGGGTACAGTTTATGTTTATTGATACATCTGGGTAAAGTTTATGTTTATTGATACATCTGGGTACAGTTTATATTGGTACATCTTAGTACAATTGTATATTTCTTAATTTCTTAAAACATCTAGGTACAGTTTTTATTGGTACATCTGGGTACAGATTATGTTTCTTGATACATTTTGGTACAGTTTATATTGGTACATCTTGGTACAGTTTATGTTTCTTGATACATCTTGGTACAGTTTATGTTTCTTGATACATCTTGGTACAGTTTATGTTTCTTGATACATCTTGGTACAGTTTATGTTTCTTGGTACAGTTAATGTTTATTGGTACATCTTGGTACAGTTTATGTTTATTGGTACATCTTGGTACAGTTTATGTTTCTTGATACATCTTGGTACAGTTTATGTTTATTGGTACATCCTGGTACTGTTTATGTTTCTTGGTACAGTTAATGTTTATTGGTACATCTGGGTACAGTTTATGTTTATTGGTACATCTGGGTACAGTTTATGTGTATTGATACATCTGGGTACAGTTTATATTGGTACATCTAGGTACAATTTTATATTTCTTGATACATCTAGGTACAGTTTATGTTCCTCGATACATCTTGGTACATTGTATGTTTATTGGTACATCTGGGTACAGTTTATGTTTATTGGTACATCTGGGTACAGTTTATGTTTATTGATACATCTGGGTACATATTATGTTTATTGGTACATCTGGGTACAGTTTATGTTCCTCGATACATCTTGGTACATTGTATGTTTATTGGTACATCTGGGTACAGTTTATGTTTATTGGTACATCTGGGTACAGTTTATGTTTATTGATACATCTGGGTACAGTTTATGTTTATTGGTACATCTGGGTACAGTTTATGTTTATTGATACATCTTGGTACAGTTTGTGTTTCTTGATACATCTTGGTACAGTTTATGTTTCTTGATACATCTTGGTACAGTTTGTGTTTCTTGATACATCTTGGTACAGTTTGTGTTTCTTGATACATCTAGGTACAGTTTATGTTTCTTGATACATCTTGGTACAGTTTATGTTTCTTGATACATCTTGGTACAGTTTATGTTTCTTGATACATCTTGGTACAGTTTGTGTTTCTTGATACATCTTGGTACAGTTTATGTTTCTTGATACATCTTGGTACAGTTTATGTTTCTTGATACATCTTGGTACAGTTTATATTTATTGATAGAACTCCAATAAAGTGTCCTCCATTAAAATCCTACTGATCACCCCATAATATATTTCTTGGTACATTTCTGAATTTTTATTATTATTATTATTATTATTATTATTATTATTATTATTATTATTATTATTATTATTATTATTATTATTATTATTATTATTATTATTATTATTTTCATTTTATTTTTTTTCATTTCATTTATTTGATTTCATTTTTTTGCAGAGGGATGTGTATTTATTCCACAACTTAATACAGGAGCCTTTAATGGTCAAATTCAGTCAAGTTATAAGACTGTGAAATCTTGCCAGGAGGCATGTGCTAGAGTAGCCACCTGCGGCGCTGTGGACTTTGACGCGCAGAATGGATGCTGGTTCCACGGTACAGGGGCACGCACAACGTAAGTATCCTTGGGGGGGGGGATAAAAGTGGGGGAAATATCAGTGAGACTACTTCGTAGTTAACAAATATTGAAAATGACAAGTTTGAAGAAAAAATATTGAAACTCTTTTGCCTACTGAAAAAATATTGTTCATAGGTTATTTGTTTTCTCGTGATAATGTTCAGTTTGATCTCTAAACTTAACACAAATTATTCTTAACTTAACACAAATTATTTGGGTAGTCAATATCTTGACAATGATATTTGCTTAGAATCCAGGTTTTAAACAGTTTGTGAAAAGATCTTACAGGTATCTGACATATGTTTATAATTGCCAGATTTAAAACCAAATCATTTATCAACCAGTCATAGAAAATATAATTTATGAACATTTTCAGATATTTATGATATTTTTGTCTATGTTGAGCATTGTCTAAATCACAATCAACCTGAAATGTATCACATGAAATAAGGATATTCATTCCAATAGCTCATAACTTAAATGGACCATAACAAATTATAACTGTCCTGTACATATTCACACATTCATTTAAAAGATTAGTTGGCAGTGATGTTGATATTTGTCATTCCCTTGCAGATACAAATCAACCACAGTTAACCAATATGTGAAGCCGGCAAATTGCAATGTATAAATTGAGGGTGAGAGAAAAATCTTTTATTCGGAAGAATGATTATTTACAATGTTCAGTTGTTTGGAGAATAAAGCAGTGCTATTGAAATATTGAAATATTGGCTGAAAACTAGAATGAACGTCTTATTGAAATATTTTTATTGAATTCTTATCATCTCTTTTCAGATTAAAAGCAGAAAAAATGTTACACAAGACTTCACATGACACAAGACTTCAAAGAACAAAAAATCTATAAATTTAATAATAAAATAAACAGAAAAATCCATTCAATACTCATTGTGAAAGAGAAAACATTGAGGGAAATCTCACTAAACAATGAACTGGAACAGCAAAATATTTATATGAACATAAATCTCCTTTGCAACTTTTTTGCAATTTTGCAACTCAGGGTCTGTAATGGACTTGATATAATTGAAAACGTCTTTTTTCAGTTCTACATTTTTCTGTTAAAAATCTTCCCAGTGTGTTTTGGAGCAAAACAGCACACCTCTCGGAATCTAGTTTCTAAACAGGATCTTGTGTTTAGCTTAAGGGTCTAGGTGTTATGGGAGTGTAGAAATATCGTGAAGAGAAAATAGGTTTTCAAGAATGTGAATAGTTGAAACAGTGAATCCTGATAGGTCCTGCAGACGGAGGCCAAACTGATGTGACTAAACGTATCCACATAGGATCAGGCCAACCCAAAAAAGACACTTGTTTCTCATCCAATTTATTTGTGAAAATATGGGAGGCTTTTTATTTATACACCTCATTAATACTAAGATTTGTCGTAATAATAATGATTTGTGATAATTACAAATCCAGGGCTTACATATCTGCCTCGCACCTTTTTAATTTTTATTATTTGAGTTAGCGCTCAGAAATTCTTTTCATCAAAAATAACTTGAGGCAGGCAGTAATGAGAAACAAGTCTCTTTTTTGATAGCCTTATACAGCAGACTATACAGTAACAAAGCTTAGATTTAACACTCACATGCTAATATCAATAAACAATTTGATAACTGATATATATATATGAATTTGTGACTAATGTAAGAAAGCAACAAAGTGTTATTGATACTATGTATTATTACATAAAAAGGTAAATATTTGATTAACATAAACTATGTCATGGTATTAATGTTAGGCAGAGAACATTTTATTGATACTCAATCATTTAAAAGTATTTTGGCGCAGTAAGAGAGAATTTATGTTTTGGACTTGCTAATATTTATTTCTCATAAATTTTCAGTCGAAAATTATTTTGTTCATAATAGTAAAATAAATTTTGGGGAATTAAATTTGAGAGTGCCTGAATTGTATATTAAAATTTTCATTTTTTTCATTGCCATTTGTTAGTTTAATACTTTATTTGTGCAATAAAATCAGTTCTTATAATATTGTTATAATTGAAATAAAGAAATTCTAATGGAGCTAAACTGTAAATTAATTTTAGACATGTATATATCTAAATATAGTACTATGAATCAATGTCTAAAATGTATTTAGTGAATAATATTTTGTTTCCTCATCAGCAAACAAGATTTATCCGATATTTTCCAAGACAGATTTTCTGATTGGTTGTTTTCTGATTTATTGTTTTTCAAGACATGTGTTCTGATTGGTTGTTTTCCAAGACAGGTGTTCTGATTGGTTGTTTTCCAAGACAGGTGTTCTGATTGGTTGTTTTCCAAGACAGATGTTCTGATTGGTTGTTTTCCAAGACAGATACTAATCAGATTGCTGGCCCTAATGAAATAGAACAGAGCATTGGAATGAAAGCAGATACAAAAATCACAGCATTAATCTGACATGGCTGAGTTATACTCACAATGTCCTACAAATCACATGTTAAACCCAAGTGTCAGCATCCCAAAACCTTAACACTCAAATATTTAACTGAATTATTCTTGGAAACATCAGCACCAACTGTGTACTTAATGGTATTAACCAAAGAAATAAATCTAACTTTAAAAAATGATTTAGTATCTTGTTTTTTATTGCTGAATATAGAAACAAATTGCCAAAAAAATTTTACCTTGGGTAATGACACAAATGTGATATAAAAAAATGACCAATTTTAATGTGTTGTGTCTATCCCATACCTTTGGCCAAATATAAAAACGACTGTATCGGAGACCCGAGTAGACAATTAACAAAGTATTGGGTTCAGAGCTCTCCCACCCCTGTTATATAACGACTTTTTTGTCTCAAAAAAGGCACCAAATCGTTCCACCCAGATTGGCTGTGATTTAATGTCCAGATCAGTTGCGAGCAACACGATTTGACCAGATTGGTTCAGATTTACTGCACAGATTGGTTCAGAACTCTCCCACCCCTGAAGTTGCCAACATGTCATGCTGAGCTATTTTTTGTTTTTGTTTTTGTCACTTTGAATATTAGAAATTATGTTTTCAGTGTGTAGCACCAATTTGTAACCGTCAATTGTGCCAGGAAAATATTTTATAACTGGCTATCTGGGACCTCCCCTTTACCCTCATAGAAAATTTGGTGACATTTGAATTGATTAGGGGCGATCCATTTGATTTTTGTGGGGTGGGGTGGAAGATTTTGGAGAAAAAAATTTATTCACCCACCCCATCCCAGAAAAAAAATTTATTCATTCACCCTACCAAAGAAAAAAAATTTATTCATCCACCCTATCAAAGAAAAAAAATTTATTCATCCACCTCCTTCCAGTTTTTCTATCTTCTATATGGATTGCTTGAAATGAAGGATCAGAGTCTGGGGAAGCAACAAGAAAAAAAATTTATTCACCCACCCCACACCAGAAAAAAAATTTATTCACCCACCCCACACCAGAAAAAAAAATTATTCATCCACCCTACCAAAGAAAAAAAAATTATTCATCCAGTACTGCTGTCCCACCCCACCCCACAAAAATCAAATGGATCGCCCCTTACTGCTTGGCTAAAAGTATGTGAAAACCCTCAGGAATGGAAATCATTCATATCAGGGATGGTAACGGTCAAAGCATACAGAGAAAGAAGATCTTACAGCACTGAGTCCAGAAGCAACAGATTTGTGGGGAGTGCGTGGGACCAATATGGTGTCAATGTATATATATATATTCAGTTAAGCCTGAAGAAGTCCCTTGAAGGACTGAAACATGTCGCAATAAAAGGTTTTAACTCTTTGTCACCACGGACTTTGTTGGATTACTTGGTTATAATGTTGGATTATATATATATATATATATATATATATATATATATATATATATATATATATATATATATATATATATATATATATATATATATATATATATAGCGCAATGACTCCTATAAGCCAAAACCTACTGACGCCTTGTTGAAAATAAATATTTTGGATTAAAATGTACATGAGATACGAAATATGTTGGCTGTTATAATTATCAAATTATTTTAACTATGCTAATTTATAAAACTATTACATGTTATTTTTAAAATGAAATTTTATTTTCAAATTTACATGTATTCAATTAGTTATAAGTATCAGAATATATTTTATTGAGGGAAATAATTGAATACAAAGTCTATCTACATTGACATCGGTAAAGTTAATTATAATAATTTCATTTTCAAAACGGTTAAATGCTTATCACTAGTAAAATATATGTCACCAAGAATGATTGAACATAATAATCCTAAAAAATGAGATTTATAAATTGTAAGTACGCCATATTAGGTATATTATAAATAATAACGATGTTAAGGGTCTGGTAACATGGAGCCTGTTGAAGTCTGGTAACGTGGGACCTGACATTTAATATTTAGCAATTTGGTTTGGATTCTATTCTTCATTTTAATATTAAAATAGAATATAGTGAATATGTTTCCTATTTTAACCACAAAAAAAGTATTGGCCAGGATATATTTTCTAATACTTAGGAATAAATACAGAAGAAAGTTCGTTCAGTTGTCATAAATATAGGAATACAAGAATTGTTTAACTTATTGGCAAGAATTTCATGTTGCAGAAAGTGGTAGTTTGACAATGGATTGCTTTGAACAACCTCAACGACAAATAGTCACATGATTAACTTAGTCACAATTTTGTTAATTTACATTTCACTATTTACACTATGTATTAACATTTTCTTGTAGCCTATACACTGTCAATTTGAGGAGTTTTATCTAATGTTAGTATCAGTGTCATGTATATTTTTATATTTTAGTGTATCATGCAAAATATGTGATTTTTATTTTGAGCTTTAAAATCAACATTATACAAAATACGGTTAACATTTAAATTGATAGTAAATCTGAATATTCAAATATTCATTTGTAACAAATGGAATCATAAAAAATAAGATTTAGATATGAATTAGAGAGTTTGAGCAAATCTTTTCTGAGCAAAAATGTTCAAATAAAGATATTTGCACAGCAATATGTAATTAAGTAGTATTAATAATTTAACTTGAAGAAACTTCAAATCAAAAGTTTACATGTTTAATACTCAGGTTTTTTCAAGAATGGGCCCATTTGCTTTATAAATAGAAAGGCAAATCACACATGCACAAATAACCCTCAATACTTCCACCCAGGATTGTCAATGTTCAGGAACTACTTCCTGTTTCTAAACACTTTTGATCATAATTTCTCAAATAATTGGCCTATCAACATGCGCAATACATCAATCAAAACCTGAAAATTTCCAGATTCAATATTATTTTTTAAAATTTTATTTCATGACCTAATTTGCATAGTTTTACATAATGAATAAATACCAGAAAATACTTTTAAAGTAAAGTAAGAAATGGTATGATATTCTGATACTACATGAAATTCTAGGTTATTTTGATATTTCAAAGAAATTAATCGGACAATTAATAAGTGCATAAAAAGCACTTGAAAAAGGGGGCGGAGTCTAAAATCATATTGAATTCAAGCTCCTCCAACTATTTTGAATGCCATTTAACCGATAAATAATGTTTCGATTTTCACATATAAATTATGAAATCCAGCTAGAATTTTTTGCTCTACGTCATGAAAACTTTAGATATTAAGTTTCTGTAAAATAAAAAATCACATATTTTAACGAGGTATAAATATGCTAATTAAGATATGTGACCAGACTAAAAAATACATTTTTCAAAATTGAAAACTTTTGAGCTTTCCATAGATGTGTCAAACATGCTGATTGGACATGCATTGTGGAAACCGTGAAACTCTTGATCAATTTAACAATCTCCAAAACTGAAGAGTTCAACCAAAAGTATGGAGAGCTGTGACGGTGTGAATTTAAGTTTAAGATCTTATCAAATTGTGGACATCATGCGATAGTATAATCCACAATAAGTGGAATTTACAAGGAAACAAAAGAGTGTTGGACCCCACAAGGCAGTGGATTCTAACTGGATTCAGTGAGGGCTTTTAAAGTCACAATAACAGAGAATACCATCCCAAAAAATCATTAAAAACATACTTTTTTTACTGCAATATCTAATTTCTTTTGAGAAGTGTTCAATTGTTTGAAGCTCTCTCAGATTACGTGACCCTTTCATGCATTTTTCTCTGGTTTTGAGCTGAGCCGATAAATCAGACCACAAATGTTGTTCTAGGTTGGGCATTTTCTGCTGTACTGTTCTAGGTTGGGCATTTTCTGCTGTATTGTTCTGTTGCTGTGCCCCGGTAGCTGCAAAAAAGGAGGCAAACATTAAAACTATTATTAATATTTTTTTTTTTTTTTTGGTATTTTCTTTTTTTTCTTTTTTTTTGCCAAAAGTGATTAAAGGAGTGGGTCATATAAAATATAAGTGTGTAAAATATCTCACTCATTTCCAGCGGACAAGGTTTTCTGGGTATGTAGGAAGCAGTGCTTGTTGGAGGTATTGAAGTCGACGGCTACGCAGCGCTCTGGCGTCACTTCTCGGTCGCATAACATCTCGCATGCTGTCACTGTCTTGGCGGACACTCGGATCTTTCCTCCTGTAGTTCCTCCGTTCATCTCCCTCTTCACCCATTTACATACTGCAAAAGATCATGGATTACCTTCATATTCTATTATAACAGGGAATAACAGGGAATACATAACAGGGAATATTATAAAGAATATATATATATATATATATATATATATATATATATATATATATATGTGAATTTTCTTGATTTTTTTACATAAAAATCACGCAGAAAATAAAAAAAATAATTGTCTTCATATTCCAGACAAATAACAAAAGATCATGCAGAAAAAAAATGTCTTCATATTCTTGACAAATAGTAAAAGATCGCGCAGAATAAACTAATTGTCTTCATATATTAGACAAATGGTCATGATCATGCTGAAAAAAACGTCTTTATATTTCAGACAAATCAAAAAAGATAAAAGTCCAGACCTATAACAAAAGATCATATTCCAGACCTATAATAAAAGATAATATTCCAGACCTATAATAAAAGATCATATTCCAGACCTATAACAAAAGATAATATTCCAGACCTATAACAAAAGATCATATTCCAGACCTATAATAAAAGATAATATTCCAGACCTATAATAAAAGATCATATTCCAGACCTATAACAAAAGATAATATTCCAGACCTATAACAAAAGATCATATTCCAGACCTATAAATAAAATATCATATTCCAGACCTATAATAAAAGATCATATTTCAGACCTATAAATAAAAGATCATATTCCAGACCTATAATAAAAGATCATATTCCAGACCTATAAATAAAAGATCATATTCCAGACCTATAAAAAAAGATCATATTCCAGACCTATAACAAAAGATCATATTCCAGACCTATAATAAAAGATCATATTCCAGACCTATAATAAAAGATCATATTTCAGACCTATAAATAAAAGATCATATTCCAGACCTATAATAAAAGATCATATTCCAGACCTATAAATAAATATCATGCAGAAATAACCAATTGTCTTCACATTCCAGGCAAATGGTAAAAGATCATGCAGAATGAATCAATTTTCTAAATACTTCACAGCCATATGGACATGACGAGAAACCACATCGAGAATCAACTAGGAACAAAACAATGCAAAAACAATACAATCATGCGTCCCCATGCCCCACACCCCATGAGCATATGCTACAGATTTACCACATTCTTGTAAAAGGTGTACAGTCGACGACAACAGAACTGCAGACGACAACAGAGCTGCATACGGCAACAGAACTGCAAACGACAACAGAGCTGTGGAAGACAACAGAGCTGCAGACGACAACAGAGCTACAGACGACAACAGAGCTGCAGACGACAACAGAGCTGCAGACGACAACAGAGCTGCAGACGACAACAGAGCTGCAGACGACAACAGAGCTGCAGATGACAACAGAGCTGCAGCTCTGTTCGTCTGCAGCTCTGTTGGCGTCGGCTGTACATAAAAGGACGGTACTTTGGAGATATTTGATCGCAGTAAAATCAAAATGTTCTGGAGTTTTAGGTTTCTACTAGGTTTCAGCAATTTGGTGTATTTGTTTGTGATGTAAGAATTACAAACATTTTTTTGTGTTAAGAAATGAGAATGACTGAACCAATTTAGCATATTTAATAACTTATCATGACCACAAAGACACATATCTCGATATTGACAACCTTATCAATATCATAAATGCAACAACTAATATGGGAATTCCTGCGCTTCAGAGCGCCGTGTCATAGCGCCACAGACACTGGCACAAAATATATTGCGAATTCAAGGTCAGGGAAAAGGGTTGAATGACCTTCACGGAGATATTGTGAGCATGTTGAACTATTGACATACACCTAAATGCACATCTGAGTCTGATGCTCGTGTTTTCGTCATCCTGCACGTGGTATATATGTGGCGCTGTGGCGCTGCGGCGCTGCGTCATATGGCGCAAAATGGGAGTAAGCCACATATTATCACCTCATATGCAATAAAAAATACGTACAGGTTTCTTCGAATTTTTTCGTTGTAGCTCTCGCAGTGGTAGTAGTTTTTATTGATGTCGTTGTCTGAGGTTTTTTTGTTGTTGTTGTTTTTACTGTTGTTGTCTCAATTCCTTTTGTTGTTTTTTTGACACCAGAACATGGCGTCTTTCTGTACTGCGTGACGCCATTTGCATTTTTGTTGACAACTTTTAGATAATTGTTTCCTATGTGAACATAGCACCTGCAAAAGAATAACGTACGCATAGTTATCGCATTGTGTCATTCCCTTGAATGAGAAAGCCTTAGTTACTGATATTCACTTTGATTGATAATTACTGACACTTGTTTATTATTGTTCGATTGTGGTCACTTCAAATTTAAACTTTGAAAATAAACTAACATAAACTTTATTTCCATCGTGATATGTGCTTCACAATATTCAGTTGTAATAGAAATAACTTTATGATGTCAAATTGTTTGATTGTATTGGTACAAGCCCCACTCAAGCAATTCAACAGGGATCGTTTTTACCTACTCATCTGCTTTAGCGTATCATCAGATTCTATGTATATTGGATACATATCATTACTCATCAGATTCATTGTATGCTTACTCACACTTACTCTAGTGTTACATGATCAGATTCCTTGTATTTATTTTTGTATTGTAAATATGGATATTGCTTCTATCTGTGTATATATATATATATATATATATATATATATATATATATATATATATATATATATATATATATATATATATATATATATATATTTATATATATAATCCATACTTACTCATCAGCCTCGTTGTAGTCATAGGCTTGACAGTCAGCCATCTTTTTGCACTCGACACCACAGGAAGCATTTGTTCTTACTCCGGAAACTCGTTTTCCATTAAAGGAGAGCGTGGAAGGATACATTGTGAAGAACGTGTCCACACAAACTGTAAAGACATAATAAAAATTTGAATTTCCCCATAATATCTATTTCACTGCTCTCACTTCCAGCTCTTCTCCCAATTGATAGACACTAATAAGAGTCCCAGATGGGACAGTAAAGCTGCTCACAGGTGCCCGGATGTTTGGTTGGAATACCGACCATGTTTCCAAGTGTCACCCTCCATATTTTAATATTCATAACAATAATATTTTAATATTCATAACAATATCCACATGTTATCATTCTCCATATTTATCAACACATGTTATCATTCTCCATATTTATCAACACAGTAATATCAATTTATAATTCTTGTCAGAAACTAATTCTACACTTCTACAATTAACTATTAGTTTCCCAAAGTTTTATTCTTATGAATTAAACTAATTAATGAGTAAAAGTCATTAATATAGTTGTTTACCACAACTCTGACGGTTTGGTATATGTTTGGGAGTGATGGAATGTGTTGACTCTGCAAAATGTTCAGCTCCCCTACCAACCTAAAAGGTCCCAGCTCCTAACAGCTGTTAAAATTAGTTCCTCATTGACATGACCTTTGGGTTGAGAGCAGCTTATTTGCATGGATTATAATTTGTTTAACTCAGAATTTAGTTACATCAGCCAATCAGGTGGTCTAGGAAAAGAGGCAGCTTTCAGCTGAGCTTGGCTCTGCTCAAGGGCAGTATAAAACCCCCTTGCAGCAGACGTTGGGCTCAGGAAATCTTGGAAGCTGTTCTCACCATACAATTTTTTGTATTGAGAAAAAAAACCAAGTTTTCTTTCTATCATGATGGTCTTAGATTTGTTATGCTGAAGAAGTGAATTTAGAAGAAAAAAAGTTCTGGGCCCAAAAGTTGTGACAACCAGATTACTTCACAAGCTCCAAACTGGAATATGTTACAATTTCCAGGTCGTTGTTTGTGGTTTCCTTGTTCTATATCAAGGTGAACCAATCAGAGAAATCTTCAATTATCAGTGATGTCAGTCGCCTACTGCACAAATCAAGTTAAACCCATTTAAATGACTGAGTCATCCTGATTAAACGAGAACTTCATGATTGTCTTAGTTTGGTTGGATAAAATTATTTTCTATCCATAAATCCCCCAGAAAGATCTAATAATTTTATTATTGAAGTCTTTACCCACCAGGTGGCGCTTTTGTGACAGCCTTAGTTGTTTGTATTGGTCTTCTTGTTGTAACTGGTGGCACAGGGGTTGCACAACCTTTTCAAATATATTAGTTAGCAATAAAGAGTTAATCGATACTGAATATAACAGAAATATACAATATTAAAAGTTTACATATTTTACACATGTATATAATCTCAGAATGTAGAGTAGAATTTAATGCTATTCACTTTCTTCATGGTTTAACCATACTTTCTCAATCTAGCCGTAACTTCTGTGTAGTTTGTGCCTCGTTTTTACTGACCTGCGCACAAGCCCCACTTCCTGTCCGAATCGTAGTCAGAGGTCACGGCGCACCAAGGGGCTTCACTGCCATCTGTGATGCATTTTGTATACGTTTTGGTCAAATATTTGAAAGGGAAAACACACTTTGCGCCTCCAGAATTGCCACCAGTTGTTCCCTCTAGACACAAATAACAATAAATAAGTTTTCAGACAATATAGATAAGGGTGGCACCAAATAAACACATTTAATACAAGTAATAGGTAATATTCGAGCACTCACAATTAAAAATACATGGCAATTATTCAAATAGCTTTACATGATGCATAATTTTGTACCAGTCCTCTTCATGCCTATTCCATACATTCTTTGATACAGCAGGTTAAACATGATACATTATGTTGTAATTTGTAAGAAACCAAACATGTGAGATGTGACGATTATGCAAATACAATTTAGACCAATCAAATAAAAAAGAATTGCATGTAAAACTGTCGAGAGAAGGGAGTGACCAAATCCAATAAAACTGCTTATACATTCACAAAAGGCTTTATAATTACCTGCACACACAGTGGGGGTTACCGCACATCCTGTGAATTGAAACAATTAGAAAAGACAAGATAAGATGTTTATAAAAAAATTAAGGGATTTTATGGGTGTTGGCAGTGAGTGTCCTCTGGTGGCAAATTTTCTGAGGGAACTACTTTCTTTTTATGCCAAAAAGTACGGGAAAATTTCTCAACTGTCAAAAGGAGTTCCCTTTTCATTAAGACTTTCTTGTCATGAAATGACATTTCATGATATTTATGTTTTGTAATAAAACTATTGATTTATTATTTGAAAACCACAATGAAAATTTCTTTGATATATTGAAAGCTTCATTAAAAGTGGCATAGTAATATGTCACTGCTCCATGATTTCTTTTATCATGTCAAAATGTTAAAAAGAAAAAGTTCTGCAGATTGTGCAAAAGTGATCTTAACAATATTTACTGTGATCCTAGTGAAACAGAATTTCTATTTTTCAAAAACATTAAGAGAAAAATAGAGGTAAAGTACACACTTGATCATTAAAAAAATATGAATTTTTTCACCTCTCTTCACATATCTGATTGCCAAACTTCCTTTATATTTCCAAATTATACAAATGAAAATAAGAAAATCTGTTTCACTAGGATCACAGTGAATTTTCCTCCCAATGAAATTAAATATATACAACTAAAAACAAGTGTAATCTGCAAAACAAATTTGCTTGTCTTCATTTCTCATCAAAATTATCATCAAGGAAAATTAGGACAAACGATTATTTTGAAAGAAAAATACTTGTAATCATACCATATAATTCAAATATTGTAGTGTTTAAATATTAATTAATGTCATTAATGTTTTTATTCTAAAAGGGAATGTATTTTAACATTGTAAATGTACCAATTACTTTCTCCTCTGCCACTAGGGGGCACTCAGTGAAAAGAACCATAATACCCTTAAATCAAACAAGCACACATTCTCTTCCCGATGTTTAGAGCCAAAACAAAACAAATTATGTTCCAGATATCTAAACAGGTTCTGGTGTTTAGATTGTATTGTTTTGAACCAAAATGTGTTTATAAAGGGGAAAAGAGTGTATATGACATTAAGCACATTACTTTCACATGGTATATGTATATGACATAATAATGATCAAATGCATTATGCACAAAGCTGTAATATCATTGTCCAAATATACAGAAACACATGTATTGCAAATGAATGGAAAGGGATGCAATGTTAGGAACAAAATAATAGAATGATTGTGGGATAGGATAGAATCATAGCAATGATTGTGGGATGGGATAAAATCATAGTTATGATTGTGGGGTGGGATAAAATCATAGCATTGATTGTGGGAAGGGATAAAATCATAGTTATGATTGTGGGGTGGGATAAAATCATAGCAATGATTGTGGGATGGGATAAAATTATTTGACTAATAATAAAAATATTTTATATCATATCTCTTCTGCCTTGCTTGATATTTCACCTTTCTCATTTACTCGATTAAACAAATAAGTACAAATAAGTTGTGTATGAATTAATAATGACTCTATCATTCCTATTCATATTATTATTAATTATTCTAATCATATAGTTTGAGCTTGCCTTGGCAGTTTCCCCATGTCCTATCCTTGGCGTAGTCGGAAGTGGTCGCACACCATTCTATGTTATTGTTCTCTGCGGTGATGCATTTTGCGTAACTGACTCCATTATATTTGAAAGGAAAATTGCACACGGCACCCTTCGCATTTCCTCCAGATGTCCCAACTAGAAAAATTCAAACAAAAAACTGACAAATAAAATAGATAGGCTAAAAGACTTGTCAGTTTATGTTCTTATTTCTGCATCACCATCTCAATTATTCCTCTATATTCTATTACAAGGCTAACTGGACCCAGCCCTCGCTCTGAGTACAAACAATATTGTCACAAAAACTTGAAAACATGGCTGCTCCACTCTGTGCCAGGGGGCAGGTTTTATATGGTCATTAGCAATAGATACAGACATCAGTAGACATTATTATTTGACATGTATTAATGCATTGCGATAATACATAAATAAACAATATCTCGTACATACTCTTAATAAGAACAGAGGGTCGTAAATGGGAAGAAGCAAATTTTAACCAAAAAATACATTATATTTGTTTTACATTATGTTTGTTTAGTCTTCTCTCGCCGTTCTTTTCTGAAATGATATCTTCTCCAATCTATTATTTGTTTTGTTTTGATAGTATCTAGTATCTCGTAATTTGCTTTGTATATAAACCATCTGCAGTGATGAGTATGAAAGAAAGGCAAGAACATGGGGTCATGCAATGTTCATGCTGATAGATCTCTCTTGTCAGTTAGGTGGGAGGAACTCTCTTGTTAGTTTGGGTGGGAGGATCTCTCGCGTTGGTTTTGGTGGGAGGATCTCTTTTGTCAGTTTGGGTGGGAGGATCTCTCTCGTTGGTTTGGGTGGGAGGATCTCTTTTGTCAGTTTGGGTGGGAGGATCTCTCTTGTTAGTTTTGGTGGGAGGATCTCTCGCGTTGGTTTTGGTGGGAGGATCTCTTTTGTCAGTTTGGGTGGGAGGATCTCTCTCGTTGGTTTGGGTGGGAGGATCTCTCTCGTTGGTTTGGGTGGGAGGATCTCTTTTGTCAGTTTGGGTGGGAGGACCTCTCTTGTTAGTTGGGGGGGGAGGATCTCTCTCTTGTCAGTTTGGGTGGGAGAATCTCTCTCTTGTCGGTTTGGGTGGGAGGATCTCTCTCGTTGGTTTGGGTGGGAGGATCTCTCTTGGTAGCTTGGGTGGGAGGATCTCTCTTGGTAGCTTGGGTGGGAGGATCTCTCTTGTAAGTTTGGGTGGGAGGATCTCTCTTGTAAGTTTGGGTGGGAGGATCTCTCTTGGTAGCTTGGGTGGGAGGATCTCTCTTGTTAGTTTGGGTGGGAGGATCTCTCTTGTTAGTTTGGGTGGGAGGATCTCTCTCGTTGTTTGGGTGGAAGGACCTCTCTTGTCAGTTTGGGTGGGAGGATCTCTCTTGTCAGTTTGGGTGGGAGGATCTCTGTCGTTGGTTTGGGTGGGAGGATCTCTGTCGTTGGTTTGGGTGGGAGGATCTCTCTTGTCAGTTTGGGTGGGAGGACCTCTCTTGTTAGTTTGGGTGGGAGGATCTCTCTCGTTGGTTTGGGTGGGAGGATCTCTCTTGTCAGTTTGGTTGGGAGGATCTCTCTTGTCAATTTGGTTGGGAGGATCACTCTCTTGTCAGTTTGGGTGGGAGGATCTCTCTTGTTAGTTTGGGTGGGAGGATCTCTCTTGTCAGTTTGGGTGGGAGGACCTCTCTTGTCAGTTTGGCTGGGAGGATCTCTCTTGTCAGTTTGGGTGGGGGAACCTCTCTTGTTAGTTTGGGTGGGAGGATCTCTCTTGGTAGCTTGGGTGGGAGGATCTCTCTTGTCAGTTTGGGTGGGAGGATCTCTCTTGTTGGTTTGGGTGGGAGGATCTCTCTTGGTAGCTTGGGTGGGAGGATCTCTCTTGTTAGTTTGGGTGGGAGGATCTCTCTCGTTGGTTTGGGTGGGAGGATCTCTCTCGTTTGTTTGGGTGGGAGGATCTCTCTTGTAAGTTTGGGTGGAAGGATCTCTCTTGTCAGTTTGGGTGGGAGGACCTATCTTGTTAGTTTGGGTGGGAGGATCTCTCTCGCTGGTTTGGGTGGGAGGATCTCTCTTGTCAGTTTGGGTGGGAGGACCTCTCTTGTCAGTTTGGGTGGGGGGACCTCTCTTGTCAGTTTGGGTGGGAGGATCTCTTTTGTCAGTTTGGGTGGGGGGACCTCTCTTGTTAGTTTTGGTGGGAGGATCTCTCTTGGTAGCTTGGGTGGGAGGATCTCTCTTGTCAGTTTGGCTGGGAGGATCTCTCTTGTTGGTTTGGGTGGGAGGATCTCTCTTGGTAGCTTGGGTGGGAGGATCTCTCTTGTTAGTTTGGGTGGGAGGATCTCTCTCGTTGGTTTGGGTGGGAGGATCTCTCTCGTTGGTTTGGGTGGGAGGATCTCTCTTGTCAGTTTGGGTGGGAGGATCTCTCTTGTCAGTTTGGGTGGGAGGACCTCTCTTGTTAGTTTGGGTGGGAGGATCTCTCTCGCTAGTTTGGGTGGGAGGATCTCTCTTGTCAGTTTGGGTGGGAGGACCTCTCTTGTCAGTTTGGGTGGGAGGACCTCTCTTGTTAGTTTGGGTGGGAGGATCTCTCTTGGTAGCTTGGGTGGGAGGATCTCTTTTGTCAGTTTGGGTGGGAGGATCTCTCTCGTTGGTTTGGGTGGGAGGATCTCTCTTGGTAGCTTGGGTGGGAGGATCTCACTCGTTGGTTTGGGTGGGAGGAATTCTTTTGTCAGTTTGGGTGGGAGGAATTCTTTTGTCAGTTTGGGTGGGAGGATCTCTTTTGTCGGTTTGGGTGGAAGGATCTCTCTCGTTGGTTTGGGTGGGAGGATCTCACTCGTTCCTCTTTTGAGATTCAGAACCAACATAAGAGATCTGTCAGTCTGAACACTGCGCTCACATTTTCTTGTCATATAATTCCCGCTTCTGGGACAAGCACTTCTATCCTATTATATAACGGGGAGACGTGGATGGATGTCTGCCACTGAGTTGTTTCTCCCCCCCCCCCCCCCCAACCAGTGATCCATCAAGAGTTATCAATAGGCTGTTGTTTGTGCTATCATGTCTAAGATATAATGCAAAGGAAATATCAACAGTCACTCTTTAAAATGATGGATCTCTCTTGTCAGTTTGGGTGGGAGGATCTCTCTTGTCAGTTTGGGTGGGAGGACCTCTCTTGTCATTTTGGGTGGGAGGATCTCTCTTGTCAGTTTGGGTGGGAGGATCTCTCTCGTTGGTTTGGGTGTGAGGATCTCTCTTGTCAGTTTGGGTGTGAGGATCTCTCTTGTCAGTTTGGGTGGGAGGATCTCTCTTGGTAGATTGGGTGGGAGGATCTCTCTTGTTGGTTTGGGTGAAAGGATCTCTCTTGTTAGTTTGGCTGGGAGGATCTCTCTTGTTGGTTTGGGTGGGAGGACCTCTCTTGTCAGTTTGGGTGGGAGGATCTCTATTGTCAGTTTGGGTGGGAGGACCTCTCTTGTTAGTTTGGGTGGGAGGATCTCTCTCGTTGGTTTGGGTGGGAGGACCTCTCTCGTTGGTTTGGGTGGGAGGATCTCTCTCGTTGGTTTGGGTGGAAGGATCTCTCTCGTTGGTTTGGGTGGGAGGACCTCTCTCGTTGGTTTGGGTGGGAGGATCTCTCTCGTTGGTTTGGGTGGGAGGATCTCTCGCGTTGGTTTGGGTGGGAGGATCTCCGCGTTGGTTTGGGTGGGAGGATCTCTCTCGTTGGTTTTGGTGGGAGGATCTCTCTTGTTAGTTTGGCTGGGAGGATCTCTCTTGTTGGTTTGGGTGGGAGGACCTCTCTTGTCAGTTTGGGTGGGAGGATCTCTCTTGTTAGTTTGGGTGGGAGGATCTCTCTCGTTGGTTTGGGTGGAAGGACCTCTCTTGTCAGTTTGGGTGGGAGGATCTCTCTCGTTGGTTTGGGTGGGAGGATCTCTCTTGTTGGTTTGGGTGGGAGGACCTCTCTTGTCAGTTTGGGTGGGAGGATCTCTCTTGTTAGTTTGGGTGGGAGGATCTCTCTTGTCAGTTTGGGTGGGAGGATCTCACTCGTTGGTTTGGGTGGGTTTGGGTAAGAGATCTGTCAGTCTGAACACTGCGCTCACATTTTCTTGTCATATAATTCCCGCTTCTGGGACAAGCACTTCTGTCCTATTATATAACGGGGAGACGTGGATGGATGTCTGCTACTGAGTTGTTTCTCCCCCTTAACCAGTGATCCATGACGAGTTATCGATAGGCTGTTGTTTGTGCTATCATGTCTTAGATATAATGCAAAGGAAATATCAACAGTCACTCTTTAAAATGAGTTGGGCATTTAGTCCCATTGACAGGTTTGTATCTGACCTGATACAGCCTAAATAGGGCCCAAAATGTCGTTAATATGAAACAAACATATAAATGTAACCATGACAACAACTTACTTGCACAGGGTGCTGCAGGGGTGGGGGTTGGAGGAGCCTTTATTTGACAAGGACCTGAATTGTAAACAGAAACAGTTTGGTCAATATTGTTTTTAATTCTGAATTCGCTGAAACGTATTCAACACATTAAAATGTGTTCAGACACATTAAACATTAAATATTTTCTCTTCCTCAAAACTCCTCAATATCGAGAAAACATTGCATTGTATCATTTAGTTATCTGTACATTCGCCCCATTTTCCCAGGTATTTACTTACCAGCTCATTCGCCCCATTTTCCCAGGTGTTTACTTACCAGCACATTCACCCCATTTTCCCTGGCATTCACTTACCAGCTCATTCACCCCATTTTCCCAGGTGTTTACTTACCAGCTCATTCACCCCATTTTCCCAGGTGTTTACTTACCAGCTCATTCACCCCATTTTCCCGGGTATTTACTCACCAGCACATTCGCCCCATTTTCCCAGGTGTTTACTTACCAGAACATTCAACCCATTTTCCCAGGTATTCACTTACCAGAACATTCGCCCCATTTTCCCATGTATTTGCTTACCAGCTCATTCATCCCATTTTCCCTGGTGTTTACTTACCAGCTCATTCACCCCATTTTCCCAGGTATTCACTTACCAGAACATTCGCCCCATTTTCCCATGTATTTACTTCCCAGCTCATTCGCCCCATTTTCCCGTGTATTTACTTACCAGCTCATTCACCTCATTTTCCCTGTATTTACTTACCAGCTCATTCACCCCATTTTCCCAGGTATTCACTTACCAGAACATTCGCCCCATTTTCCCTGGCATTCACTTACCAACTCATTCGCCCCATTTTCCCATGTATTTACTTACCAGCTCATTCACCCCAATTTCCCAGGTATTCACTTACCAGCTCATTCGCCCCATTTTCCCAGGTATTTACTTACCAGCACATTCGCCCCATTTTCCCATGTATTTACTTACCAGCTCATTCGCCCAATTTTCCCATGTATTTACTTACCAGCTCATTCACCCTAATTTCCCAGGTATTTACTTACCAGCACATTCACCCCATTTGCCCTCATATTTGGATGTAGTTGAGCACCATTTGAGGTCGCCAGTCACCTGACATTCCGAGTAGGTCTTACCCCCATACTCATAGGGGAACACACAGTTAGCTCCATTAGCTGTCCCTTTCACAGTTCCCTCTGAAAATAAGATTATTTATAAACGATGTTACATGTTAAACATCACATAAGTATAATATCCCCCCAAAAACCCAACTATATTGCTTAGAATATTTTAGTCCTTATATATTGAATGATATTTTTTGATGGACTCACCAATGCAGTTGCCATAAACACTTGACACTTTGGTTGTGTAACACCAGGGGGCGTCGTTGCCCTTATTGGTACAGGAAGTGTATGTTTGGCCTTGGTATTCGAAAGGAAATACACATGATGCTCCCTTCGCGTTCCCTCCTTGTGTCTTGACTGGTGAAGAAAGCCTTTTGTCAAGTTACACTGTACATATCATTTATGAATTGAAAGAAAGGCAAAAATCTCAAATAGTAGACATTGTCAAACAGTAGACACTGTCAAACAGTAGAGACTGTCAAACAGTAGAGACTGTCAAACAGTAGACACTGTCAAACAGAAGAAACTGTCAAACAGTAGATACTGTCATACAGTAGAAACTGTCAAACAGTAGAAACTGTCAAACAGTAGAAACTGTCAAACAGCAGAAACTGTCAAACAGTAGACACTATCAAACAGAAGAAACTGTCAAACAGTAGAAACTGTCATACAGTAGAAACTGTCAAACAGTAGAAACTGTCAACATTAGTTTAATTTATCAACATTTGGTACCATTGTGATAGATTTAGTCTTAACAGGGAAAATAGTAAATCACTGGACTAAAATCGGAAATGATAAAAAAGGTATTTGGAATATGAACAAAAATCTAATGTAGTAAAAAGTATTCTTTAAAATTTTATCATGTAATTTCAAGGGTAGTTAATATTTGAACTGTACCATCACATGGTATTGGTGTAGGTGTTGGTGTTGGTGTTGGCGTAGGCGTAGGCGTAGGTGTAGGCGTAGGCGTAGGTGTAGGTGTGATAACTGCACATTGCCCTGCAAATCAAAAACATAATAAGAAATAATCTTTAATATAGAACTGGTGAAGGCAATACATAAAAGGGGCACCATTTTGGGAGCATTCTCAATGAATGCAGAGCCTGTGAACAGAGCCTTGGATCCGGGCCTTGGATACAGATCTTGGACACTTAGAAAAGATCTCGGGCACTTCAAACAGATCTCGGGCACTTAGAACAGATTTTGGGCACTTAGAACAGATCTCAGGCACTTAGAACATATCTCAGGCACTTAGAACAGATCTCAGGCACTTAGAACAGATCTCTGGCGCTTAGAACAGATCTGGCCGATTGTGTAAAAAATACTAATCGGCCGGGCATCTTTGGTGAGGCATAAATGAACTCTACCTCCGGCGATTGACCGTTGTCGTTCTGACCCATGCCACTATCTTTCTCAGTCATAATGTCTAAAAGTACAAATATGTGTGCATTCTGTAGTGCTTTTTCTTCAGGTTTTTACCCGATATCAAACTTGACATCAGAAGCACCACTGCGCTGTAGAGCTTCTCATCGTTGCTGTCACTCCTATAATTAGATTGACCCACTTTCACCTGATTGTGCAAACTCGTAAACAATGACAAAACGATGCTGAGATCAAGAAAAGACAAAGAATTTTTTTCTAACAAGCCTAAAATCCAATATCGAATTAATGGAAACATGGTTCCTTTAAAACCTGTTGCCTGAAAACAAGTTCTTTAGGAGTCGGGACTTAAATTGAGGGGGCAGTGCATGGTATTTATGAAAACAGTAGATTTCAAGTCTATTTTGCAGATGGCTTTGGGTATAATAAGAGATATTTGGAAATACTCTTTTGATGCATACAGTAGACATAATATATCATATGTACAGTACACCTTCTCTCATAGAACGTATTGTGATATGATATGAAAACCAGACCTGATAGGACGCAAGAGAAACCACCTGACTTGCCTTGACCAAACTCGGGTAATTTTAGATTCTGGGGGAATAGAAACGTGAGCAATTGTGCAGGTTAAAAAAAGGGATTTTTTTCTTAAGGAAATCTCTGGTCATGAGGAATATAGATATATGCTTATAGGTGGACTTACCAGCTGAATTTTTAACCCATGCATTAAAGTTGCAGTCACCCTTGATGGTGCAGGTTGGTGTGGTGCAGCACCAGGGTTTGGCATTTTGACTGTCCACCAGGGTGCATGTCTTGTATTGCTGACCTTTGTAGGTGAATGGAAAATTGCACACCGCTCCAGCTGTGGTTTTAACTGTAATTATATCACTAGGATTATATAATGGTGAATCTTTCATGGTGATTATTTAATGATGTATGTCAGGAAGGATGCATGTTGAGAAGACCGGGAGGTCAAAAGAGCAAAGGGTGAATGTAAGGACAAATGAAGGGGACTGGATGGTTAAGGATGTAAAGAAGGACAGATGGTGGGGACAAGATGGTTAAGGATGTAGAGAAGGACAGATGGTGGGGACTCGATGGTTAAGGATGTAAAGAAGGACAGATGGTGGGGACTAGATCGTTAAGGATGTAACGAAGGACAGATGAAGGGGACTGGATGGTTAAAGATGTAAACCAGGACAGATGGTGGGGACTAGATGGTCAAGGATGTAAAGAAGGACAGATGGTGAGAACTAGATGGTTAAGGATGTAAAGAAGGACAGATCGTGAGAACTAGATGGTTAAGGATGTAAAGAAGGACAGATGGAGGGGACTAAATGGTTAAGGATGTAAAGAAGGACAGATGGTGGGGACTAGATGGTTAAGGATGTAAAGAAAGACAGATGGACGGGACTGGATGGTTTGGGATGTAAAGAAGGACAGATGGATGGGACAAGATGGTTAAGGATGTAAAGAAGGACAGATGGTGGGGACTAGATCGTTAAGGATGTAACGAAGGACAGATGGTGGGGACTAAATGGTTAATGATGTAAAGAGAAGGACGGATGGAGGGGACTAGATGGTTAATGATGTAAAGAAGGACAGATGGTGGGGACTAGATGGTTAAGGACACAAAGAAGGACAGATGGTGGGGAATAGGTGGTTAAGGATGTAAAGAAGGACAGATGGTGAGGATTAGATGGTTAAGGATGTAAAGAAGGAGAGATGGAGGGGACTAGATGGTTAAGGATGTAAAGGTGGACTGACAGAGTGGAATAGAAGGTTAAAAAAGGAAGTAGGTATTCGTGAAGGAGACAGGATGGTTAACGGGCAAATGTAGGCCAGGAATCTAAATCGTGGAGGGAAAGTAACTGCAAAAAGTGGACAGCAGATTTCAAAGGAGATAAATGATTCTTTTTGTTTCAAAGTGAGGTAAAGTTAGATTAGGTGAGATTAAGTGAGATAGAATTTTTTTAAAAGCAAATGTGTAAGCTGGTTACTTTGACAGTTTCCCCATCTCTTGCTGGCGTCTGTGTAGCACCAGAGTATGTTGGTTGTGGATGGATTAGCGCCCGCGTCTGTGCATGTCTGGTACTGCTTTCCACCATAGGTGAACGGGAAAACGCAGTTGGCATTATTTGCATTTCCACCAGTTGTTGCAACTAAATATGATATAAAAAGAACAGCAACAATATGAGATCTGGAATATTTCATTGGAATCTTTATTTTCAATAAACTTTTTGTAGTTTTTTCAATAAAAGGTGTCCTATCTTGGAATGACTAGTTTTTTCAATAAAAGGTGTCCTATCTTGGAATGACTAGTTTTTTCAATAAAAAGTGTCCTAACTTGGAATGACTAGTTTTTTTCAATAAAAAGTGTCCTAACTTTGGTCAAGCAACAGTTTAACCTTACCTTGCAGTGCATCTGTAGAATACCTGGCCTGACATATGTATTTACATTACATAAAAAGAAAAACAAACTGCAGTACTTAATCAAATATCCTAATTTCTGTTATTATGTTCAATCATAATAATAATCTGTAGATGGTTTAAAATGAATGTGAATTGACCTTTACGGCCCTTAGAATATAGTCAGAAATTATTTAGTTTGATATCAAGTCAGAATTGCTTATCGCCATAGTAAACAAAGACAGCCATTGTAAGAGTTTTGTTGTAGAGATCGCAGAAGTTGGCGCCTACCTGGGCAGGTTGGATTGGGAAGGGAAATCGATGGACAATTGGTCTCTGCAAATAGAATACATTATAATATTAAATATATAGAAGAAAAGTGTTAACGAATAGTTTAAACAAGATTCTATTGGAACTATATAAATCTCTGCAAATAGAATACATTATAATATTAAATATATAGAAGAAAAGTGTTAACAAATAGTTTAGACAAGATTGTATTGGAACTATATAAATCCACCTTAGACACATAAGACTGTTTGATTCCTTCATTAGATCTGCTCTCAGGTGAGCTTATATAAAAATGATTTACTATATTTTTATCTCTTATTGATTTACATAAATGGAGTTATTTATATATTTTACTTTTTATAGAAATAAAAAGTCAAATAACTCTCAAAGACAAGGGAAAATATGTTGATACTGATATTCAATCTCGTTTTGTTTTCATCTCAAAACAAATTGATATTGATCAGAGATTGATGCAGCAGCCAAATCTGTCTGAGACATGAGAAAAAAGTGATTTAAATGGAAATTAATGTGTATAAGTGATCAATGATAAAATAACAAAGAAGTTTTTGATATACATGTATCAAGAATCTGTACCATATTTTTATAGATCACAAATCAACTGTATAGAGTGCAGGTACAAAATGGTATAGTTTTTAGTATTTTGGTTATCCTCTTATGTTGAAACATAAAATTCGAAGAAAAAATAAAAAATAATTTTCATTTCTTAAAAATGCATCATCAGTGGTAATGCCTCTATTTACGCCTATCATGTATATTTAATTAGCAACTTCACAAATTAGGTGGCCAAAGGATGACGTGGACACATAAAATGATGACGTATACACATTGTGCGCGTGAATGGTCCGGAAAAAATGCCTCTAACATCCATTTTACCACCACACATTCTTTATTATACATTTCATCATAGGCCTTAGGCTTGAACACAGAAATGAAAATAAAATGTAATCAGAAAATGACATTTGGTATGTGACTCATAAGTAAGAAAAAAATATAAAGGCTTACTCTTGACGTCACAGTATTCCCACTGACTGTTTGGACCTAGAGCTGGATTGAAGGAGGTCACCTGACTGACGAGCCCACACCATGCCTCCCTTCCCGCCTGGCCAGCCTGCTGGTATAACTGATACGTAGTGCACCCCTCAAACGGTATGCCTTTCACCACATACTTAGCCAGGCAGTTCTTCCCAGAAGTGGTCACAGCTGTATGTCAGTAAAAAGCGTTTGTTGAAGAATTGTAGCATACTTATATTTACAATATATACGTATTATCATGTCTATAGATCTTATATCTGCATAGCTGCATTTCATAATTTTGTTGAAGTTTTAATTGATTTCTAAATTTTTCCCAGCATATTCCGCATATTCACTCATGATATTTCAACTTTATCACATTCATATCACTCATGACATGACATTTGAAATTAATCCCATTGATATATAATCCCATATATATATATATATATATATATATATATATATATATATATATATATATATATATATATATATATATATATATATATATATATATATATATATATATATATATATATATATATATATATATATATATATATATATATATATATATATATAACTGTAATACCATATATATATATATATATATATATATATATATATATGGTATTACAGTTCAGTTTGCAAAGGTATCAATGCTTTTCTGTATATCTTCATGAGAATAACATAAATGAGCATATATTTGTAAGGTATACGTACGTGCTGCAGTATTTTGACATTTGCCCCAGGTTTTAGTGGTCCCCGACACAAAGTCTGGGACAGTGGAGCACCAGCCTTTACTGGTGGCCGTGGGAGTGTACCCCGCTGTGCTACATGTGGCATAAGGAATCTTATTGTAGGTCCATTGAAGTGAACATGGAATGCCAGTCTCAGTCACAACTGTCAATATATAATGTCAATATAATTGATAATGATGATGTCTTAAATTTGATAAACTGCTGTATATTGTTAGGTAAATACTGCATTTATCTTTAAGAAGATACGTTATGATAATAACATAGATTTCAGTTCTTATTAGCACACCTGACATATAAGCTAAAGATTGAAAAAAATATATGTAGACAAAAACGTGTTAATTTCAAGAAATGTCTAATTCTCTGTTGCCAGTTGTAACCAATGTTGTATGTACTTAGCATAAACACTTCAGGAATAAAAAATAATAAAAAAATAATAATTATGATCAAATTCAGATGGGTAAACATATATTTTAAGCAAAATCAATAATGATGATGTCATCATAACAGAATTTATCAGATTCAGATGTTTAATTCATTCTTTTTCAAATATATAAAATGAAATGTATACTTACCGCTGCAGGGTTTGGATGTTACTGATGGACATGTAGGCACACCTTAAATGTGAGAAACATGATATAAATAACAAATATTCATCAGGTGACCCAATCGATTATGAACCTGAGAGGCTCTGTAAACCTACCATAACCCCTTACAGGGAAAAACACATTTTGTGCCTCCAGAATTTCCACCAGTTGTTCATTCCAGACATACATATCACTCACTTATAAACGAACCTATGCTGAAAACTTTGTGAGGGTAACCTCTATGGGTTTCAGAGTGATTATTACTAAATGTATACTCGAAGGCTTCACCCCTTTGCAAGGGTAAATATGTCATGGCATTAAAAAAAAGTTGTTTATTTGAAAAGGGAATTTGTATACAATTTCCTAATTGAAAATGATATTTATATATCTCCATCCCCAAATATCAAATGGCCTGGCCGTAAATCGGCTAAGCGGATTTGCAAACTGCTAAAAGAAGCGAATATGCACGGTTCGGAGAGTACGAATCAAATGCATCACAGAATGACATGTACACAGAAATATATGACGTATACACACCAGCCCTAGTCGACTCTGAGCACTCTATATGCATTTTGTTACAATATCGTCTATATCATTACATGTGTTAATTATTGCTCTGAGAGTTGTATACAAAGATAAAGGTTACATTTAAGATAGAGCTTACCTGGAAGCAGGCAGTAGCCCCAGGTGGGGTTGCCTACAGCTACATTGGATGGGGCAGGGTAGGTGTCATAGAAGCCACACCAGGGGGTCAGCTCAGTGCTGTCCTCATAGATACACGTGTATCTCTTCACATTCTTGTAGGTAAATGGGAACTTGCAAGGATACCTGGGAGGATTTGCCGCGGTCTGCGGTATCTGTGCCTGGACTTAAAGCAAAATATAGATCACTGAATTAATGTGCTTAGACTGAATATAAGATAGAGATCATTGAATTATATGTGCTTGGACTAAAGATAAGATGGAGATCACTGAATTATATGTGTTTGGACTGAAGATAAGATAGAGATCACTGAATTATATGTGCTTAGACTGAATATAAGATGGAGATCACTGAATTATATATGCTTGGACTGAAGATAAGATGGAGATCACTGAATTATATGTGCTTGGACTGAAGATAAGATGGAGATCACTGAATTATATGTGCTTAGACTGAAGATAAGATAGAGATCACTGAATTATATATGCTTGGACTGAAGATAAGATAGAGATCACTGAATTATATGTGCTTAGACTGAATATAAGATAGAGATCACTGAATTATATGTGCTTGGACTGAATATAAGATAGAGATCACTGAATTATATGTGCTTGGACTGAAGATAAGATGGAGATCACTGAATTATATGTGCTTGGACTGAAGATAGGATAGAGATCACTGAATTATATGTGCTTGGACTGAAGATAGGATAGAGATCACTGAATTATATATGCTTGAACTTAAGACAGGATGGAGATCACTGAATTATAAGTGCTTAGACTGAAGATAAGATGGAGATCACTGAATTATATGTGCTTGGACTGAAGATAAGATGGAGATCACTGAATTATATGTGCTTGGACTGAAGATAAGATGGAGATCGCTGAATTATATGTGCTTGGACTGAATATAAGATAGAGATCACTGAATTATATGTGCTTGGACTGAAGATAAGATGGAGATCGCTGAATTATATATGCTTAGACTGAAGATAAGATGGAGATCACTGAATTATAAGTGCTTAGACTGAAGATAAGATGGAGATCACTGAATTATATGTGCTTGGACTGAAGATAAGATGGAGATCGCTGAATTATATATGCTTAGACTGAAGATAAGATGGAGATCGCTGAATTATATATGCTTAGACTGAAGATAAGATAGAGATCACTGAATTATAAGTGCTTAGACTGAATATAAGATAGAGATCACTGAATTATAAGTGCTTGGATTTAACCTTGCCTTTGTAGTTAGTCTTTAACCTTATTGAGGTTATTTGTTATCCCTCAACATTTGTTGATCGCTTGAAGCATATATTAAAATAGTTATTCATAGGGTCTGTTGAACTCATAGCGCTATTTCAGACCTCTGTTCAGAGTCTGCTCATGGCACTTAAACCAAGTATACATACCAACACAAGGCTCAAGCTGGGAGTCCACGGTGACGGTGGACACAGTACCACAGATGGGGACATTGCCCAGCTTGGGAGGAATGGACACACAGGTGCTGTACTGGACGCCGCCATACCAGAAAGGAAACACACATCGCTTATTGGTTGTTGTCAGTACTGCAAACAGATGTGAATGTCCAGGATGAAAATCAACCTTTACTTGATAATAAGATTTAAAGAACATTTATCTGTGATAAAACATTAGCAGATTGTTTGATAGGTTTGAAATGGAATCTTTTGGGGGTTTTAAATTTGAATGGTGACATTATTATCATTAATTGGTTCAAGTTTTGTTACCAATAATAAGGAAAATGTGAATTAAGGTATTGTGCCTGTAAGGTGTTCGTCTTTGTGAGATAATTATTAATAATGACTACTAGCTAGTTACAGCCAACGACAACAGAGCAGCACACAACAGAGCTGCGGTTCCATTTTCAAAGCGTCTGCATTCTCATTGCGTTTTTGTCAGTTACGGAAAAGTGCCAACAACATCAAATGTTGTGATAAACACTGGCAATTTATTGATAAACTAAAACGCAGATCTGTTGTCGTCTGCAGCTCTATTGTCATCTGCAGTTCTGTTGTCGTCTGCAGCTCTGTTGTCGTCTGTGGCTCTGTTGTCCTCTGCAGGTCTGTTGTCATCTACAGCTCTGTTGTCGTCCGCAGCTCTGTTGTTGTCTGCCGTTCTGTTGTCGTCCGCAGCTCTGTTGTTGTCTGCAGTTCTGTTGTCGTCTGCAGTTCTGTTGTCGTCTGCAGCTCTGTTGTCGTCTGCAGCTCTGTTGTCGTCTGCGGCTCTGTTGTCATCTGCGGTTATGTTGTCTGCAGCTCTGTTGTCGTCTGCAGCTCTGTTGTCGTCTGCAGCTCTGTTGTCGTCTGCGGCTCTGTTGTGGTCTGCAGCTCTGTTGTCGTCTGCGGCTCTGTTGTGGTCTGCAGCTCTGTTGTCGTCTGCGGCTCTGTTGTAGTCTGCAGCTCTGTTGTCGTCTGCGGCTCTGTTGTCGTCTGCAGCTCTGTTGTAGTCTGCGGCTCTGTTGTCATCTGCGGTTATGTTGTCTGCAGCTCTGTTGTCGTCTGCAGCTCTGTTGTCGTCTGCAGCTCTGTTGTCGTCTGCGGCTCTGTTGTGGTCTGCAGCTCTGTTGTCGTCTGCGGCTCTGTTGTGGTCTGCAGCTCTGTTGTCGTCTGTGGCTCTGTTGTCGTCTGCAGCTCTGTTGTCTCATGCAGTTATTTGTAGACGGCTGTAAGTCGAGTATAGATAATGGTGGTATCTGCTGTAATTACCTGAGCAGTCATTGACGGTGACCTGACCCCTGACACACCAGATGCCTGAAATAAAGCCACAAATATTAAATCATTATACCAACAATATATTCATATATTAATATGTTGGTAAAAAAAAAGACTTTTTCATTAACACAATATTCTAGGCAGAATTCTTTGAAGATGCTTAAATAAAATATTGCAAGAAATATTTAATCATTATCTTAATATTACAGAATATTAGTATTCTAATCTTTTCATTCCTTTCTATTTCAAAATTCAAATAAAAAAAATCTATCATACCCAAGATAAAGAAAAAGATCCCGATCTCCATCCTGGAACCAGTCACATCTGGAATATAGAAATATTAGTATTTTTGATTGTCATTTCAAGCAACTAACATATACTCCTGGAAAACAAACAATAAAGGAAAGATTTAAGGATTTCTCCTTAATATTCTAAATCCATATTTCTCCTTAATATTCTAAATCCATATATATATATATATATATATATGTGTGTGTGTGTGTGTGTGTGTGTGTGTGTGTGTGTGTGTGTGTGTGTATTATACATATATGTACAGATATATATATATATGTACAGATATATATATATATGTACAGATATATATATATATATATATATATATATATATATATATATATATATATATATATATATATTATATATATATATATATTTATATATATATATATATATTAATAGTATACATAAGTATACAGATTATATACATGGGTTTATATATATGGGGTTATTTTGGAACAGCCCTTTCTGCAGATCGTGTTTCTGGTGGTGAATGCACATTAAATCAAGTGTCTATTTTATTCATGGTTTGATGAGAATCCCGAGA
Organism: Amphiduros pacificus; assembly: GCA_949316495.1. NCBI lineage: Eukaryota > Metazoa > Annelida > Polychaeta > Phyllodocida > Hesionidae > Amphiduros > Amphiduros pacificus. The sequence continues at coordinate 26,676,059 of OX439012.1, forward strand.
AGGTGATATTTTGTGGTGTTCACTGGGCATGAGGAATGTCCCGAGGGCCTCCGGGTCGCTGTACCAGGCACACATCGAACACTTCCATCCCATCAAAAAAAATAAAATAAGCCATTTTAAAATTTGAACATATTTCCAGTCAATGTTACAGTCACGACTTTACATCACGATTTTTTCATAATCATGATTCCAAAAAAGTTTCTGTTATGATAAATATTGATGAAGTCTATTTTATGAACCAGAAAAGGTGTTACAGTACATATAAGTGATGATTTCTTCCCAGTCTTGCCCAGTGTGTACTTCACGAGAAATACTAGAAAGGATTGACAGATTTTAATCCAGTCAATGCATATACCGATGGCACCAAAGCTGGTAACCAGACAGGAATTCTATCAAAATTTTTAAAATAAAAAAGATGAAACATTTGCTCTTTAATGATCTTTAATGAAATGCTTCTAACAGTTCCGCAAATCTTTAGAAAAAAAATGCTTTAAACTTGCTAACTTCGATCTTTTTACTATTTTTTTTTTTTTTTTTTGCTCTGTGTAAAGTGTCCTATATATTATAATTTGCTGGAGGAAAGCATTTGGTCTCAGCTTTCAGGTGAGGGCGTTACTCATCAGAGCATAGAGTTTTTTATGATTTTACAAGTTAAGTTTAGATGTGGATGGGATATGCTTCTTCACGTTCGGTGCAACCTTCCATTTTTTTCTTCATCTTTCCAGGTCATACACGATTCACTTCACAATGGTTTGAATAAAAACCACAACGGTACGTGTATGAGTTGAAATTGTCGACTAGGTTTAAATTTGGATGTAATAAACTTATGATCATTATTTTCTGTAATATGATAATTAACTTTTAAATTAGAGCCTAAACCAAAGACCACTTGCACTTAGAGGCTTATATGCCCTCTATAGGTCTAAGATATATTACTCCCTGTAGGATTAGTACTCAGATGGCCAAGCTGAGTGAAGGCCTATATGCCCTCTATATACTAATCACTGTGGGATTATTACTCAGACGGCCAAGCTGAGTGAAGGCCTATATGCTCTCTATATACTTTTCACTATGGGATTAGTACTCAGACGGCCAAGCTGAGTGAGGGATTGGATGTGGCTAAGAGGTAAAACAGATGGCGTGTTATTTCCTTTCTATCGTGATATAAATTAGCCACATTTGCAACCTGCATTCAGCTATGAGTGCATATGTAATTGAAGTGACTGGTTGGACACCTGATTAAGAGTGGTTGTTTCTGTCATGTGAAAAATCATGTCATGTCAACCTCTTTGAATTAACAGTGAGATTCATGTGAGATCAACCAAACAATTACACAGGTAACAATGGCAAGCATAGATCCCACCTGTCACACCAAAGTTGCATGATTTCTATATATTTTGACAATATTTCATATCAATACCTCTTATGATATGCTTCCCCTCTATTGAGCATTCCTGTATCTCTGACACGAGCTTAAATAGCATTACCAAAACTTAAAGCATTCATGAAATGGGGTTTTGAAGCACATTTCTCTTGCATAATATAAATGTTTATACCCCAAACATTGGAATCACAAGTTATTGCCCATCATATTTCCCCTACATATATTTCTGTGCCATTTGAAAGTGGACAAGTCTTCTGCTAAAATCCAAATCATCCATTGGACACTTTGTCAACAAACTTTGTCTAGCTGACCAGTGATTTTGTGCAAACACCTGCTTAGTAAAGTCTTTCTAACAGTGGGACACCCTAAATTGAGACAATGGAGTGATTTGGCTTACAGAGCCCTGTTTGTCCATTAATGTTTGTCCAATGGTACAGTCTTAGCACCCTGACAGACCACAATAGAGGTCACATGACTGTATACATGTAGCCACCTGGTGGTCAAAGGAGTATTGGTATTACCTGGTATTTTTAGCAAAACACAATAACGATGGTTAGTGTATTTTTGGTTGATTTTAGTGAGATAGCTTAATTGTATCACAGTTTCATGGCCACATATCATTTAAGCATACCACAAACCTCTGTAACATTGCCTGTGACCTCTGTGGTTTCATGAATGTTTCAAGCAAGCCTTTTCCTAAAAGCAATAGTAATGAAATGGTATAAATTTTAGTGTAGCTGACCAGCAATCTTCGAGTCATTAAACACCCGAATTCAATTGGGGTGCACTATGTGCTTGATATGTGCTCTCTATCACGTTTTATCAAATAATATTTGCTTTCTTTTCCTTTGGATGATTTCATGGTCATTTCCGGTTCCTGCCAATTGGTTAAGGAAAGCTCTTCACAATCCTTTATCTGTGGTAGGAACAACCACTCGTAGATTATAATCCCAAATGTTTCTCAATAAATTAATTTCGACTGACATGACTGGTCTATCGGCACAGGTTAACTTGGAGTACTGGTAGCACTGGACCTACTACTGCTGCTAATACTCCTACTACCACAACTGATATTTCAGTAGTACCGATACTACTAGCAGTACTGATAGCACTACTAGTAGTTGCTTCTTATACTACTGCTTCTATTAATAATGCTGCTACGAATATTGCCTTTACTACTGCTACTTTCACTAATGCTACTACTAATATTGCATTTGCTACTGCTACTATCACTAATGCTACTACTAATATTGCCTTTACTACTGCTACTGTTACTAATGCTGCTACTAATTTAACCTTTACTACTTCTACTATTACTAATGCTACTACTAATATAACCTTTACTACTGCTACTATCACTAATGCTACTACTAATATTGCCTTTACTACTGCTACTATCACTAATGCTACTACTAATATAACCTTTACTACTGCTACTATCACTAATGCTACTACTAATATTGCATTTGCTACTGCTACTATCACTAATGCTACTACTAATATTGCCTTTACTACTGCTTCTATTACTAATGCTACTACTAATATAACCTTTACTACTGCTACTATCACTAATGCTACTACTAATATTTCCTTTACTACTGCTACTATCACTAATGCTACTACTAATATAACCTTTACTACTGCTACTATCACTAATGCTACTACTAATATTGCCTTTACTACTGCTACTATCACTAATGCTACTACTAATATTGCCTTTGCTACTGCTTCTATTACTAATGCTACTACTAATATTGCCTTTTCTAATGTTACTCCAACTACTGCTACGTCTACTCATATATATTGCTATTGTTGATGTTACCAGGCCACATAACTGAGGAATTAACGGTGAATATACTGAAATGGTAGATATCTCGGAATATGATGTAAATAGCGGAACCATACTTATATAACTGTAGTAACCCTATAAATGCTGTGACAGAACGAAGCCATAACAATCTAAATTAGCATTCCGTACCAAATGAAGCACTGTTCAGATCGCACAAAATTATAGGATTTAAAAGCATTATAATTCAACTAACATTCAGAAAATATATTAATTCAGCATCCGGAGAAATGCTACATTTGATTTTACAGTGAAGCACTCAATGGTGAAAATAAACGTTAGGGATAAGGAGGTAGAGAAAACAAACTCACATAATTCCCAATGTCTTGTAATATTCCCTGAATGTGATCAAAGAAGATGGGGTTCCCTATGGTAGAACTAAAGGCCTTTCAGGTCTTAGATCACATGTGTTCTTCCTGGATTGGAACCCAGCCCCAGATGAAAGGATGGGGAAAGAAGGTTAGGGCAAGGTCCTGATTCAATAGACTGGAACACAGCATCTAGAAAAACTAGTTTCCTGGCCTTTACACTTGCAGCAGGTATTTTTTTCTAGGAATAGTCATTTCTGCTGCACTGGAGCATAACTTGCTATGTCATGGTTCTCCCATTAATCTTCTCTCCAGGCTTGAGAGGTCATGGGCATTCTACCATAGAAGTCATCCCAGAAATGCTACCCAGGACACTAACCTTGGTGTACCTCTGTATCCGCACAACAGCAAACATCACAAAGGTCAATTCAGCTTGTGACCTCCTGATGACATTTATTAAATGCAATAAAAAGTGCTCTATAAAGACATATTGATACAGTCAGCCCCCAAGAATGCTTCTTGGTAAAGAATACTTGCTGTTATATCCTTCCTAGAGTAAAGCCCATACCTTTTAACAGATTACATAGAAATGTCATTCTGACATTCGTTTGAAAGTATTAACATAGTATTTGAATCCGTGTTTGTACACACATCTTCGAATTTATCTTCCAATTGAATGAAAATAAAAATGCAAAATAAACTATAGCATTTCAAGACTTAGTAATGGAGTTTTAAGTAAGATGACTATGTGACCAATTTGGAGCACGTATGGAAATCGACATTCGTGTATCATGGAGAGGGATGAGAGATTCAGGAGAAATCGGTCTGCAAAACATCATGTGGTGCTACCTGTTGGCAACATTGTGAACTATAATTCCTATTCCTACGAAAGTTTTTTTCTCCAGTACAGCGCCACCTTGTGAAACAGTGTCACCTTGAGCGCCACCTTGTGTTAGAATTCAAACACCCCTTAAGATTCATGTTTATCAGCATATATCAGCATTTGGTCTGAATACATTATTCATCAGAATCTATTCTGGTGCCAGCATTGTCTGTAAACAACATGCATCATCAAATATTCTGGTATCAGCATTCTGTATTCATGCATCATTAAACTCCAAATATTCTAGCATTAACAAGTATTCTGGTATCAGCATTCTGTATTCATGCATCATTAAACTCCAAATATTCTAGCATTAACATGTATTCTTGTATCAGCATTCTGTATTCATGCATCATTAAACTCCGAATATTCTAGCATTAACATGTATTCTGGTATCAGCATTCTGTATTCATGCATCATTAAACTCCAAATTTTCTAGCATTAACAAGTATTCTGGTATCAGCATTCTGTATTCATGCATCATTAAACTCCAAATATTCTAGCATTAACAAGTATTTTGGTATCAGCATTCTGTATTCATGCATCATTAAACTCAAAATATTCTAGCAGTAACATGTATTCTGGTATCAGCATTCTGTATTCATGCATCATTAAACTCCAAATATTCTAGCATTAACAAGTATTCTGGTATCAGCATTCTGTATTCATGCATCATTAAACTCCAAATATTCTAGCAGTAACATGTATTCTAGTATTAACATTCTGTTTGTGTTTTTCAATTTCACTATGCACATAATTTTATCTATTTTATAACCAATTCTTTGATGTTTTTCCTTTATCGAAGTTTGTGTTAGATTTAATGTTGAAAATTATCTTGAGAGTCTAATGATCAATCTCCACGGTATCTTGAGGATCTGATGCTCAATCTCCACTGTATCTTGAGTGTCTGCTGGTCAATCTCCACTGTATCTTCAGGATCTGCTGGTCAATCTCCACTCTATTCTGAGGGTCTGATGGCCAATCTCCACTGTATCTTGAGGGTCTCATTGTCAATCTCCACTGTATCTTGAGGGTCTGATAATCAATCTCCATTGTATCTAGAGGATCTGATGGTCAATGTCCACTGTATCTTGAGTGTCTGATGATCAATCTCCACTGTATCTTGAGTGTCTGCTGGTCAATCTCCACTGTATCATGAGGGTCTGAGAGTCAATGTCCACTGTATCTAGAGGATCTGATGGTCAATCTTCACTTTATCTCATACTTGGTGCTTCAAGAGGGTGTTCTGCACCTATGAGATATTCTTTTGCAGATCACCCCTCTGCCGAACTACTTTCGCAGATCACCCCTCTGCCGAACTACTTTCGCAGATCACCCATGTGCCGAACTACTTTTGCAAATCATCCTTGGTCCAAATGACAAGTGAGATCCTTCCACCAGAACCAACAAAAGAGATCTGTCAGGCTGAACACTGCATGAACCCATGCTCTTGACTTTATCTCATATTTATCTACCGCAAATGGTTTATATACCAGACCAGTAAAGAAAAGAACATGTGAGTGCAGTGTTCAGGCTGACAGATCTCTCAAGTTGGTTCTGGTGGAAGGATCTCAATGCCCACCTCTCAATGACGTCATTACATAGTAAAATATATGTTGCAATGACGTCATTGAGTGTGAAGTCATTAAAAAGGGAGCGTGGCATTGTTTATGTTGTTTGACACACACAATATAGGTCCGCACATGCTGCAATGTTTTCCTCTCTGTTTTGCTTTAAATAGATTGGACATCAAACCAAAACCTTTATCTCATACCTATCTGTAGGAGTAAAGTATGAGATAAAGTCAAGAACATAGGTTCGTGCAGTGTTCAGGCTGACAGATCTCTTACGTTGGTTTTGGTGGAAGGTTTTCACAATATAGAGTGGCACTATGCCCACCTCTCAATGGCATCATAACATAATAAATTATATGTTGTAATGACGTCATTGAGTGTGACATCATTAAAAAGGGGGCGTGGCATTGTTTATGTTGTTTGACACACACAACATAGGTCCGCACATGCTGCAATGTTTTCCTCTCTGTTTTGCTTTAAATAGATTGGACATCAAACCAAAACCTTTATCTCATACCTATCTGTAGGAGTAAAGTATGAGATAAAGTCAAGAACATAGGTTTGTGCAGTGTTCAGGCTGACAGATCTCTCTCGTTGATTCAAGTGGAAGGATCTCACTCGTCCTTCGGACTCTTGAGATCCTTCCACCAGAACCAACTTGAGAGATCTGCCAGCCTGAACACTGCACTCACATGTTCTTGCCTTAGTATCTTGAGAATCTGATGGTAAATGTCCACTGTATCTTGAGGGTATGCTCTCAAGCAGTGCAGACGTGCCTAGCCTGAGCTCCTGATTAACAACTTCAAATCTTTGTTTAAGTTGAAGACAACACCATCGTTGGATAAGTATATATAAACGTATATATACCAGGTGCGTATAACATTGAATTAAATATACAAAGCAAAAGTATAATAGTATTTCTCCACTGAATATAATATTTCTTGGTAAGAAATATTGAGTGAACAGTGAAAACAATTTTGAAACATAAGACCCACATCATTTGACAGGTTAATCCAGGGTGTCAGTGCACAAAGCTTGGCCTGCTAGACAATAGCTCTACCTCAAACAGTTCTGGCCCAAGTAAGCCTACCTTGAGCAAATTAACAGTGGCACTAAGAACCCCTATAGTTGGTGGCAACTTATTCTTGCTTTTGATTTTCTCCATATAGAAAATTGAAACTATTCAGTTAAATTCCTCCACATAGGAATTATTTTCTAGTCTTGATTCTCTCCACATAGAGAATTAGAAATATTTTATTTAAACTCCTCCATATAGGGTTTATTTATGGTCTTGATTTTTCTCCATATAGAAAATTAAGAAGATTAATTTTTAACTCTTCCATACAGGAGTTAAATCTGGTTCTATTTTTTCTCCATATAGAAAATTAGAACGGTATATACAAGTGTGTACTATCTCCATATAGGAATACATACTTAAATAAATATTATTTCTCTCCACATAGAGAATTATTATTAGTTGGTGTTAGACCTCCATATAGGGTAACACTTGAATATTTGTATATTGCCTACATACAGGAATATACAGAATATACAGGAATATACAAAATATACAGAATATACAGGAATTTACAAAATATACAGAATATACAGAATATTAATAAAATTTGATTTCTCTCCATACAGAGAAATATAGAGTGAGTGTTTTACTTTCATACAAGATAATAATCAGTATATGTCTTATATTGTTTCAACTCTTCCATACAGGAGTTAAATCTGGCTCTATTTTTTCTCCATATAGAAAATTAGAGCAGTGTATACAAGTGTGTACTACCTCCATATAGGAATACATACTTAAATAAATATTATTTCTCTCCACATAGAGAATTATTATTAGTTGGTGTTAGACCTCCATATAGGGTAACACTTGAATATTTGTATATTGCCTACATACAGGAATATACAGAATATACAGAATATACAGGAATATACAAAATATACAGAATATACAGGAATTTACAAAATATACAGAATATTAATAAAATTTGATTTCTCTCCATATAGAGAAATACAGAGTGAGTGTTTTACTTTCATACAAGATAACACTCAGTATATTTCTTATATTTTTTCAACTCTTCCATACAGGAGTTAAATCTGGTTCTATTTTTTCTCCATATAGAAAATTAGAACAGTGTGTACAAGTGTGTACTGCCTCCATATAGGAATACATACTTAAATATACTCCATACAGAGGAAATTAAATACAGATTCCTCCATATATGAATACTACTATGGAATGTTATGGAATGAGACGTAGTTTGGAACATGTACCCAGAAAAAAAGCAAAAGTAAATGAATGAAGTTTTCTGGGGGGCAAGGGAAAACCAATGAACGGAAATAACTACACAAAATGCATGTCAAAATGTTTTAATAATTATGCATGTAATATCTATGATGTCAATTATATTTATAAAGGTATGTACAAAACTAGTCTTATGGAATACCATAATAGCATGAAAGGTAGCCATGATAGAAACTTATCAAGTAAACTAGAAAGTTGCTGCAAAGATATATTATACAATCTTAAAATAAAAGATTTTACCATGCCAGAAAATGATTTTTTTGTTAGAAAAAAAGAAGCCTTCAAAAATGTTTATTTAAAAAAAAAGGTATTCTCTTGCTCCCGCAGTCAAAAACAAAAACAAACATTTCTCAAATATAGAAATAAAAATTATTCTATACCATTTGAATATATGCACACTGATAAACATTGCCTGTATTTTACTACAAAAAGAGAAGTTTTTAAAAACACCTATATGCATTCAAATAGAATAGAAAAGAATATATATTGTAGAAATATCAAAAAAGCAAAATATGGTGAACTCAAAATGTCATCAAAAGATAGAAATAAGCCTACCCCGCACATTAAAATGAACAAAGATCTAATTATTGCAACAGCCAATGTTCAAAGTATTGGAAATAAGACGGAACTAACAAAAAAGGATAGACAGATAGAAAGACTGAAAGGTGAAAATTTAAACCTAAAATACGAACGTCCCTTACAATATTACTATATTAAATTGAAACAAAAACAAACCCATAAACATAGTTATGCTGAAATTGTTAAGAAAAGCAATATAAACTCACTTAGCAGTATGTATGCAAACAGTCATAGGAAAAATAAAGTCAATAATCATATTAAATACATAACTCAAAGAGAAGGGATTCCCCAAGTGGTCACTCTTAATGAAAAGCGTCTTAATGGCATAAATAACATACGAAACATAAGAAAAAACGGGAACCAATCAAGCATCCTATCTAAATCACATGGTCTTCATAACCCCGCCCATCACAGGATGGTCTGTAATAGTAGAACGTGTCCCATAGCGCCGGTGAACAACATATTGCTCTCAAATCGGTTTGAATATCTTTCTGACAATAACAAGATTATAACACATAACTTTTATCAAAATGAAAACGCTCTTTGTATTATTAATCGCCGCACCAAGTCTCGAAGCAATCAGACGTTAGCTCTGCCCTCCTGCAAGATGATTGGCCACCATGGGGGGCAATCTGCTGGGGGTGAAGAGAGATCCCCTCGAAATGACGTCATGGGGTCAATGGCCGGATTCCCCGCAGGAGGTTGCCTTAATGCTGGGGATAACTTGGATGAAATTAACTCAAATGGAAACTTAACTAGAAATAAAACAAATAGAAATGTTAAAAACCGCTTGATTAAAAACAATATGCACATCAAAATAAATAAAGATTTAACTATGGCTACAGCCAACGTACAAAGCATAGGAAATAAGATAGAACTTCTTAATGTATACATAAATGAAAATAATATTGATCTATTCTTCATTACTGAAGCTTGGATGAATGAAGCAAACGAAAAAATTATTAGAGGTAAAATTAAAGAAAATAACTACGATATTGAACATTTACCGCGTACACTAAGATCTGGAGGCGGCTTGGCTGTTATCTTTAGACCTGAAATTGACATAAAGAAAATCAATCACAGTCATAACTTATCAACCATGGAAATGATGGAAATTAATATCAAAACCAAAAATAGAATATGCACTATTATTACTATTTATAGACCGGAACCTTCTGACAGAAATAAATACACCTACACAGAGTTTTTTGAAGAATTTAGTGATATGCTAACCTACTATTCTACATATACACATGAAGTGCTTTTCGTTGGTGACTATAATTTTCATATGAATAAGCCAGAGAGGCCAAATGTAATTAAATTTAATGATATCCTGGATTTATACAATTTACATAATCATGTTACGGAACCAACACATATACTAGGGAATATGCTTGATTTATTAATTACAAATATACACAGTAATTTAATAAAAGAACATAAGGTTGAAGAGAAAATATCCGATCATAGTATAATTAAGCTCACTTTAAATGTTCAGACTAAGACAAAGAACAAGAAAAAGGTATCATATAGAAATTACAAAAAAATGAACATAAAAATTTTTATTAGTGATGTTGAAGAAAAATTTAGTGAAAATAAATCCTATAATGAAAAGGACCTCAATAAACTATTAAATGAATACAATAAATTAACAAGTATACTTGATAAACATGCCCCGATGGTGGAAAAAACCATAAATAATAGGAAACCAGCTCCTTGGTTATCTGATGAGATAAGGAATGAAAAAAGAAAAAAGAGAAAACTGGAAAGAAAATATGATAAAACTGGTCTTTCTTCGGATAAAATGCAATTTCAATTACAAAGAAATAAATATAACAATATCATTAGAGAGTCTAGAAACAGTTATTTCGCAGGGATAATAAATTCAAATAAATCGGATCCAAAGAAACTTTTTAAAATACTAAATAAACTACTACACACTAAAGAGGACACTCCCTTTCCCAGGCATACTGATAGTAAAGAGTAAGCATCAGAATTTAATAACTTTTTTCTAGAAAAAATCTCAAACCTTAGGGAAAATATGGACAAAAATGATAAAACTTCACAACCATTGATTGAGAAAGCCAGATTTAGTACTCATCTGGAAAAATTTGCGCTATTAGATGATGCAGAAGTAAAGAGGTTAATCAAAGAATCAGCAAAGAAGTCATGTGAACTGGATCCCATCCCAACCTGGCTTCTGGCTGAGTGCATGGGTCCTCTACTACCACTAATAAAAGCAATTATAAATAAATCTATTTCAATGGGAAGCATGCCTGATGACCTAAAGATGGCCATCATTAGACCTTTAATTAAAAAGTTGGGCCTAGAATTGGTAAAGAAAAATTATAGACCGGTCTCAAATCTTGCTTATTTATCAAAATTAATAGAAAGGGCGGTTGCTACACAATTCGTAAGTCACCTTATAAGAAATGATATTCAAGGTATATTTCAATCTGCATATAAAGAATTCCATAGCACTGAGACTGCATTGCTTAGGGTACAAAATGATATTTTAATGGATATTGATGATGGTAAAACAGTAATGCTGGTACTACTTGATTTATCAGCGGCATTTGATACTATTGATCATAATATACTATTAAACAGATTAGAAAGAAGATGTGGTATTAGGGGCACAGCTCTGCAGTGGTTCAAGTCATATCTATCAAATAGAAAACAATGTGTAACAATTGAGGGTAAGAGATCTGAAAATATGAATATTAGTTATGGAGTTCCTCAGGGCTCTGTTTTGGGACCCTTATTGTTCACAGCATATATGGAGCCTCTGTCTGACATTATTGGTAATTATGGTCTCAAACATCATATCTATGCTGATGATACACAGCTATACATTACAATTGATCCAAAATCTGAAGAAGCTAGAAATAGATCCTGTAGAGAAATGGAAAAGTGTATTAAACTAATAAGGAAATTCTTAATAGAAAATAAAATGAAGATAAATGATGGGAAAACAGAAATGCTTTTATGTGGTAAAAGCTGTGATTTCAGAAAAGACAATGTACCTAATGGAATCCTAGTAGGTGAAACTAATATCCCTAGATCCAATACAGTTAAGGATCTTGGGGTTATCCTAGATCAAGAATTATCTATGAAATCACAAATTTAAAAAATGTGTAAGAATGGTTTTTTTCATGTAAAAAATTTAGCACAGATCAGAAATTGTTTAGATGAGAAAACTGCAAATACGCTTGCTCATGCTTTTGTTACTTCCACTCTTGATTATGGAAATTCACTTCTGGCTGGTTTACCAAGGTGTGAATTAGCCAAATTGCAGAAATTGCAGAATACTGCAGCAAGAGTGGTAGGTAAACTTAGGGATCATATTATGCAAAAACTTATGGACCTTCACTGGTTGCCTGTAGAGGCGAGGATTGACTTTAAAATATCTCTATTAACGTGGAAGGTACAGAATGGCTTTGCCCCAAAATACCTTTCTCAATTATCAAATTGTAAAAAATCTGATTTGGGACTGAGATCTAATGAAAAAAATGAATATACAGTGCCCAAGACTAATATGAAAACATATGGTGACAGGGCCTTCATGGTATATGCTCCAAGAAATTGGAATGCCCTGCCCCTTGAGGTGAAAAACTGTAAAACAGTGGACACTTTCAAGAAAAAACTAAAGACGTTTTTATTCAGGAAGCATTATCTCGAGAAGCGCTTAGAGCAGACTTAGTCTGATATAGCGCTATATAAATCATTATTATTATTATTATTATTATTATGATGGTCAATCTCCACTGTCTTAAGGATCTGATGGGGATGCTTGGCTGGTCTGGTTGAGGCCTGCAGTGGGCTTCAGGGGTTCATGAGAGTCCCCTAGTGGTGTGGATGTTTCTATTCCTCCCATCTAATTAGACTCATATTGACATTGATCACTTTCAAAAGGATTTATTATGCCTGATGTTATACAGCTGACGACAACTGACCTGCGGACGACAACAGAGCTGCGTTTCAGTTTATCAATTTGATTATCAATGTTTATCACACCATTTGACCTTATTGACAAATTCAGGTGTCAAAGAATGACCTGATGTGAATATTTTCGAGAGTACAGGTGTACTTTATATGCTGTGAAAATGGAACCGCAGCTCTGTTGTCGTCCGCAAGTCAGTTGTCGTCGGCTGTAAGAGAAGATTCATTTATTGTGACATATATCAGATCAAATTCAGCAAAGTCATAATATAATTTATTTTTAACAAGTGCACTGAGCTGTCCTAATCATAAATGTCTGTGAGTTATAAATGAATTACTATAATTAGTCAATATAATTTTTTAAAAGTCAGCAGATCTGTGGCATGTTTGATAGTGTTCACACATATATCTTTGGGACAATTCTTGGGAGATCACTTGCCTTTGGTGCCCTCTATATCATAAAAACCATGCTGATTCCATTACATACATGTATATGTGTATGGCCCATTTAGACATGAGCACTCCTTTATTTCATGTAATATATGCCAAGATAACTCTATATCACAAATGCATATATTGGTCGTATGTGCATGGAGAACATGTTGTTATGTGTCATTTTCTTGTCTTTAGTTTTCACAAATAGAAGCGACATTAGATCCTGAGTGTTGATTCTTTGATTGCAGTTTGAACAAGGCGTGCAGATTGTTGTAAGGAGTGAAGTGTTGTTGTCTGGTGTGGCATATTGCGGCCCTATTTGCTGTAAGGAGTGAAGTGTTGTTGTCTGGTGTGGCATATTGCGGCCCTATTTGTTGTAAGGGGTGAAGTGTTGTTGTCTGGTGTGGCATATTGCGGCCCTATTTGTTGTAAGGAGTGAAGTGTTGCTGTCTGGTGGGGCATATTGTGGCCCTATTTGTTGTAAGGAATGAAGTGTTGTTGTCTGGTGTGGCATATTGCGGCCCTATTTGTTGTAAGGAGTGAAGTGTTGTCTGTTGGGGCATATTGCGGCCCTATTTGTTGTAAGGAGTGAAGTGTTGTTGTCTGGTGGGGCATATTGCGGCCCTATTTGATGTAAGGAGTGAAGTGTTGTTGTCTGGTGTGGCATATTGCGGCTCTATTTGTTGTAAGGAGTGAAGTGTTGTTGTCTGGTGTGGCATATTGTGGCCCTATTTGTTGTAAGGGGTGAAGTGTTGTTGTCTGGTGTGGCATATTGCAGCCCTATTTGTTGTGAGGAGTGAAGTGTTGTTGTCTGGTGGGGCATATTGCGGCCCTATTTGTTGTAAGGAGTGAAGTGTTGTTGTCTGGTGTGGCATATTGCGGCCCTATTTGTTGTAAGGAGTGAAGTGTTGTTGTCTGGTGTGGCATATTGTGGCCCTATTTGTTGTAAGGGGTGAAGTGTTGTTGTCTGGTTTGGGATATTGTGGCCCTATTTGTTGTAAGGAGTGAAGTGTTGTTGTCTGGTGTGGCATATTGCGGCCCTATTTGTTGTAAGGAGTGAAGTGTTGTTGTCTGGTGTGGCATATTGCGGCCCTATTTGTTGTAAGGAGTGAAGTGTTGTTGTCTAGTGGGGCATATTGCAGCCCTATTTGTTGTAAGGGGTGAAGTGTTGTTGTCTGGTGGGGCATATTGCGGCCCTATTTGTTGTTAGGGGTGAAGGATTGTTGTATGGTGTGGCATATTGTGGCCCTATTTGTTGTAAGGGGTGAAGTGTTGTTGTCTGGTGGGGCATATTGCGGCCCTATTTGTTGTAAGGGGTGAAGTGTTGTTGTCTGGTGGGGCATATTGCGGCCCTATTTGTTGTAAGGGGTGAAGTGTTGTTGTCTGGTTGGGCATATTGTGGCCCTATTTGTTGTAAAGAGTGAAGGATTGTTGTATGGTGTGGCATATTGTGGCCCTATTTGTTGTAAGGGGTGAAGTGTTGTTGTCTGGTGGGGCATATTGTGGCCCTATTTGTTGTAAGGAGTGAAGTGTTGTTGTCTGGTGTGGCATATTGTGGCCCTATTTGTTGTAAGGGGTGAAGTGTTGTTGTCTGGTTTGGGATATTGTGGCCCTATTTGTTGTAAGGAGTGAAGTGTTGTTGTCTGGTGTGGCATATTGCAGCCCTATTTGTTGTCAGAAGTGAAGTGTTGTCTGGTGTGGCATATTGCGGCCCTATTTGTTGTTAGGGGTGAAGTGTTGTTGTCTGGTGTGGCATATTGCAGCCCTATTTGTTGTTAGGGGTGAAGTGTTGTTGTCTGGTTTGGCATATTGCGGCCCTATTTGTTGTAAGGAGTGAAGTGTTGTTGTCTGGTGAGGCACATTGTGGCCCTATTTGTTGTAAGGAGTGAAGTGTTGTCTGGTGTGGCATATTGCAGCCCTATATGTTGTTAGGAGTGAAGTGTTGTTGTCTGGTGGGGCATATTGCGGCCCCTTTTTTTGTAAGGAGTGAAGTCTTGTCTGGTGTGGCATATTGCAGCCCTATTTGTTATAAGGAGTGAAGTGTTGTTGTCTGGTGAGGCATATTGCGGCCCTATTTGTTGTAAGGAGTGAAGTGTTGTTGTCTGGTGGGGCATATTGCGGCCCTATTTGTTGTAAGGAGTGAAGTCTTGTCTGGTGGGGCATATTGCGGCCCTATTTGTTGTAAGGGATGAAGTGTTGTTGTCTGGTGGGGCATATTGCAGCCCTATATGTTGTAAGGGGTGAAGTGTTGTCTTCTGGTGGGGCATAGTGTGGCCCTATTTGTTGTAAGGAGTGAAGTGTTGTTGTCTGGTGTGGCATATTGCGGCCCTATTTGTTGTAAGGGGTGAAGTGTTGTTGTCTGGTGTGGCATATTGCAGCCCTATTTGTTGTTAGGGGTGAAGTGTTGTTGTCTGGTGTGGCATATTGCGGCCCTATTTGTTGTAAGGGGTGAAGTGTTGTTGTCTGGTTTGGCATATTGCGGCCCTATTTGTTGTAAGGAGTGAAGTGTTGTTTGGTGGGGCATATTGCAGCCCTATTTGTTGTAAGGGGTGAAGTGTTTTCTGGTGTGGCATATTGGGGCCCTATTTGTTGTTAGGGGTGAAGTGTTGTTGTCTGGTGTGGCATATTGCAGCCCTATTTGTTGTAAGGGGTGAAGTGTTGTTGTCTGGTGTGGCATATTGTGGCCCTATTTGTTGTAAGGAGTGAAGTGTTGTCTGGTGGTGCATATTGCAGCCCTATATGTTGTTAGGAGTGAAGTGTTGTTGTCTGGTGGGGCATATTGCAGCTCTATTTGTTGTAAGGGGTGAAGTGTTGTTGTCTGGTGGGGCATATTGCGGCCCTATTTGTTGTAAGGAGTGAAGTCTTGTCTGGTGTGGCATATTGCAGCCCTATTTGTTATAAGGAGTGAAGTGTTGTTGTCTGGTGAGGCATATTGCGGCCCTATTTGTTGTAAGGAGTGAAGTGTTGTTGTCTGGTGGGGCATATTGCGGCCCTATTTGTTGTAAGGAGTGAAGTGTTGTTGTCTGGTGTGGCATATTGCGGCCCTATTTGTTGTAAGGGGTGAAGTGTTGTTGTCTGGTTTGGGATATTGTGGCCCTATTTGTTGTAAGGAGTGAAGTGTTGTTGTCTGGTGAGGCATATTGTGGCCCTATTTGTTGTAAGGAGTGAAGTGTTGTCTGGTGTGGCATATTGCGGCCCTATTTGTTGTAAGGGGTGAAGTGTTGTTGTCTGGTGGTGCATATTGCAGCCCTATATGTTGTTAGGAGTGAAGTGTTGTTGTCTGTAGTGGCATATTGCAGCCCTATTTGTTGTAAGGAGTGAAGTGTTGTTGTCTGGTGTGGCATATTGCGGCCCCTTTTTTTGTAAGGAGTGAAGTCTTGTCTGGTGTGGCATATTGCAGCCCTATTTGTTATAAGGAGTGAAGTGTTGTTGTCTGGTGAGGCATATTGCGGCCCTATTTGTTGTAAGGAGTGAAGTGTTGTTGTCTGGTGGGGCATATTGCGGCCCTATTTGTTGTAAGGAGTGAAGTGTTGTCTGGTGTGGCATATTGCGGCCCTATTTGTTGTAAGGGGTGAAGTGTTGTTGTCTGGTTTGGGATATTGTGGCCCTATTTGTTGTAAGGAGTGAAGTGTTGTTGTCTGGTGAGGCATATTGTGGCCCTATTTGTTGTAAGGAGTGAAGTGTTGTCTGGTGTGGCATATTGCGGCCCTATTTGTTGTAAGGGGTGAAGTGTTGTTGTCTGGTGGTGCATATTGCAGCCCTATTTGTTGTAAGGGGTGAAGTGTTGTTGTCTGGTGGTGCATATTGCAGCCCTATATGTTGTTAGGAGTGAAGTGTTGTTGTCTGTAGTGGCATATTGCAGCCCTATTTGTTGTAAGGAGTGAAGTGTTGTTGTCTGGTGAGGCATATTGCGGCCCCTTTTTTTGTAAGGAGTGAAGTCTTGTCTGGTGTGGCATATTGCAGCCCTATTTGTTATAAGGAGTGAAGTGTTGTTGTCTGGTGAGGCATATTGCGGCCCTATTTGTTGTAAGGAGTGAAGTGTTGTTGTCTGGTGGGGCATATTGCGGCCCTATTTGTTGTAAGGAGTGAAGTGTTGTCTGGTGTGGCATATTGCGGCCCTATTTGTTGTAAGGGGTGAAGTGTTGTTGTCTGGTGGTGCATATTGCAGCCCTATATGTTGTTAGGAGTGAAGTGTTGTTGTCTGGTGGGGCATATTGCAGCTCTATTTGTTGTAAGGGGTGAAGTGTTGTTGTCTGGTGTAGCATATTGCAGCCCTATTTGTTATAAGGAGTGAAGTGTTGTTGTCTGGTGAGGCATATTGCGGCCCTATTTGTTGTAAGGAGTGAAGTGTTGTTGTCTGGTGGGGCATATTGCGGCCCTATTTGTTGTAAGGAGTGAAGTCTTGTCTGGTGTGGCATATTGCGGCCCTATTTGTTGTAAGGGCTGAAGGGTTGTTGTCTGGTGGGGCATATTGCGGCCCTATTTGTTGTAAGGGGTGAAGGGTTGTTGTCTGGTGGGGCATATTGCAGCCCTATATGTTGTAAGGGGTGAAGTGTTGTCTTCTGGTGGGGCATAGTGTGGCCCTATTTGTTGTAAGGAGTGAAGTGTTGTTGTCTGGTGTGGCATATTGCGGCCCTATTTGTTGTAAGGGGTGAAGTGTTGTTGTCTGGTGGGACATATTGCGGCCCTATTTGTTATGAGGAGTGAAGTGTTGTTGTCTGGTGTGGCATATTGCGGCCCTATTTGTTGTAAGGGGTGAAGTGTTGTTGTCTGGTGTGGCATATTGCGGCCCTATTTATTGTAAGGAGTGAAGTGTTGTTGTCTGGTGGGGCATATTGCGGTCCTATTTGTTGTAAGGAGTGAAGTGTTGTTGTCTGGTGTGGCATATTGCGGCCCTATTTGTTGCAAGGAGTGAAGTGTTGTTGTCTGGGGTGGCATATTGCGGCCCTATTTGTTGTAAGGAGTGAAGTGTTGTTGTCTGGTGTGGCATATTGCGGCCCTATTTGTTGTAAGGGGTGAAGGGTTGTTGTCTGGTGAGACATATTGTGGCCCTATTTGTTATGAGGAGTGAAGTCTTGCCTGGTGTGGCATATTGGGGCCCTATTTATTGTAAGGAGTGAAGTGTTGTTGTCTGGTGGGGCATATTGCAGCCCTATTTATTGTAAGGGGTGAAGTATTGTTGACTGGTGGGGCATATTGCGGCCCTATTTGTTGTAAGGAGTGAAGTGTTGTTGTCTGGTGGGGCATATTGCAGCCCTATTTGTTGTAAGGAGTGAAGTGTTGTTGTCTGGTGGGGCAAATTGCGGCCCTATTTGTTGTTAGGAGTGAAGTGTTGTCTGGTGGGGCATATTGTGGCCCTATTTGTTGTAAGGGGAGAAGTGTTGTTGTCTGGTGTGGCATATTGCGGCCCTATGTGTTGCAAGGGGTGAAGTGCTGATCTCCGCGTTACAACATTTTAATTACCATGACTGTTCCCTACTAAAAGACTTTCCTTTCACAGTTCAATATTTTCTCTTCTCTTTGAATGAAAACATGTCATGTATATTAAAACATAAAGACATCATTTTCTACCCAAGCAATGGGCCAATTAAAAAATTGATACATTTTCCTGGAAAAAAGTACAGCATATTGTAAAGTATAAGATTTAAGCTACAGAACGTAAAGATGGCAGTCTATAAGTATTTTTTCTTGCTTTTTACTATTACATTCTATTACATCGATATTCGGGTTCAAAAATAAACAAAATGAGTTGTTGAGAATCTTTTTTATATTCTAGATTATGTACGAAATATTGTCCGCAGTTTTTCCCACTATTCTCTAGTTTTAAAAGCATAAGAAGATGAAAATGAAACCTGGTGAAAATATAAGCACTATCAAGCTAGGGCAAATCAACATGAAGTGATGTTGACCGTGATCACGTGACAGACATATTTTCTGGTCACCCTGTACTTTCAGGAGTGGTTCTAACTTCTCCACGTGTTCATCACCTATATCAAGGTCTGGTGAGCATGTATTTTCTGGTCACCCTGTACTTTCAAGAGTGGTTCTTACTTCTCCACGTGTTCATCACCTATATCAAGGTCTGGTGAGCATGTATTTTCTGGTCACCCTGTACTTTCAGGAGTGGTTCTAACTTCTCCACGTGTTCATCACCTATATCAAGGTCTGGTGAGCATGTATTTTCTGGTCACCCTGTACTTTCAGGAGTGGTTCTAACTTCTCCACGTGTTCATCACCTATATCAAGGTCTGGTGAGCATGTATTTTCTGGTCACCCTGTACTTTCAAGAGTGGTTCTTACTTCTCCACGTGTTCATCACCTATATCAAGGTCTGGTGAGCATGTATTTTCTGGTCACCCTGTACTTTCAGGAGTGGTTCTAACTTCTCCACGTGTTCATCACCTATATCAAGGTCTGGTGAGCATGTATTTTCTGGTCACCCTGTACTTTCAGGAGTGATTCTAACTTCTCCACGTGTTCATCACCTATATCAAGGTCTGGTGAGCATGTATTTTCTGGTCACCCTGTACTTCCAGGAGTGATTCTAACTTCTCCACGTGTTCATCACCTATATCAAGGTCTGGTGAGCATGTATTTTCTGGTCACCCTGTACTTCCAGGAGTGGTTCTAACTTCTCCACGTGTTCATCACCTATATCAAGGTCTGGTGAGCATGTATTTTCTGGTCACCCTGTACTTCCAGGAGTGGTTCTAACTTCTCCACGTGTTCATCACCTATATCAAGGTCTGGTGAGCATGTATTTTCTGGTCACCCTGTACTTTCAGGAGTGGTTCTAACTTCTCCACGTGTTCATCACCTATATCAAGGTCTGGTGAGCATGTATTTTCTGGTCACCCTGTACTTTCAGGAGTGGTTCTAACTTCTCCACGTGTTCATCACCTATATCAAGGTCTGGTGAGCATGTATTTTCTGGTCACCCTGTACTTTCAGGAGTGGTTCTAACTTCTCCACGTGTTCATCACCTATATCAAGGTCTGGTGAGCATGTATTTTCTGGTCACCCTGTACTTTCAGGAGTGGTTCTAACTTCTCCACGTGTTCATCACCTATATCAAGGTCTGGTGAGCAAGTGTGTTATCCTCACATTCACTTCAGGTCTCCTCAATCCACAAACCATTCAACCCATTCTAATCCACGGGGGGGATTGTTTCCTCTTAAACTATATTTTCAATCATATACTTAATTTACCTTTTCTTTTTTCATTTTTATCTATCTATTTATTTATATGTTTATAGCATATTTCTTTATTCAATACATAAAGTGTTATTCTGAGTCACTGTAATGTTTCATAAACAATTTTGAACATACCCGCAAAATATACTGGGTGACCCTTTCCATTCAATGCATCTGATGTGCCAATAATAATATCAGTCTTGAACACTTTCCAAATATTTCGTTTTATCTCAAATTAGGAGACTAAGACATCACAAAGTTTCCAATGGATTTGATATTATGCTTAAAGTGTTTTATTTTCGTTTCATACATGACCATATGTTATGAAGGTAGGTTTTTATCATGTTAATACATTAATCTTTATCAATCTTAAAATATTACTAGTTATTTTATTCAATGAAATCCTTCATAATGAGGAATCCTTGCCTTCTCATCATCGCCACTACCATCATTCAAACTATCATCATCATCATCATCATCATCATCATCATCATCATCATCATCATCATCATATACTAGTTATAGCTCACAGTATCGATTGACCTGATTGACCTTTTATGTCATTGTTTACAAGTACCGTTTAGAATCAATGATAATCTCAGAGAGATATATCCGAATCACACTGATAATACAAATACGTATAAACAGAGCCAAAACCTGTTTAATTTTCCAAAATATACCCATCTTTGAGGGTGGAAACTGGCGAATCTATTTATCTATTAATAGTGTGTTTTTAAAGTATTGAAATTAATTATTTGTTTTCTCTCTTTTAAATATATGAGACAGGAATATATATATATATATATATATATATATATATATATATATATATATATATATATATATATATATATATATATATATATATATATATATCTTGGAGTAATAATGAATGGAGGGGTGACGGGGAAAGATCAAAGGGGATATCATAGATGCCGCCACGGGCATTGTTATGATGACGCCATATAGGTGCAAGATATGAAAGTTTTGACGTAATTTTTTTTCAGAACTATTTTAAGTTATCAAAACCACAATTTAGAGCTACACATATCGCGAATGAAATGTTTGTTTATTTATGCAGATTATGGGGATATAAATTTTATTTCTCTGCTCCAAGTTTTGACGATTTTATGAAGAGATTTGCAAATTCATATCATATTTATGAATATGAGTTAATATTTCTGTTTTACCCCCACATTATCAGGAAATCACATACTTTATTGTTATTTTTATCATTCCAGTTTATTTTTAATTATTGGCGCATATATTGGCAGCTTAGAAAATTATACCACGTTGTTCAGTGAAAAAAATACTATCAGAAAATGTCATTTATAGCCCTGCCAATATATGCGCCGTTATAAATAAACTGACCTAATACATATAATGTCATCATTTAAAATCAACAAAAAATAACAATTAAAAAATGCAACAAAAATTTTATAAATGCTATATCATTAACAATATTTTGTTTTAAAAGTTTAGAAAAGCAGTATGAATATGAATTATGATTTTTTTTATAAACATGTATAAAAAATAAAAGATTTGGAAAATGCATTTTTCTTTTTTTCATAATATCTAATATTGAAGAACTCAGAACAGAAATGAACAGATTTATTTGAAGTAATTTGGAGTGGATGGTATTATACACAAGAGGAACTATTCTGAATTTTTCTTTTAAAAAAAATAAACCAAAATGTGGTATAATACTTCAATAAAACTTTGGCCAATTTATTTTTTCAAAATATGAATCTTCAATTTTTCACTGTTCTAAAGTCGGCAACTATGATAGGATCAAAGGATTTTGAATCCATTGTGTGAAACAATGCGTTGCTATGACGCCATAACTCAAATAACAGCCGTTGCGCCTCCATTCATAATTACTCCAAGATATATATATATATATATATATATATATATATATATATATATATATATATATATTCCTGTCTCATATATATATATATATATATATAGTATGTATGACAGAGAGAAAACAAACCAACATTTTCGTCAATATTTTGTCATCATCGAACAGGTTAAAAATTTCCATAGAAATAATTTGACATTATTTATTTCAATTCATACTCATAACAATTCTTTAAACTTATTTTATATTCAGACAAATTCTTGATCCGTGTTCATCTTAATTCCTATTCGTCACAATTCTTCATAATTCTATTTCGCGCTTCAAATATCCTAATATTTACTTGCAACTTGCAACCTGAACATTCTTTGGTGTTCGCATCAAAATGTGACAGCGGATGACAAGTTGTGAAAGCACTAGAACATGGTGGCTGGAAGTTGGTCAAATATTGCATCAAAATCTCTTCAGGAAGGGTTTCTGTCACCATGCTTTTAGTTTATTTATCCTCATATGCCCCGTCGTGGCAGGAACATGTAGTAATTCTGGAATATTCCAAACTTACTTCCTCAGTCTAAACTTTGGTGAACCTTATTTCCTCAGTCTAAACTTTGGTGAACCTTATTTCCTCAGTCTAAACTTTGGTGAACCTTATTTCCTCAGTCTAAACTTTGGTGAACCTTATTTCCTCAGTCTAAACTTTGGTGAACCTTATTTCCTCAGTCTAAACTTTGGTGAACCTTATATCCTCAGTCTAAACTTTGGTGAACCTTATTTCCTCAGTCTAAACTTTGGTGAACCTTATTTCCTCAGTCTAAACTTTGGTGAACCTTATTTCCTCAGTCTAAACTTTGGTGAACCTTATTTCCTCAGTCTAAACTTTGGTGAACCTTATTTCCTCAGTCTAAACTTTGGTGAACCTTATATCCTCAGTCTAAACTTTGGTGAACCTTATTTCCTCAGTCTAAACTTTGGTGAACCTTATTTCCTCAGTCTAAACTTTGGTGAACCTTATTTCCTCAGTCTAAACTTTGGTGAACCTTATTTCCTCAGTCTAAACTTTGGTGAACCTTATTTCCTCAGTCTAAACTTTGGTGAACCTTATTTCCTCAGTCTAAACTTTGGTGAACCTTATTTCCTCAGTCTAAACTTTGGTGAACCTTATTTCCTCAGTCTTAACTTTGGTGAACCTTATTTCCTCAGTCTAAACTTTGGTGAACCTTCGTATCACAGTATCTGTTTAACACTATTCTTTAACAACCTTTATCATCTTTAGCAAAATCTGTTGTTTCTTGTTATACACTGATAAGAAATACCCATATAATCTTGTAAAAATATTGGCTACCATCATTGGATTTCTTGATATATGTGAATTTTATCGTCCTTTCTCAAAAATCGCAAAATACAAATTGAAATGTATGACAACTATGTTCAAAGTTCGTTTAAATTAATTCAGATAACTCCTTTTTGTTTCACTAGGTGCATAACAAGCCGAAATGGGCATTTGATAATTACTAGAATGTCATAGTTCTTCAAAATGGAGTGTCTATAAATATAAAATCAATTACCCTTAATTTAAAAACACATTTTTCTTTTGTATTTCATGAATTTTATAATCAGATATGTCGACAGCACCATACAAACTGGTCTGCAAAATATTATACATTATTTTGATATGAACATTCTTTTTTTTTTTTTTTTCTTTTTTATTTATTTTTTTTTTTTTTTATATTTGGGATGTTTACAATACAAATCAGCATAGGAAAATATATCGTTTGTGAAGATCTAAAATCGAGTGATTTCATAATTTATAATTCCATCATGTCGATACATTATAACGGGGGTCATGCCAGTGAAATGATATGAATTCCCCAACAATTTAAAAATGACCTGTTCTTTATACGATATTGGCTGAGGAGCATAAATAATAAGTGGTATATCTTTTGCTCACCAAGTACTGCGTGCAGTTCACACAGTGAATGAATAACAAAGTCACACCCAACAAAATCTATCTATGAGTATTTGTTTATATATCTAAATGCCAATATCTAAATATATACAGGTGAAACAACCATTCCTGTGTGCAGATGTTGTCCCTCAGAGATATTATAGTTAATATCAATCCTGTGAATTAAGCCAGAGTCTCGGTTGTTTGTCTGTTGTTTGTATTCATCGTATGTACGACCACGCCTTTGCCAAAACTACCGTGTGTCAAAAACTCATGTTCGATTTTGTGGAATCTCATGCGTGTCTTCATATAAGATTTATAAAACTAATAAGGATGTACAGGAAAAAGATGTGAGAACAATATATAAACAACTCATTCATAAAGGCAGAGGTACATTAAGGTCAACACCCTCTTTCTGGATCAATGATTCAATGACTGGCAGCTCGATACAGCTCGCCAAAGGCCGTGGCGCAGATGGTTAGAGCGCCAGCTTATTAGCACCAGTTCCTCTGTGGTGATTCAAAGGTCGTGGGTTCGATCGCCAGCCATGACGAGATTGAATTTATGATACAATTTCACACATGAGCTGAGGGCTGTACCAAAGGTTAACCCGTTGTCCTTGTAAATCTGTGACCGGGGGGGGCTGTCATGTCAAGGACCTGCGACATGAAAATTCCGGGAAGGCAGCACTATATCTGCTACAAGTAGGTCTCATTATGATATGACTGAAATAATGTTGAAAGTGACGTAAACCCACAAACATACACACGCATTAACTGAAAAATGTGAGAAAGCATGACAGGAAAGACTTCTACTCCCTGTGACTTCTACTCCTTGTGACCTTTTCTCCCTGTGACCTCTACTCCCTGTGACCTCTACTCCCTGTAACCTCTACTCCCTGTGACATTTTCTCCCTGTGACGTCTACTCCCTGTGATATTTTCTATCTCTGACCTCTGCTCCCTGTGACCTTTTCTCCAGACAGAATCCATTGATATGAAAAAATATTCATTCAACTTTTGAATAATTTTGATCACTAATAAATGTAATTTGTAAAAGGGATCTAGTGACCTCGTTCATTTGAACAAAAAGACTGTCCATTAGACATATTCAGTTTAATTATGTTTGTTTGCGTAGGTGCTCCATTAGCGAATGGCGAAGCCAGCATGATAGATACTCGTATCGGGGCCACCAATGTCGTCCTCAAATGCGCATGCTCACAGGTACAGGGTGACCAGGAAGATCAGGATGGTGAATGCGGCAACAAAGTCTTCAAATGGTCCTTTATTACCAATCAGCCACCTAGCAACACGACAATGGAAGACTCTCAGGGTGGTAGTGAGGAAAAAGATACGTTGCCAAGCAACATTATAATGGATAAAAACTTGCTGACCATTGTTGAGGTATCTGAGGTCCATTTGGGACACTACACGTGCTCTGCCGAGGGACAGCCTGCACAAACATTCATCCTCTATGCTGGCAAAGACTCAGGTAAGTCTCAGAAAGAATTCAAATCTATATTCTCAAATTAGGCATGAGGGGGTCTGCAACGCAAAGGGAAATGGCGTTTTTAACTCAATTCTTTAACTCAATTCTATTGTTTTGGCTCTTTGATCTAAAATAATCAACCATTAATTGAGACGGTGGTTTACAACCAAACAATTAGACTAAAAAAATTCAATATTCCAAAGATATAGAAAAATGAAAGTTGTTAATATTTTGTTTTTCATCGTATTTTATTTCATTTAAAAAATGGCTCTATTTAGAGGAGACTGACAATTCTACAAATGAAGAAAATAGCGGCGAGCAATTAGAGGAAGATAATGGATTAGAAAAGGAAAATGAGAGGACAAAAGAAAAGGAGAGAAGGAGAGAGGAGTACACAAGCTGGAAGTATGGAGTGGGCATCATGCTGGCCACAATGCTGGTGGCTGTCATACTGTTTACAGTTCATTATAGAGTCACAAATGAAGAAGTCTCAGATCTTAAGAAACAGGGTGAGAAAAAGGACAACACATTATTAATATAATGAATTATAGCACAGACAACATTTTCTGATAATATATCCAAGATATTATTTTTGTAATGTTATAACTATTGTTATATAAGCAAACATACAGAAGCCGTTGTTTTTATTATCAAGTCTGTAAGGCTGATAATACAAAAGGAAGATTTTCAGCCACTCTTCGTGAAGAGTGACGGGTTTCTATCTGACCTGATATAGCCTAAACAGTGATGAAAATGTCGTTAATGCACACAAATCAAATCAAATAAACACAAATAAAAAAAATCTATTCATATGTTATTATTTGCAGTGGTTGTTTTTGCTTCTTCTGAGCCAGCAGTAAATGATTCAGTGTGTACAAATCCCCGATTGCAGAAAGAAGGTCCACCTGTTCCCACAGAGCTCCAGGACCAGACACCAGATACTGTCATGCTAGGCAAGCTTGTTTTATTATCTAACTTAATACTCTCTATATGACACTGCAGATATTGCAACTTCTATTTCTCAAACTTTAATACATCATGGCACATATTATTTTGAAACCCCAAATCTTAGGGTTGATGCATTTTACCTTGTTACTTTTACGTTTTGTGCTTTGTAAGCTCCAATTCTCTGTATTATATCATCTTGCCTCATAATATAATGCCAGGATATTCTTGCGTTAAGATAGTCCCATTAATTGAATGTGCAAAAGAGGACCTTTCAAGGCCATAACCCTGGCAAATATAATGGATAAATCTACTATATATTGCAAATAGTATCACCAATGATAGCCTATATAGAGTATATCTTTGTTATTATAGCATATATTTGATTTTACACAGGACTTAAACAACGAAATATCAAGGAACAAGAACTTCCTGTACAACTGGAACATGAGGAATCTCCAGGTAACATTTAAGGCATAATATTAACTTTGTTTAGATTCATACACTGGAATTTGTCAATTCTTTAAGGTATGTATTTAACGTTTTACCATTTTGTTTTTCCTAGATGGTGACATGTGATCAGCAAAGCCACGAGGAACAAAACATTATTTATGATAATAAAGTGGCCATCAAAGTTGGGAAAGGAAGATAGAAGGTTGTTAAGGAAAGATATGTTTGCACATTAATATGCAGTCATATATGTGATAACTGAGGGGGAGGTTGTGGGGTACATGCCGTCAGGATGCTGCGGGTATTCCTATTGACTCAAACTAATGGAACACTGGAAAGATGCATCATGTCCTGCAGGAGGAAAATGCCAAGTCGAGCGTGGATATTATGTGGTTGGATTCAATGGAATCAATGGATTCATGGAATCGGTGGATTCGTGGAATCGGTGGATTCATGGAATCGGTGGATTCATGGAATCGGTGGATTCATGGAATCGGTGGATTCATGGAATTAATAGATACATGGACTCAATAGATTCATGGACTCAATAGATTCATGGATTCAATAGATTCATGGATTCAATAGATTCACAGATTCAATAGATTCGGATTCAATAGATTCATGTATTCAATAGATTCACGGATTCAATAGATTCATGGACTCAATAGATTCATGGACTCAATAGATTCATGGACTCAATAGATTCATGGATTCAATAGATTCATGGATTCAATAGATTCATGTATTCAATAGATTCACGGATTCAATAGATTCATGTATTCAATAGATTCACGGATTCAATAGATTCATGGACTCAATAGATTCATGGACTCAATAGATACATGGACTCAATAGATTCATGGACTCAATAGATTCATGGATTCAATAGATTCATGGATTCAATAGATTCACAGATTCATTAGATTCACAGATTCAATAGATTCATGTATTCAATAGATTCACGGATTCAATAGATTCATGGACAATAGATTCATGGACTCAATAGATTCATGGATTCAATAGATTCATGGATTCAATAGATTCATGGATTAAGTGGTTCGTTATTGAGATTTAAACCAACTACCAAAGACTACATAAAGCTCATTACCACAACATGCTTGATGAGATTAACCAGGACTGAAACTTCAAATATGGCTGCTGATATAATCCATTGAACAAGAGAGTTGGCCTTTTTGTGTTACTTGGAAAGTATTATTATTATTTTTATTTTTAATACATAGTTCATTGTTTATGTACAAATCATAGAATTATAACACAAGACCTGCTTATGAAAATAATAACTCATCTGGTAAATACATCGAAAACAAGTAATAGATTATCAGGCGCTGTTTTGTTTTGTAAGTATATTTACAACAGCGGTGTTGTGCCTGTCATGACATAGTTCATTGCTGTCTATATAGGTTTCATTTGGAGTTTATCACCAGTTGCTATTTTATACAGACTGTGACAGTCTATGTTCCATGCCATCGAATTTCACCCAACTTCCATCATCCGAGGGAACGTGCGTCTTCTCCAAAGGTTGATTGCAGTGTAGAATTTCATCTGTAATAAAAGACAGATTTAATTTCTTTTGAAAAGGCTAAATAATAAATGAGCTTTATAAAGGGTGCATATTTGACAATTGAATTCAATTCAATTTAAATTATGTAAAGTCCTTGCTGACCCTTTGTTAAATTGGTTGCTGGGTGTTACAATAAAATAAGAGTTTATTATTAATAAACGCTGTGCTTAAAGCAATGGTAAAATGGTGAATAGTAAAATGGTGAATACGTGAGTAAATAGTTTTACCACCTGAACTACAACTGAAAGCGAGGTTCTGAGAACAATGATCCATGGATACATGCTGGGCCACTGTTGGTAAGGAATATAACTCATTCTCCTCGTTAATTAATGGCTTCTGAAATAAAGTAATAAGAGTGAAATAAATCAATCTCCTCGTTCATTAATGGCTTCTTAAATACGGTAATAAGAGTGAGATAACTCAATCTCCTTATTAATAAATGGTTTCTGAAATAAGATAATAAGGTAAATAAAATAATGTAATAAGAATATTATATGTCCTTTTCCTTATGAATCAGACCCCAACAATCAGATTCTCTATAGGGTAAGCAATTTATAGCTCAATTTCCTAATTAATAACTGTCTTCTGCAATACAACCAATGCATATTATAGTAATTCTTCTGAAATAAGACAATGGGGAAAACAGTTTGTGTCAGTATTGTTTTCTGTGGGATGTTACACGCTTTATTATTCATTTCCTCGTTAATTAAAGCCTCCTTAATGATATGATAACTTAATCATTTCATTGACTAATGGCATCTGAAAATATTACAAATAATATAAATCGATATCGTCATTGATTAATGTCCTGTGGAATAAGCTTAAACATACAATATATAATAGTAGCCAAACCAACTTCTCAATGGTTACTAAAAGTTATAAAGTGTAGCATCTCAGTTGTGTCAATGAGACATTACATTTAATTGTTTTGAAGATTATTTATATTCTCCTGTTAAAAACCATAAGTGAGATCACATTTATGATCGCTGATACAATTTATTTATAAGATTATCAATGGATATTGAGCAATCCAGATATGAAGTTAAAATTATCGAGGAAACAAGAATTATGTAAATATATTGTATATCAACTTGCTCAATAATAAAATGAGACGATTCATATTTTTTTCAAATATATTATTTGTAATTTTATAAAAATTGTAATTCTTCATTATTTCATGAATAAAGTCATTGCAATTAATTATCTAGTTACCTTTTTAGATAGTTACCTTTTTAGATAGTTACCTGTTAAAATAGTTACCTTTTTAGATAGTAGCCTTTTAAGATGAGCATTTTCAGATGAGCAACAAACTGCTTTCCCAAATGAAATAAGAAGTGTTACCAGGATCACAATCTGTAGTAATATCAATACGATGTAGATAAATCCCAGCAGTTTCAATTTTCTCTGAAGCAAAGCAAACCCACCTCAGATCCAAGACATTTATATCACTTTAATTTTTTGTATTTGATTGTAGCTCAATAAACCAACACACAGTTTATTATTATTAGCATCATATAATAATGTACCATATATGTATATATATATATATATATATATATATATATATATATATATATACATATACATATATATAATCATATATATATATATATATATATATATATATATATATATATATATATATATATATATATATATATATATACATATACATATACATATACATATACATATACATATACATATACATATACATATACATATACATATACATATACATATACATATACATATACATATACATATACATATACATATACATATATATATATATATATATATATATATATATATATATATATATATATATATATACATATATATATACCGTGTATATAATTTACACAATGTACACATATATACAAAATATATCCCTATGGTACCAATTCATTTGGAGAGTGTTTTTCCTGGTTTAAATTCATTGTATTCTCCAGTGTCTGAGCACAGAATAGGACATGGAGAATGAGGCCCAGGGTCCCAAATACCACGGTAGTCAACACCTGTTAAAAAAGAAAATAACTTTAAATTTAATTATTTTTGTGACTTTAACTGTTGAGGGCCATTTGTTGTATAAGCCGAAATATCCGGATAGAGAGGAATAAAGCATGCCACTGGAACACAGTACCCACCTCTTTTCAAAGATTGACTAAGAATATTTGGTTACCATTACATCAGGGATATTTTATTGTAACTTGGCTTTATGAAGGAATACCTTTTTTTCTTTTTCGTTTTTTTTATTTAATAACAAATCTAGTTTAAAATACTAAATCAAGGTTTGAAAAAAATGGTAAAGATTATTTCATAAAATGGAGAAAGATTTCAACATTCTAACGCCCATAATAATCTTCTATTCACACAGTGCAACCCCTTTCCTAACCAATCACAAGAGATTTTGTTAGTATATATCAGCTAATGAAAATCGAAATGAAAAATTTAATATGCAGCATGCATTTTGATTAGCCAAAATCATCATCTTCATCTGCTCAAGTTTATTCTGGGAAAGGATTTAAATCATTACTTCTGAAGTAATTTGCAGTAATTTCCAGAATATGTTGAGAAACACTACTGATCAGCAAAGCTCTGAGGCCATTGGCCTATGTATGATGTTAAAATATCAAAATCGGTGTTAGTCTGTTTGTTTGAATAATTTTAGAATAATCTAATATAATTCTAACCAATTTTAACTAGTGTCCCTCTGTCGGTCTTACCACTTACTGGACACTTTAAACCCCTTTTTCTGGCTGATACGATTGCTGCGATTCCAGTTGGTAAAGCCTAAAACATAAAATAAAAATATTCCAAAGATCAATCTTAAAGGTATTAAGCACCAATCCTGTTTTCTTGGTTTTGCAACAGTATATATACATATGAACACCATGACGTATTTAAGTCTGACATCGAGCAACAAGAAAAGTTGCTACAAGACATAGAAGTTGCACAGTCTGAATAAGATTTTCTCAGCCCATGGCTGCGCGTGACGGGTAAACAAGGGTAACGTGGATCCTGTTTCACCTTTGGTGAGGCTCAATATGGGAGCGTAATTTTATAATGATCACAGTATGACGTCATAATCTTGATAGATAATACTTCCATGAAGTCATTTCTCCTTTCAGCACCTCTTTACTGACACTCCACATGAAAATGATGCCAAACAAAGAGTGTGCTTTTAAAAGGGGGCTATTAATTAGGGTCTTGTTAAATAGATTTCACAGACACTGGTGGGGATGTATCAATGAAAAAAGTTAATGGACACAAAAGACAAATATATTTAGGACCTATTTGTGAATTTTTAATGTTTTTTTCAAAAGCACTGCTTAATCACTTAAATTTAGATATTGTATTTAAATTAAATTTCATTTTGAAATACGTTGTCTGTGTGCAATACCCTTTCTAATGAAGGAAACAGTGAGTCATATGAGGAAATCATTTTCATTATTTATTACTGAATTAGTTCTTAGAATCTTAATTTTTTGTTGATATGATTAATGAGTATGTTCATGGTTTGGAAAACATGTGGCTTTTTTCTGCACAGCCGTTAGTCAAGAGTTGGTTAT
Source organism: Amphiduros pacificus (assembly GCA_949316495.1). NCBI lineage: Eukaryota > Metazoa > Annelida > Polychaeta > Phyllodocida > Hesionidae > Amphiduros > Amphiduros pacificus. The sequence continues at coordinate 26,708,371 of OX439012.1, forward strand.
TTTAAGTGTGATTGCAAGATTTATGGTATGTTGTGTTGTCCTTTAAAGTATACAAATTGGGTTTTAAATAATGTAATATTTACAGATGGAAATGTAGTATCAACAGATGGAAATGTACCAACAGATGGAAATGTAGCATCAATAGATGGAAATGTAACATCAACAGATGGAAATGTAGCATCAACAGATGGAAATGTAACATCAACAGATGGAAATGTAGCATCAACAGATGGAAATGTAGTATCAACACATGAAAATGTAGCATCAACAGATGGAAATGTAGTATCAACACATGAAAATGTAGCATCAACAGATGGAAATGTAGCATCAACAGATGGAAATGTAACATCAACAGATGGAAATGTAGTATCTACAGATGGAAATGTAACATCAACAGATGAAGGGCTTACAAAGATAAATGTATTTATGGCAGCTTCCCCGGCGGTGTTGAATGTGGCCAACCCCAGGCCGAGGCAGACGGCGCTTATCACCAAATGAGAGACGCCCAGGCAGAGAGTAGTCCTGCAGTAAATAATCACGTGACCACCGCAGCAGTGAGTCGCAGGGCAGAGGGATATTTGACTAAAGACTGATGCCTGAAAGTATAGGAAAATATTCATTTGAAAATGTCATTTTCACATTTTATGCATGAAGCTCCGCGAACATTAAGAAATAGCGACTCAACATAACAAGAATTAGTGAATTAGGAAAAAGTTCAAATTTTGATATAGAAAAGGATTCCTTGACAAAGACTTGGTGCTCTTTAAAAGCATAATTTAAATAGACTTTCACCAATTTCTTGTCAAATATTTATATTCAGTGTTCGCCAATCACCAATCGGCAAAGCCCAGATAAGTGATCTGGAGTTTGTGGAACGTGCAGGGTCTCTTCTATTTCAACCAAAGAAAAGTTTGGTTGAGGTGATAGAGCTCTAGTGGAGTTGATAGTAGCCAGCTGCAAAAAACTGAGTCAAAGGCTGTACACGATTGGCACCCGCCGTCTAGCCGGCGGCGAGAGTGGCAGATCACCGGATCCTCCATTTTGTTCCGCCTAATTCGCCAAGGGTATTCACAGTAGAATACTAATAGAATTATCCAAATAGTAAAAGGGATCATAGGCCATTTTAATGATTGGCCACTTTTAGTGATGTGTTTCATAGACATATTCATAAAAGGATTTTACTAAATTCCTCATATTATTCAGAAAAATCAAATACATGAGATTTTTTAGAAATACATCAGCTACTAAATGTTATAACCCAATTGACTCTACATTCAATATATTTTTTATTATATTTTTTTTAATCATTTCTATTCATGACTAATTTTCTCATATTTTCAGGGAATATTTCTTCTTTTTTAGGTATTATTATGATAACAGCAACTTATTGCTGATTATTTTCTGATTAATATTCAATTAGATTAATATTCAATTTATCTAATACCTCAAAAATAAATGTGAGGTCAAATTAAAGTCCGTCAATTTGTCACTTTTGTAACCCTACCGATTTAAGCTATTTTTAATCATTTTAGCTTCATAATAAATCTTGAAATTGACGGACTTTTTTTTCAATTTCTTTTTAGTATTAATGTCTTTTTCTGTGCAGTATTCTATATATGTTCATAAACTAACCCTCAATAAGCTGGCATTTTTATATTATTTAAAAAAAACTTAGTATTATAGTATTTTCCTCTGTTTTCCCTTACAGATTGACCACAAAACTATAAATTGCTCTCAAATTGTTAATTATGAACAGATTTTGATGAATAAGGACTCTACGAGCTTGTATTTGAAAGATGTAGATGATAGGATAATAAAACATGTAGATAATTTCGTGAAAATAGGCTTTCTATTTTCAAGGTCATTGAAAGGTCACTTCAAGGTCACTGGCAATATTTGATCAAAATAGCCTAAGAAGGTTGACATTCGATCACATATCATTTGTAGATGTATTCTGAATAGTAAAAAAGTTATATCCTTATGTCTGCCATTTCTAGTAATGACCCGTCGGCTGAATCGTGGAGAAACGGGATAACCTGGGCTAACTTGCCGGACCCAATCGTGTACAGCCAAACCTTTATAAACGACCAAATTAAATGCGTTTGACTTAGTTATTGCAGCTGGCGACTGATATCAAATGTATATATTTTCTTTACTTGATGTCATCAAAAGAATAATCAAGCTTTTTGGGAGACATATAATCATATATAAAATATGAAATAACATTACAAGAGCTGGGTGTTTAAAAAATATCATACAAACGGGATTTGCCATTTTTGGAATAAAAGTTAAGACTTCTCCAGAACACCTATCTGGGCTTTGCCGATTGGTGGTTGGAGAACACTAATTTATCTCTCACCTGATCATACTGACGTTGTACACTAGTGTCACCTGGTGTTGAACATGCTTTGATTCCTTGCTTGTCCCAAAACACAGTTTCTTGGTCATCCATTCTTAGATATGGAATATAAATGCTACAATTTAGGTCTCAGTTGTAAAAGGAGAGTAAAGCATTTTTTAACTTCTGGGCAAGTCCTGTATGATATGAAGACAAGATGTTCCGGTTTAAGCTGTTCATTTGTTCTGAACGTTTAGTTAGTGCTGCCCTCTTTCAACAACATAAATATGTCAATGTAAAACAGTTTTCGTTCAGATATCAAACTGCCATCTGGAACATTTACGGAGCACAGACATGTTTGCAAAGAAACAATAACATGAAGGCTACAATGCAGATAATATCAAGATTTAATCGCTGATTTTAAATTTCAAGTAAGTTGGCCATGAGACCATCTTTTAGTACGTTTTTGTATACAAATCATCAGATATAAAAGGACATAAATTAATGATTAAGAACAAATATAAACATCCCACAAAAGTACACCAAATGTTACATCTTACCAATGCTAGAAATAAAATTTCTAAAATTAATATGAAAATTTAGAATATTTAGATTATATTAAATAATCTGTAATTTTCATATTCTGTCATTAGGCTCGACCTTGATGTGGTAATTAATTTTAATTCAAAAATTACTTATCTTCTGGTGTAATCGCTTAAGAAACTAAATAATCAATACGTTTGGCAAGAAGACAATAAGATACTTGCTGAAGCTCATCTCTGATGCAAACCATTAAGTGTTAACTTCATAAGAGAGTTTGGTGCAATATTCAGCAAACTTACAGACCCCATGTTTATAGCGCTGTCAAATTTTGGCTACAAATGATTTTCCTGGTAACACAATATATGCAAATGATTTATAATCTCCCACGACTATCTAATTTCTTGCTCTAGTGTTTTACCTCCCACATCAGATGATGCTGATGATAATTATACAGTAAAGGTTTCATGGAAAGGATTAGAAAAAATAATTTTGAACGACACATTACAAAAATACAAAAGTACAAAATTATGAAAATCTAAATTTACGCTTTTTGTTTTTTTTAGCAATTGAGTGTCTCTATCAAAATGAACCTTTTAGAAAAAGATTTAGGCTAAATTTTGCCAGATTTAAAAGCTATGGAAAATGATACTTTGCTTGGTATTTTGGCCAAACTCCACCAAAGGGCGACATGGTGAACTTATCAGTTTGCGTGTGCCTCTGGTGGACAGTGTGTATTTTGGCACGTTGCATTTAGCCAAAATCTGATATATGAAAATCACAAATGATAGCTTTAATCTTGTAGAACGAGATCTATGCTAATATAATTCATTGATATACTTTTCCTTCAGACTGCTTAATATTTAAATCATTCAGAAAACTTTCCATTGTCCCTAAGTATTTAACCCTGTCATGGTGACTCAATGCCCTGCCCTTGTCGCATTTGTGACCTCTGATATTTTGTTTGCATTATCACACAGACATGATCACACAACATATTGCTTTGCCAACCACTTGGATGTTAATGGAAAATAGCTGTAAGCTGTAGATAGGGCCTTTAACTCCTGAAACTGACAGACGGGAAATCATCAAAATGTATCGATACTATTGATACTTTTGATACTAGTTACCTATCTGATGCTTAACTGATATATATATATATTTATGTGACTGGGAACATACTGGGAAGATACATGGTATAATTCTGGAGTAATTATAATTACTCCAAGGTATTATCAATATAGCAAGTACAATAAGTATGTCAAGCATATCACCCAACAACTAGCTGGGACATGCAGGGGAAAACTGAGAAAACGCTAGAACCAATAGGTATATGCAGATGGTACATGCAGTTCCATCTCAAGTCAATACCTTGTATCACAAACACTGTCACAAAGTTCAAGTACCAATAGGTACATGCAGTACCATCCCAAACACTGTCACAAAGTTCAAGTACCAATAAGTAATTGCAGTACCATCACAAACACTGTCACAAAGTGCAAGTACCAATAAGTACATGCAGTACCATCGCAAACACTGTCACAAAGTGCAAGTACAATAAGTACATGCAGTACCATCACAAACACTGTAACAAAGTTCAAGTACCAATAAGTAATTGCAGTACCATCACAAACACTGTCACAAAGTGCAAGTACCAATAAGTACATGCAGTACCATCGCAAACACTGTCACAAAGTGCAAGTACAATAAGTACATGCAGTACCACCACAAACACTGTCACAAAGTGCAAGTACCAATAAGTACATGCAGTACCATCACAAACACTGTCACAAAGTGCAAGTACCAATAAGTACATGCAGTACCATCGCAAACACTGTCACAAAGTGCTAGTACCAATAAGTACTTCAGTACCATCACAAACACTGTCACAAAGTTCAAGTACCAATAAGTAATTGCAGTACCACCACAAACACTGTCACAAAGTGCAAGTACCAATAAGTACATGCAGTACCATCACAAACACTGTCACAAAGTGCAAGTACCAATAAGTACATGCAGTACCATCGCAAACACTGTCACAAAGTGCAAGTACAATAAGTACATGCAGTACCACCACAAACACTGTCACAAAGTGCAAGTACCAATAAGTACATGCAGTACCATCACAAACACTGTCACAAAGTTCACGTACCAATAAGTACATGCAGTACCATCACAAGCTTAAATATTGTTTAGATATTCCAGTAATAAATGGGCAACTCTGTATCGAAAATCATTCGATGGGACGAATGTGAATAGGGGACAAGATTCACATTCATGTTAGAAATATGGGAATGTGTGACAATTTGGCAAGTCATTACAAGGATTAGGTTTTACTTGCCATCCAAGATTCCTGCTTGCTGATATTCCAGTCACTTTCACGTCAGGCCAGGACGATCTTCGGCACGGCCTTTATATTCAACAAATGGTGATCGAGATTGATGGTGAGAAAATGATAATTAATTGATGTGGCCTGACGTGAATAATATGAAGAATATGTGATATGATATTATTATAAAACATGCATCGCGCGCTGGATAGTCACTCACGACCAATGGATGATAACGACTGATAAAAGACATACCAAATATAATTTTTAGAAAAAGTTACTTACTTCATACCAGTACACAGGCGTAAACCATAATCTCTTTCTTTCTTTGTGAAGTGAGACACCAATAATCCGAGGATGAAACTCCAAGAAGATCGATTTTTATCAAACGCGTGTAAAATAAAGTTGGTAACGCCAAGGTTATATGTCAGGGTGATGGCGTGTCCAGCCCTCTAGTCATTATCACTGCATCTTATTCCAAAATAGATTAATCATTAAAAGTGGATTTATAATAAATTTCTGACCCGCTGAAAAAAATACGGTTTGGTTCTAAACAAGAGTAATCTCTAAAAAAATTAAATTATCTATTATTTCCTTCTTCACCATTCTTCCTTTAATGCACCAAGTATGGAGATAAGTGAAATAAACAAATCTGTCAATCAAAGGGGGTGTGTGCCCCTTGATCTTCTGGATACGCCTGTGTGGGAGATTCCTATGCTAAATGAATATCTCAATCTCCATACTAGTGATAAACGTGGAGTGTTAAGGCAATAAAATAATCAAACATGTAATGCAGTACCTGTTGAGAAAATCTTCACCATTTCAAGTGAATTTGTGCCACAGCGCATTGTATTGGCAATATATTTATTTCATATATGATTAATTTTGCCAATGTTGTACATATCTTCATGAACATAATATATTTATTATATGAATATAATATATTTAAGTCGTCCTTTCAATGTCAGCACAAAATGATAACTATGTATATATATATATATATATATATATATATATATATATATATATATATATATATATATATATATATATATATAAGCTCGCTCTTATGAGGTCACTCGCTAGATATCAGATTTATTGCATAACATTATAATATAAGTACATTGAGATATTTATTACTTATTACTGGATACAGTATCCTGGTGTCACATCGATCAACAGAATATAAATGCTAAATCTTGTTATGTGCATATTTGTATTATGCTATACGTGTGTTTGCATCACGTATTAGTCCCTTTAGTGATTTGGTGCAATCTTCAGTCAACTTTTGGTCATCTTGGTTTCCGCGCTTTTTTCAACTTGGCTGGATCTATCATAAGTGATTTTGCCTGTAACACAATTTAAGCAAATGCATTCGCCGCTCTTCTCTGTTCAACTTTTTAATTCCCGACACAGTGGTCCCAATACAATACCTGTAAATGCACACTACATTATTGAATTTTTCAATCCCCCACTATTGGTTCTTTCTCCAATATTTCATCACCAAAGTCAGGTACATAGCAGACAAAAAACTGCTAGAAAATGAAGTATTTTTTATGTGAATTTCAGATTTGGTTTTGACTTGTTAATTGGTGGAATGTGCAAAGCTGAATGAAGTTAACTTTTCTTATGTGAATATTCACGGGAATTATTCAAGTGAAAAGCGTTTTGCTTTTCATACTAACATCCTTACCCAAAAAAAACTATTGGGGCATTGCAAAGCACTTATTCACTATTCACAGTTCATTATTGAATTTCTTTTTCTAAATATACACGATGTCAACATGTCAGAATTCCAAAATTATGTTCCAAATATCACTGTTCTGGGCCACACTTTTACATTATAACTAGGAAAATAAGGAGGTGTCCTACATTAAAGCATTCATGAAACCTGGAAGGTTCCATGCGATTTTACAGTGGTTTAAGGTATCTGAAAACAATATATGATCTTAAAATTGACATACATACAGGCTATCTGTCTGAAATCCACAAAAGACCATCTGCACTGAGAATTATGATTTTTTGTGACCACCAAGTACTGCCAGTACTAAACAGGAAGTGTTGTGTGATCTTGACCTTTGAACTGCCAGGGGGCTCCGTAAATCACAGGAGATGTTGTTTACCAATTGTCAAAATTGGAGCAACACATTTTCAGCCATTTTTTTCCACTATTTAGAGAATGAATTGGAAGATAACACTCATCATGATGATAGTGCCTTTTCTTGGCTTTCTTTTGGTGGAAAATTATTAAAAACGGAGGAATATTTATGAAATTCTATACAGCCCAGCTTTTAAGGTGGAATCCATGCAGCCTTTGATGTCTTCCCATTCAGTGGTGTGAAAAACCCCAAATTTCATCAAAGAGGGTCAAATCATAAATTTTACTGATACCAATTATCACTGAGCATTCACAATTTTGCCATTCAAAGTCCTTGTGATTTAAGGCCAAACCAGTGATCAAAGGGTTTAATGTCACTTTTTCAATATCACGGCTTTTAAGTTAAGGGGGGTTTCCATGCAGCCTTTGAGTCATGTCTTCCCTTTTTGACAGAAAGGTTTTTACATGCATAAGATATTTTTCAAATAAATAGTATACTTTTCCCATAAATGATATATCTTTCACAACCATAAAATATTTGTCACAACCATGAGTTATTTCATTGATTCAAATAATATTAAAATAATCTCATGTTGTTCTGACGTATACTCCTGGCAATAAATTGATAAATTGTACAAAACATCTCCACCCTGTTTCCCAAGCTGGACAGGTGTCCAACTGGTAACTCATTAGGTGTTTACACGAGATCACAGACCAGCTAAACAAAGCTTGTTGACAAAGTGTTCAATTGCTGGTGTAGGTTCAAGCAGACAACTGATCAACTTTCAAGTGCCACAGAAAGTTGTTAACAAGGAATATTTCGGGTACTACTACATAAAAGCACTGTTCAGGGTATAAACATTCATGTTATGAAAACAAAATGTGTCTGAAAGTCAGGTTTCATGAATGATTTAAGGTAATTACACAGAAATAATAAATAGGCTAAAGGGGGATGCCAAAAAATTAACGTTAATGCATCAATTTAACGTGTAATAGGTGATGAACCAGAATTTAAACAAGCAAGGCACAAGAACCTAACATGAAACATGCAAGGTATCATCTCCAAGTAATCGAAGAATCGTCGTATAAAACCAATAGCCATCACAAACCCTAAAACAGACTAGTATAACAATAATTAGCACATTACATGACACCAGTAAATAACGGGAAAATGGTGAAACATTATACATTATTGTGGTGAAGACGTACATGAAGAAAACGCTTATATTAATGCAAGTTAATTAAGGTAATATAGAGATACAGGTAATTAAGGTAATAATAGAGATACAGTAACACAATTAGTGATAATATTAGGCAATCAATTTACATTAAGCGTTTTAGTACATAATAAAATCCTGAGCGTAACATTAGTAATGCAGGAAAGCAACAATAACACAACAAGGAATAAAATCCTCGCATACTTATACAAATGTACTTGTAGGCAGGTGGGTACATCATCTGAGAAAATAAGAGTATTAAACATATATTAACGTACAAGTTATATGGTAGACCACCATAAAAGGGTGTGAGAAATATGGATACCTGAATGTAAATATAAAGTAGAACAATAGTCTAACCTAAGAACTAAAAATGTCACAGCACATCATATACAGGATTGTGTACTTTTTGGCTAAGCTATACACAGCAAAAAAGTAATATCAATATGCACACAGTATATGGGATAATCCAAGATAGGTTTTTGACAAGGATTTAAGTACAAAAAAATCAGTTTTGCATTCTTAAGAAGAATAGAAAGAAAGTATTGGATGAAGGCCAATAAACTAATTGAAACTAAAATCATGAAATGTCAATCATTTTTAATTATTGCAAAGCTCACCTCTGCGTGACAGATGTTAACATATGTATATACCGGCAACATTGATGATAAAATCTCCTAACTGAGTTACTCATAGACTGCACAAGCTTGGGGTGAGCTTTAGGTTTAACAGAAGACTAGATTGGTCTAAATAGGTTTTATCATTTTCTTTTTGAAGTTCATCCGCCAAAAGGTATATACACATGAAAGGCAAATCGGTTTATCACTCAATTACGATTTTTTTTTTCTTTCTTTTTTTCTTTTTTTTTCCAACATTGTCTTGCCTTGTCTTGTCCTTTTCTCGGAGAAGGGGAAAAGGGAGAAATATATTGCTCTCAGGTTAAGAGTACTACATGCAAGTGGAATAATACTGATATTTGCTCTGAGAATACCCCGGATGACGTTTGGCACGGCCAATGTGTCTCTTCGTGTTGGCTGCATCCCGATGAAGTGTCTATTCCAACTTGGAGGATTGACAGACACAACCCGGCACGGCCTTGTTGTGATCTTACTGCATTTTTTCCTCCACGTGTGTTTGTTTTCATATGACGTCTTCTTATGTTGTGGTTTTGTGTAATCTAATACGATTGGATACTTTTTTCGATAAAGAACCAATCAGATTACCCGATACAAACATGGCTTCGCCGGAGTGCTAATTTCCCGCGAACAGAATTTACAAGGCCAGTCTGTATTTATGCAGATTTTGGAGTTATATTAGCATCAGATTTGATAAAACAATATGCCACCCAAGAAAAGGAAGGGCGAAGATTCTGTAGATATTGTTTCCAAAAAAGGACGCAAAAAGATTGACCCAGAAAACGGCGCTTCAAATGCGGATGGAGACGACGAACCTCAAATTGTGAGTCCAAAATATTATATTTTATCAAAAAGACAAAGGGAACTCGCTGCCAGCTTTGAATCTTTGGACTGAGATGCCGTCAGCAGCATTTGAGATGAATAAATTGTAAGCTGAAGCGTGATAGGTGTCATGGTCGACAGTTATCGTGGAGAATTTAAGGGATAATTCGCTCACGTGGTAAAATGCCGGCTTTGTTTTGACTTTGGCAGAAAGCAATTTATCATTCGTTGAGTCCTCAGCCGTGATTGGTCACATTCGGTGGTCAAGTCTAAAATTAGCCCCACGTGCGCGGGGCAAGTGAAATTTCGCGATGAACACGTGGAAAATAGGCCAATGTTTATTATGTCTTTGTTGAGTAAAGTTGTTTTGCGCCAGGAAAAAAAAAACTAAACTTTTTTTTAGATCGTGGCCAATCAGCAAAGTTATGAGGTCAAATTGTAGAAATCATATTTTTAATGTGATTTTTTTCATTTAATTGAAATTTGTGATTAAACTTGAAAAGGATGGACCATTAAATCGTCAAAGAAGGGGAAATTAGGGGGTGCAGGGGGGTAATTATTTTCATTTATTTTTTTAGAATTTATTTTTGATCGGTAACTGAGAGGCCATCAGAAATCATCTGACCAACCATCTGTGGCAATCTCTTAATAAATTCTTATGAACCTTTTTTATACAGTGAGGTCCATACCTGACATGAGGTGCAGATCTGACGCTTAATCAAGTGGCAGTCCAATTTTTTGCCGTTATTTGGTCACCTAAATATGATTTTAAACATATCCCCCTATATGATAACTAGTCCATGCTTTACATTTATAGGTCCAGTTAATCTGAGCCTCATTAGAATGTCATTGTAGAAAAGTATGTAATCATTGAGGATAATTGGGGATCATTGTGGGGGATAGTAAATATATAATTAGATGAATATAACCAGTTATAACAGCATCTACCTAATGTGGTCTATGAGGGGGTATACAAAACATGGGCTAACAAGTGAATGAGCTTGAGATAAATTACAGAAAATAAGTAGAATTCATTGTCAAACAATTATGACAAATTGTAAAATGTCATGAGAGGCATTTATAAAAGTCTGTTGCTTTGGCAAACTGTGATATGTTTTTATATATAATCCGTATTTAACTAAATTCATGAGACTTTTTCGGTCTCAGGATTAGTCCTGACGAACTAAATATAGCACATTTTGTCAAGAACAAACAAGTCAAAATCGGCATCTATCAGACAACATGCTGAAAAAACACCTTGTTTTGCAGAAGAAAAATATTGCTGTTTTGCTTGACAGTTTCCCACAGTTGTATATTAGGTTAAGCCCCCCTCCTTAACACATATACATGAGGGTGAAATTACTCACTGAACCAGTGTCCTGAAATATGTCAGGCTCTGCATTGGAATGCTATAATTTCCTTGTCTTGAGCTATGATATTGTGTGGAGTAGATGAATGAATGCACTCCCCCCAGCACAATGCATACAGCTTATATTGTTATAAAGATCTAGCTAATGTTGTGATTGTGAATCATCAACAAAGAGGGAATTCCAGACACCTGTTTGGTTGTGCATATACGTGATCCAATCAAAACAGGGTCACACGGTGGTCAAACAGGGTCACAGCAGGATCAAACAGGGTCACAGCATGGTCAAACAGGGTCGCAGCGTGGTCAAACAGTCGCAGCGTGGTCAAACAGGGTTGCAGCGTGGTCAAACACATTAAGTCCCTTTGATGTGCTGATCAATCTGTATAATGAACATATATACATGTACTTGTAGGATAGATCTCAACATTCAGACAATCATTTATTGGGTCAACAGTTAAAGACAATCATTAATTGGGTCAACAGTAGTGGTGGATCAATATGTTTGATACGATGATCACGATATATGCACACCAAACAGTTTACCTTTGTTCTCGCTGCAGCTGACGGCATGGACAATATGATCATATTTTATTGGATCGTAGTTTCAGGCAAACCAACATTGTGCAATATATTAATATTTCAAAGCGAGTTAATACAATAGTGGCACTTGGATTGTTTTTGCTCCAAAATAAGAGCTTCTCCCTGTCACTTTCGCTTTTCAAAATGACGACCTCGTGTTGCGTAAGCATATTTAAGTATTGTTAAACTCACATTTTCTCCCGACTTGTGCCTTATTTACACTTATTAAATGAAGACAGGCTAATGTTGAGACGTGGCAGAATATTTCTGTGTATTAAAAAAGAAAGATATTAATTATATCGCTTTTAATTATTATCGTTTATAGCACTCGATCAGTCATAATATTCGCTTGTGTGCCCCCTTGAGGGGTTGATGTGCAATATCATATTAATTTGAACTTTTTACATATCACTGTAGGGTCTATGCCAGCTGGTCACAGTTGAATAGAAATTTGAATACAGCTTTGGTTTGCTATTTTTGTCAAATTAAATGCATATTTATAGTACTTTTAACAGGAATAAAGTTGAGGATTTGAGGAAATAAAAAAAAATATCAGAAAGCCTAATTTAAGTACCAGCAAAATACAGGCTATCAATAGGAATAATCAGTCAGAGGTGACCATGGATGTGGTCACGCATAATTAAACGTGACCAAATAGGGTCCTGATAATCTTTAACTGGAAGAAAACATAACTTTGTGATATTCAAACAGGTGAGACTTGGCAGAGGAGTGGATCAATGGTGTATGGGTGAGCGTGATGTATTATGGTGTAAATACAAGTCTGTCCTCACACCATCTGTCAAGCTCAGACATGTATCTGCTCATCTGGGATTTGAGTTTGTGTACCACCATCATCTGGGATTTGAGTTTGTGTACCACCACCGCCCCCTCAATTGAAGGTTATGAACATGATATGCATTCGTTCAGAAGGCCTTTTAAAAATAGGAGTTTGTTTCCAATTTCCAAGCTACCTTTGTTTAAAATCAGTGACCCTCAAGATTTTAAGAGTCCTCTTTGAGCTTTAAAAAAAAAAAAAAAAACATGATTGAAAATAAATATTCTATGCATGCATATATCTCTATTCTCAATATATTTTATCACCTATCAGTCCACAGCCTGATTTTTATGAATAGTCATTCATGACATCCAATCTTGGCATACTTTTTCACCAGTGATGGCAGGGACTGACCCAGCACAAGAGAGAGTTGTCCTGTTATGGAGGGTAGGCAGAGACTGGTATGAGAGAGAGGTCCTGCTATGGAGGATAGGCAGGGACTGATATGAGAGAGAGGTCCTGCTATGGAGGGTAGGCAGGGACTGATATGAGAGAGAAGTCCTGTTATGGAGGGTAGGCAGGGACCGATATGAGAGAGAAGTCCTGCTATGGAGGGTATGCAGGGACTGACATGAGAGAGTTGTCCTGTTATGGAGGGTAGGCAGGGATTGATATGAGAGAGAAGTCCTGTTATGGAGGGCAGGCAGGGACTGATATGAGAGAGAAGTCCTGTTATGGAGGGTAGGCAGGGACTGACATGAGAGAGAGGTCCTGCCATTGAGGGTGGGCAGGGACTGGTATTAAATAATAGAGGGTGGGTAGGGACTGGTATGAGAGAGAGGTCCTTGTTTAGAGGGTGGGCAGGGACTGGTATTTAATAATAGAGGGTGGGCAGGGACTGGTTTGAGAGAGAGGTCCTGGTTTAGAGGGTGGGTAGGGACTGGTATTAAATATTAGAGGGTAGTTTATTTATATCTTGTATCTGGAGCAGAATGATAGATCTATGGGCTTCTAAGAGCACAATTTAAGCGCAAGGCTGGCATTTTTGATCCGCCATAAGAGGAATATAAAATTTCTTCCCAGAATCAAACAAATTTAATTTGGCGAACAATAGAGAGAGAGAGGGGCATGTCAAAAGAAACACGAATTATTGATTTTTTATTGAGCAGAGCATTGTGGTTTTAGGTGGTGTGTGTTGGGAGTACACATATGGAGAGAATTGGAATAGAGCGATATATGAATTATGATAGATAGCATGGTCTTTTCAGATACAGGATTCTGTTTTGCACTCAACAATTCGGCAATGCACTGCAGAATTATCATAAAACATTTTGCCGAAGCTGACAGATCAATAATTTTTGTGGCATCGCCTCGCGGAATGGATAGCAAGGCTGAGTAATTGACACGCTAAATAGCGCAATAAAAAGCTGAAGGCTGAGAGGTGATGTGTCTCAAACAATGTTAACCCTCAAATGCTTAACCCCTGATGTGACAATTAGCTTGTCAAGTGAAAAGGCGGAGGGGGTTGACATTTATGCTGGCAGCAGGGGGCGCTAGAGTAGCTTCTCTGTCTATTTCACACCACGATGAACAGACTGAAAGCCGCTATCATGTCTACAATGGAGACAATCTTAAAAATGTTTGCACCGAGCCCAGTATTGAGATCACATAGCTGGCAGTCAAAAAAGCCCTGGGCTGCTGAATCCTTTCCTCGTCCTAATCTTCCTGGATTAGCAGTGCAGTTGACTGTTGCCATCCATTAGGCCTTTAAAAAAAGCTTGTTTCAAACCCTGAAGGGGTAGATTTTTAATAATTTTTAATTTTGTAAATTTCTTTTACAAAGTATTTGTGAATGGATAATAATAATAATAATAATAATAATAATAATAATAATAATAATAATAATAATAATAATAATAATAAATTGCTATAGCGCTATTTCAGACAAGGTCTGCTCATGGCGCTTAACAGAAAAGAAATTGAAACTGAAACTGTCTTTTCACCCAGAAAGTGCAAAAACAACTTTAGGGTACCTAGTTTAAACTAGGTTAGATAAGGAAATCAGAAACAAGCTTCTTTCTTGTTCAGGCCTCAGTTGGAACCCAGAATGTATTTAGTTTTGCTTTAATGAAATCAAAGATACAGTTGGAGGCAAACATTTATTTGATCACATATACCGTATTATCCCTAATAGCCGCCCTTTACCTAATAACTGCCCCTCCCCCTCAGCAAACCAGGCCTTGGTGGCTGGGGTAGTGGAGCTGCAGACTTACAATCCACAGGGGTTCGCTATCTCAGTAATTATGTAAACAGTACTCACAGCTTCACTGGCAATACTCATGCAAACATATCAAAGAAAACACACCCCTGTTTAATATTTCTCAATTTCAAATGATGTTACACTGTAATTAACTCCCCATGTTGCATCAGGACCGTTGCATCAATGTGTAAGATCTGAGTGAGGGTCACAGTATAGTGCCCAGTAGCACACCCCAGACTTAATTGGTTAATTACCATACAGGCATGTGGTCAAGTGGGGGAACTACAGGGCTCAACACTGATTTTTAAAAGATTATCATTTTCAATGCTAAACATGCTTAGTTGTTTTGTGTCTGGACTGACATATTCATTTTTATTAGTTCATCCGTTAGGGGAGAATGAGGTCATGCTTGGGCATAGCATGACTTCTTTGGGTCATGTATATGCATGACCAAAGAAATAGATGTTTAGCTCCAATTTAGAAATAAAAAGATGATGCAGATTTGCATTTTTTTGCATATTTTGTAGAAGCTGGAAGGATCGTTGATCAGTGGTGAAGTATTGTTCTGCGGCGGGACAAACTGGGATCTGATTGGCCGAAAGCAGCTGCCAAAAGGAGGTCTGTATGCCTTACATTTTCTAACACGCAGAACCACCCTTATCAAGCCAAGTCTTGAAACAGTACTTAACTTAAATAAAATTCATAATGTGATATTCTAATATCCTTTTTAAGTTATAGACTTATAGCATATTAAGGATATTTGATTCAGACAATATGGTTGTATCTAGATGTAGGCAGTATGGTTGTGTCTGGATCTAGAGAGTATGACTGTGTCTGGATCTTGACAGCATGGTTGTTTCTGGATCTAGACAATATGTTTATGTCTTGATCAAGACAATATGGTTGTATCTAGATCTAGACAGTATCGTTTTGTCTTGGTCTAGACAGTATGGTTGTGTCTGGATCTAGACAGTATGGTTGTCTGGATCTAGGCAGTATGGTTATGTCTGGATCTAGACAGTATGGCTATGTCAGGATCTAGACAATATGGTTGTGTCTGTATCTATAAAATATGGTCATTTCATTGATCTAGGTAGTATGGTTGTGTTTGGATCTAGACAGTATGGTTGTGTAATTGAACCATACAGCAACTGAGTTATAGCCAAACATGACTTTATTCGGTCACAGTCTCACATTTATATGCATGACTCAATAGATCTTTGGATATGACTGATGATATTACCAATGTCGAGATAACAAAGTCAAGTTTGATGATTTCAGTGAAGAGCATCAGTGGTCCTAACCTGTGGGGCCCTCATACGCTCGCCAGCCTGCGTGGGGTCAAGGTACGGACGGTCGCCTCGGGATGCTCGGCCTGCCACAGTGTCATCATCACCGCCGACGGCAAACCATTCACCTGGGGTACGTACACAGTATACTCAAGATATGCTGAGCAATAACTGAGTCAACTCTGTCCAGACAGGCCCCACCTGATTCATCTCTGTCTAGACAGGCCCTACCTGATTCATCTCTGTCTAGACAGGCCCTACCTGATTCATCTCTGTCCAGACAGGCCCTACCTGATTCATCTCTGTCTAGACAGGCCCTACCTGATTCATCTCTGTCTAGACAGGCCCAACCTGACTCATCTCTGTCAAGACGCCCTACCCGATTCATCTCTGTCCAGACAGGCCCCACCTGATTTATCTCTGTCCAGACAGGCCCTACCTGATTCATCTCTGTCTAGACAGGCCCCCACCTGATTCATCTCCATTCTAGACGGGCACTACCTGATTCATCTCTGTCCAGACAGGCCCTACCTGATTCATCTCTGTCTAGACAGGTTCTACCTGACTCAACTCTGTCCAGACAGGCCCCATCTAATTCATCTGTCTAGACAGGCCCTACCTGATTCATCTCTGTCTAGACAGGCCCCACCTGATTCATCTGTTTAGACAGGCCCTACCTGATTCATCTCTGTCTAGACGGGCACTACCTGACTCATCTCTGTCCAGACAGGCCCCACTTGATTCATCTTTGTCTAGATAGGCACTGCCCGATTCATCTACAAGTCTAGCTGATCAGAAGGAATTGAAATATCACTTTGTTTAAGTTTGAATTTTGGATGTTTTCAGGTCGCAATGACCAGGGTCAGCTGGGCCACGGGGACTGCACACGGCGAGATGTGCCGACGCTCATAGACTGCATGGATGATGTAAATATAGTGGACGCGGCCTGCGGCAGGAACCACACCCTGCTGCTCTCAGGTAAATAAACTACAAACATACTGCCCGCCCCCACTGAAAGCAACCACACAAACTACAAACATACTGCCCCCACTGAAAACAACAACACAAACTACAAACATACTGCCCGCCCCCACTGAAAGCAACCACACAAACTACAAACATACTGCCCTCCCCCACTGAAAACAACACAAACTACAAACATACTGCCCGCCCCCACTGAAAGCAACAACACAAACTACAAACATACTGCCCGCCCCCACTGAAAACAACAACACAAACTACAAACATACTGCCCGCCCCCACTGAAAGCAACCACACAAACTACAAACATACTGCCCGCCCCCACTGAAAACAACAACACAAACTACAAACATACTGCCCGCCCCCACTGAAAACAACAACACAAACTACAAACATACTGCCCGCCCCCACTGAAAGCAACCACACAAACTACAAACATACTGCCCGCCCCCACTGAAAGCAACAACACAAACTACAAACATACTGCCCGCCCCCACTGAAAACAACAACACAAACTACAAACATACTGCCCGCCCCCACTGAAAGCAACCACACAAACTACAAACATACTGCCCGCCCCCACTGAAAGCAACAACACAAACTACAAACATACTGCCCGCCCCCACTGAAAACAACAACACAAACTACAAACATACTGCCCGCCCCCACTGAAAACAACAACACAAACTACAAACATACTGCCCGCCCCCACTGAAAGCAACTACACAAACTACAAACATACTGCCCGCCCCCACTGAAAACAACAACACAAACTACAAACATACTGCCCGCCCCCACTGAAAGCAACCACACAAACTACAAACATACTGCCCGCCCCCACTGAAAGCAACCACACAAACTACAAACATACTGCCCGCCCCCACTGAAAGCAAACACACAAACTACAAACATACTGCCAGCCCCCACTGAAAACAACAACACAATCTACAAACATACTGCCCGCCCCCACTGAAAACAACAACACAAACTACAAACATACTGCCCGCCCCCACTGAAAACAACAACACAAACTACAAACATACTGCTCGCCCTCACTGAAAACAACAACACAAACTACAAACATACTGCCCGCCCCCACTGAAAGCAACCACACAAACTACAAACATACTGCCCCCACTGAAAACAACAACACAAACTACAAACATACTGCCCGCCCCCACTGAAAGCAACCACACAAACTACAAACATACTGCCCGCCCCCACTGAAAGCAACCACACAAACTACAAACATACTGCTCGCCCTCACTGAAAACAACAACACAAACTACAAACATACTGCTCGCCCTCACTGAAAACAACAACACAAACTACAAACATACTGCCCGCCCCCACTGAAAACAACAACACAAACTACAAACACACTGCCCGCCCCCACTGAAAGCAACCACACAAACTACAAACATACTGCCAGCCCCCACTGAAAACAACAACATAAACTACAGACATACTGCCTGCCCCCACTGAAAACAACAACACAAACTACAAACATACTGCCAGCCCCCACTGAAAACAACAACACAAACTACAAACATACTGCCCGCCCCCACTGAAAACAACAACACAATCTACAAACATACTGCCCGCCCCCACTGAAAACAACAAAACAAACTACAAACATACTGCCTGCCCCCACTGAAAACAACAACACAAACTACAAACATACTGCCAGCCCCCACTGAAAACAACAACACAATCTACAAACATACTGCCCGCCCCCACTGAAAACAACAAAACAAACTACAAACATACTGCCCGCCCCCACTGAAAGCAAACACACAAACTACAAACATACTGCCAGCCCCCACTGAAAACAACAACACAATCTACAAACATACTGCCCGCCCCCACTGAAAGCAACAAAACAAACTACAAACATACTTCCCACCCCCATTGAAAGCAACAACACAAACTACAAACATACTGCCAGCCCCCACTGAAAGCAACCACACAAACTACAAACATACTGCCCGCCCCCACTGAAAACAACAACACAAACTACAAACATACTGCCCGCCCCCACTGAAAACAACAACACAATCTACAAACATACTGCCCGCCCCCACTGAAAACAACAAAACAAACTACAAACATACTGCCCGCCCCCACTGAAAGCAAACACACAAACTACAAACATACTGCCCTCCCCCACTGAAAACAACACAAACTACAAACATACTGCCCGCCCCCACTGAAAGCAACAAAACAAACTACAAACATACTTCCCACCCCCATTGAAAGCAACAACACAAACTACAAACATACTGCCAGCCCCCACTGAAAGCAACCACACAAACTACAAACATACTGCCCGCCCCCACTGAAAACAACAACACAAACTACAAACATACTGCCCGCCCCCACTGAAAACAACAACACAATCTACAAACATACTGCCCGCCCCCACTGAAAACAACAAAACAAACTACAAACATACTGCCCGCCCCCACTGAAAGCAACCACACAAACTACAAACATACTGCCCGCCCCCACTGAAAACAACACAAACTACAAACATACTGCCCGCCCCCACTGAAAACAACAACACAAACTACAAACATACTGCTCGCCCTCACTGAAAACAACAACACAAACTACAAACATACTGCCCGCCCCTACTGAAAACAACAACACAAACTACAAACATACTGCCCGCCCCCACTGAAAACAACACAAACTACAAACATACTGCCCGCCCCCACTGAAAACAACAACACAAACTACAGACATACTGCCCGACCCCACTGAAAACAACAACACAAACTACAAACATACCGCCCGCCCCCACTGAAAACAACAACACAAACTACAAACATACTGCCCGCCCCCACTGAAAACAACAACACAATCTACAACAGGGTGGCCACGCACCTGGAAAAGTCAGGGAAAAACTTTTTTTTTTCAAGGTCAGGGAAATGTCAGGGAATTTTAAAAAGTGTCAGGGAAATTTCTGATTGATAGAAATGTCAGGGAAAAGTCAGGGAATTTTGTTCATTTTCATAATCATTGAGTACTTTTAGATCATTCATGGGTTTAAAACAAACATTCAAGATGAAGAATATCTGAGGGAACAAAATGAGCTCCTTTGGCTTTAATACTATAATAGCAAGAATTAAAGTTTCAAAGTTGAAGCTCAAATATCCATGATGTTGTTACATGTCTTACTTATTTTTTTATTTTAGTTCTAGTCAGTAGATATCATTCCAATATTGTGGCCTCCCAGGCCTTACATATATAAATATAAATTTATATATATTTCTCTGTGCAGTGAAATTTATGGTTCTAAATTTTGTGTTCAACAGGACAGGACCTCTGACCTTGCATAGATTGCAGGATTGAGTCATTTAGCATGATGAATATAAACATCCCCTGAATTTGGCATTCAACAGGAACATACCGTTAAATTTAGTGTGATGTGTGCATGGGAGACTCCAATATTCAATTAATGTACCATATATATACTCCTATACAAGATGACTCGTGTCTAAGTTGAATGGTAATTATGCGTCCCAAACAATTAGATATATGTTTTAACACATAAGATGAATTATTATTTTTGGGGTCACAACACCAAATTGATTTTCAATCTCAAGCATGTGACCTGGATTGCAGAAATGGCGGAACACATGAAACTGGGTGAAAAAAACTTTTTTTCTTCCAATTCGGACAGATTTATTAATGGATTGACATTAAGCTTGTTAACTTCCCGGTAAGCGTTTTGTTCATGTATTGTTCATATACCTTGAGATATGTGACCAAGCTCGTCAGCAACTCGTCCAACTTTGGTCTTTTCCAAAGTCTCTGACCAGCTCCTAGACCACTGACTCATGTATAGGATGAATAAGGATAATTTGACAAATTTCTGGGTAAAAAACCTCGTCTTATATAAGAGTATATAAGAGCATAAAACCATCATCCAGGTAAAGGGTGGAATGGGCGGCTGTAGGGGAGGATGGAGGCAGCAATACCTGGATTTTTTTTTTGAGTCAGGGAAAAGTCAGGGAAATGTCAGGGATTTTTTTTCTGATCAGAGTGTGGCCACCCTGTACAAACATACTGCCCCCACTGAAAGCAACAACACAAACTACAAACATACTACCCCCACTGAAAACAACAACACAAACTACAAACATACTACCCCCACTGAAAACAACAACACAAACTACAAACATACTGCCAGCCCCCACTGAAAACAACAACACAAACTACAAACATACTGCCCCCACTGAAAACAACACACCGGTACTGCACCAACAGAATCAGAAGTGCTCAAAAATCTCTAATATCCAATCATTAAAAAAATTGCAATCACACAAAAAGAACCATGTTGCACTTGTTTTTTTCGTGACCAACTGGGTTTTTGTATGTCGAGGACCTGCAACATGACAATTCAGTATGTTGGTCACATATAGGTCTTGTCATGATGTGAGTGAATTGATGTTGAAAGTAGGGATGGGCCCCGTTAATAATTTAGCGGGACAATACCAATACCTTATAAACGATACCAATACTTGCACAATACAGACACCGATACCTGACAATAGGGCTGCCATACTGTCCCATTGAAAACAACACACCTGAACTTCACAAACAAAATTGAAAGTGCAAAAAAAACCTTTTTGAACTCAATAAAGAATACCGTATTATCCCTAATAGTCCTGTCTGAAGCCTATCTGCAGACCAGGCCATGGTGACTGGGGTAGTGGAGCTGCAGACATACAATCCACAGGGGCTTGCTATCTCAGTAATTAATATACAAACAGTATGACAACTTCACTTGCAATATGCATTCAAACATATCAAAGAAAACACACCCCTTGTAATGTTTGCTACAAACACTTGTGGCAAATATTTCTCAATTTCACATGATGTTACACTCTAAACAACTCCTCATGTTGCATCAATGTGTAAGATCTGACACCTGAATGCTGAGTGAGGGTCACGTGTGGGTCACAGTATGGTGCCTTGTAGCACACCACAACCTCCTGTAACTTTATTGGTTAATTAATTACAGGCATGTGGTCTAGTGGGGGAACTTCAGGGCTCAACACTGATTATAATACATAATGCTGTAGGTTAGTACAGTACCGGTTCCAAGAATCGGTTCAAGAAGAAAGAACCGGGACAGTTCCAATACATCAAAAACCGGCGAGTTCCTGGGACTCGTCAGATAGAATGATCAAGTAACAAAACACTCAATAGGATATTAAAATGTAAATGATCTGAAGAATACTTATTCAAAATAAGGTTACAAAAACCCACAGCATGTATTTCCTGATGCCTGTAAAATTGTGCTATGTTTGTTTTGTTTTTGTTGTTGTTTTTTTTTTTTTTTTGTTAAAGTTGTCAACCAATCTTAGGATTGAGATAAAAATTATGTGCATGATGTTGAAAAAGTGACAAAAACAGAATAGCCATGTCTAAATGGGAAAAGTCAAGATTTATTTTTTATTTTTCAAGTTCAGAGAGAAGTCTGGGAATCTAGACTTTGATTAGGGAAAAAAACCTTTTGGATTTTGGTCAAGACAACGTGACTTTGGTCAGGAAAAAATGATAATTTTGAATACAATGTCAACTGTTATAGTTAGAAGATTCTGAAAGAAATTTGGATAAAAATCTGATGCTGATCTAAATATAAGCAAAGATACAACTTTTAACAAGTTTACACTTGTGATTTTTATAGGCGTAATATAACAAACGACAAAAGTCCACGATAAACCAGAATAAGAAAATCCCACTTCATGTGAAATAGGACTGAAGGATTTGATCATGATATTGTGGAATTGGTCAATTAAAAGTTGAATTGGTCAATTAAAAGTAGAATTTGGTCAGGAATAAGTCAGTAAGAAGTCAGGAAAAGTTAAGATCCCACCCATGTAGCTAACCCCCATCTATTTGGACTCAGTACTAACTCAGAACAGATAGATTTTTAAAGTGCAAAACAGTACTGCATATATGTAAGTGAATAAAATGGAAACCCATCCTCGGTTTCATAAAGCTAATCATATCAATATGCTTAGAGATCCATGGATATGTTTGAGGTTCTCCACTTTGCATTTAATTGTGTTACCATAGCAACTGTTGCCATGGACAAAAAGGTTTTTGTGGCGACCCATCAGAGGACAGTGGAGCAATCTTTATACTGACAAAAGGCGGTAAGGGGGATATTGAAATGCTGTTAAAGCCGCCGGATCCTCAAGTGCCGATCCATGCAGTCAGGAGCATAGAGACCTGAGCCCATGGCAAATCATCTATTTAAAGCACACACGGGTCTCGAATCGGTTGGCATGGCAACTGGGTGTTTTATGTCGATGCTGTCATTTTTAAATCCTCTGTCGCTTGGGTGATAGCATGCATTTCTTGATGTCTGTAGAATTATGTGTGTGTGTGTGTTGTTTTTTTTGGTGTTTTTTTGTTTGTTAAAGCCAGCTGCCATTCTTATGATTGAGAGAGAAATTATGTACATGCTACAGGAAGAATGACAAAAACAGAATCAGTCAAGTCCTGGTCAGGCTTATGTTCAAGCAGCATTCACTTGCAACATTCACAAACTGCTCCAAGGGTCCATTTCAACATTAGTCACATGTCATTGGTATCAATGTTCAGAGAAACCCTCTCACAGGCTACGGTATATCTGAAATTAGACAACATCATTTTTATAGGCTGTTAACATCCTGTCTAATTGCAAACTGGATGTTCTGTTAGCATGCTATATAAAACAATATCACTCAGTAACAAAAATAGCCAAACTTTCAGTGTTTGGTTAATTTCTAAATTGATTGATCCATATCTAATTTGTTTGATCCATTTCTAATTTGTTTGATCCATTTCTAATTTGTTTGATCCATTTCTAATTTGTTGTTTGATCCATTTCTAATTTGTTTGATCCATTTCTAATTTGTTTGATTCATTACTAATTTTGCAAATATTAGAAGTGAGCATCAAGCATCATGCACCCGACTGATCTCGCTGCAGTCCAATATAATTTTAAAACGCTGAATAATTTCATTGCAGTGTGTCGATTCATCTATTTATAATATTTTCTGTGCTGCTGGAAAATTAGATGGCCTTGGTGCAAAGACAGATATATGGCTGTGTGCACTACTTATTGGCATGCTTATAAAAAAGATGCAAAAACCAAAACCTTTTATCCCCTGTATGTGTCATGTTTGCAGGTTTTTCTTTACTAATCATGCTGATCATAGACCTGCAGTGGTAAATCCAGGCATTACTGGGGTCAATATTTCTGAGGAGTGAAATAATTTATCTTTTTGTTGATCATTGTTATTTCATAAGCAATATGTTAATATTTCCTACCTTAAACAAGTTTGGATTCATTAAATAATAATTATTTTGATTCATCAAATCATTATCAATTCAGAGATATTGCGAGAAGAAAAGTTTAATGCTTGTAAACTAAAAGTGACCAGACAATTCAAATTTAAATGAGACAATGTCGTAAGGCTATTAAAGGGCATTTTTGATCAAACAATGTAAAACCATTGGTCATTGTTCATTGCTTTACTGATATGCAATTGCCGAGCACACTGGTGATTGTCAAATACTTGAAGACCACAACAAATCCATTGTCTCCGCAGATGTGGATCAGATTGAGACATTTGTGCCTTAGATGAGCCATTGATTCATGTCTCCCAACAAATAATTTAAATAAGAAAATTTGTCACTACTGTAATAATGTGCAGTGTCCATAATAATAGTATACATGGCTACAGCCAGATTACTTAATACATGGCACTGGTTGATATCTGACCTAATGACATGGGTGTCTACCTCTGTGCTGCAGGCTGTTAAGTGCACTTGCACTTGTCATCCAGCTTGGCATGCAAGCATTGCACACAAGCAGGTGAATTGTGTCAAGATAGCAACAACAGAGAGACTGTATGTGATAAGGTTGGGATCTGATCACTGCCCTCCTTAGTCACAGTTACCTAGCAACCCAAACAATCAAAGAATCATGCCCCCTGATGTTACATAAGCTTATGTAACCAGCAACCAACAAGGATCAAAGGATTAATGCCCTTCCAGTACCCCAATTACTGTCAGATATCTATATGATCATGCAAAGCCATTGTCTGACATTATAAGGTCATGCACAGCTGTTTTATTGAATTATATTGTCAAAATATGACCTTGTGTGACCTTTATCAATCCACATTCATATGTGACCAAACAGATATAACTCCAATGATGAGACTAAATATTTTCACAAAGTGATCACTTGTTTAATATATGTAAGGATGACGAAACAGATATTTTACAAGGAACATATAACGCTTTGAACAGGAAAGTCTGAGAGATGTTCAAGTGGAGCCTAAACATTCTGTCAGAAAAAGATTTGATTTGATTTGATAAGGAGAAGAGAGATGTCAGGTGAAACCAAATCAATATAATTGACAGTGTTAAGGCTGGCAGCTTCAGCTTTCTAGCTGCAGCATCTCACAGCCACAAAGGCTTTTTGCTGTTCATTTAGAAATATTGATTTTGTTTTGTTTTGAAACACATAAAGACCTCATAAAAATGGTAATTTTGACATTGATTATTTGATCTGGCTGATGAATGTATTTGTTTTTATTGATGTTCGTATGAAACAATCTCAACAGATACACACTCTATTAGCGTAAATTGATTTAGTTTATTTGTCAGAAAACGCTGTTTGCAAACATTTTCAAAACACAATCTTCAGATATACTCAGCGCAGGCCGAACATCTGGTTTTTGAGAAACATATAATTTTATAATCATATATAGATCATGGGCTGCGGCACAGTTGGCCCATACTAGAAGGGTTAACCCATTGGCCTTGTAAATCTGTGACTGGATGGGTTCTGCCAAGAACCAACAACATTACAATTCAGTGAGGTAGCACTATATTTGCTACAAGTAGGTCTTGTCATGAAATGACTGAAATATTGTTGAAAGTGATGCTAAACCCCAAATGAAAGCAAAAAACAAAAATGTATGAACATGTGAGGTCATGTTCGCATATTGAAGAAGAAATGTTTTGCATGATCCAAAATGTTATTACCTGTCTGCAAAGTTGTTCCAGATTTAACAAAACGGGTCCAACATAGTAAAATGAAAACAAATTATTTTAAAAAATAAATTTATTAATAAAAGTTCTTTTTACTCATTTATATATACATAAACATAACAAGCAGAATGTTTTCAATGACACTGATGACAAGAAGTTCAAGTGATAGGGCTGATTCATTTCTTGTTTCTTCACTCAGACAACAGTTGGCTTGTAGTTCAACTTAATTCTCCCTGCTCAGGTGGACCATGCTGCCACCTGGTGTGTTAAAATCTGTCAGGTGTGGAGGAAATTTGTTGACATACAAACTTGTCTCATAGACGTAAAAAAAATTGTTTAACATGTCCTTATATTTCAGTCATCTTTTTACACGTACAAATAAATATGACCATAAATATGTATATATATTTGTTTACAGAATATGGTAAGGTGTATGGGTTTGGGGACAACAAGATGGCACAGTTAGGCCTGGGGAATCAGACCTCCAACGTGACCAGCCCCACCAGGGTGAGTAAGCTCAACTTCATTAAAGGCTCAATAGGTGGAGCCACTTAATCTAATGTCTCTGACCCCAAATGTCTCTGATCTAGATTACATGTAATCTAAAGACTCTGACTTAGATAACATATCCAATTTTGTCTCTGACCTAGATTACTTACCCCCTATTGTCTGACCTAGATTACATGTGATCCTGACCTATATTACATATAACCTTTTGTCTCAGACCTAGATTACATGTGATCTTGAACTATATTACACATAACCTTTCGTCTCTGATCTAGATTTCATGTGATCCTGACCTATATTACACATGACCTTTTGTCTCTGACCTAGATTGTGTTTGCCCTATTATCTATGACCTAGATTACATTTAACCTATTATCTCTGAGCTAGACTGCATGTGACCTCTATTTCAGATAGTGCATAAAGGACCTCCAGTACGCAAAATGGCATGTGGCTCGGAGTTCAGTGCGATCGTAGATGTCCGTGGCAACCTCTTCACATTCGGCTGTCCAGAGTATGGTCAGCTTGGTGAGTACGATTACCAAAGATATTGCACCAGTTACCATGGTAACTGAAACCATAGTAACCATATTAAAATCTATATTTTTTGCATGAAATCATCATTTTTTATTTCTTTTGAGTCTTGTATCTTCAAATTATAGGTTCTGGTTTATGCTTGATTTTTATCTTGATTGCAAGGTTTGAATACTCATTCTCGTAACCATGGCGACACTGTAAGAGATTATATGGAAATAGCTTCACTTGTTTTAGGAAGATATTGTAAATGTTTATCTTGCAGGTCACAATTCTGATGGCAAGTATTTTGTGACCTGCACAAAGATGGGGTACCAGTGTGAGATGAAGCCGCGACGAGTTCAAGTATTCATCGAGAAGGAACGGGACGGCCAAGTCCTGCCTGTACAGGACGTAGAAATAGTGGACGTTACCGCAGGAAATAATCATATGGTTAGTGCAGAAAGTATTTTATTTTTAGATACTCCACAACAACTGCATTTTTTTCAAACCTGTTATAAAAAAAATGAAAGAAAAAAATAGTTAAGTCCTTGCATCAGAATATTGAAAAGATTGTGAAGTCCTTGTATAAGAGTATTGAAGAGTTATTTAGCTCATGCCACCTGAGCATTGCAGGAGATATGGTTATGGTCTTCGTGTGTGCGTCTGTCAACATTAGCTTCAACATATTACTATATCTTATTGACATGCACTAAATCATTTTGTGATGTGTTATAATTTTCTTTGACTGCCATCATTTGTTGATTGCAGGTTGCATTAGACCGTAAAAAGCGGGTCTTTACTTGGGGTTTTGGAGGGTACGGACGGTTAGGCCATGCCGAACAGAAGGACGAGATGGTGCCAAGACTCGTGAAAAATTTTGACGGCCCGAACCGTGGTGCGTCCATGGTAATTGCTGGGTCGGCCTTCACCGTGGCAACCAGCGAAACAGGTGGGTGGCGAGGAAGTAGAGTAACCATGGCAACCAATGGTAAAATAGGAAGGTTAAGGAAAATATTGTCAATATTTATTTCCTCACTTTCTTCACTTCTTTTAAGTGCTTCTTTTAAATTCTCACTGCTTGAGTGGGCCATGCTGCCACCTGGTGTGTCAAAGTTTGTCATGCATGGGTGAACTTTGTAGAAATGTAAGCTTAGCTGATATTAGTAACAAATGTTGATTGACATGTTATATTAGTTACCCATAATTGTCTTTCTATCCTTCTAAAAATTCCAAAACTTTTTTTCTTCTTTTCTTTTTTTATTTTCTTTAATTTTTTAGAATTAGAATTATCTGAATGCTAAGCTTGGCTAAGTAAGATTATTTTTTGTTCTTGCAGGGATGTTGTATCTGTGGGGCCAGAACAAGCCAACGGGGGAGGCAGCCATGTACCCCAAACCCGTGCAGGACCTCTGCGGCTGGGCCACACGCAGCATCGGATGTGGGTCAGTCTCATATATACTTAATCCATCCGTCTCACGACCATAGTCTGGGATGTGGGTCAGTCTCATATATACTTAACCCATCCGTCTCACGCCCATAGTCTGGGATGTGGGTCAGTCACATAAATACTTAAACCATCCGTCTCACGACCATAGTCTGGGATGTGGGTCAGTCTCATATATACTTAACCCATCCTTCTCACGCCCATAGTCTGGGATGTGGGTCAGTCTCATATATACTTAATCCATCCGTCTCACGCCCATAGTCTGGGATGTGTACTGTTTTAATGCATAATATTCATGTGGGTACTGTTTTAATGCATTACATTTGGTCTCACGGGAGTTATTAATGGCCTATTTTGGGTGTAAATTCAGACATGTAGATTTCCATCTCAAATATTATTATTTCAAAAGGGGTGTCATATAATTATTTTAACCTAAATGTATCAAATACATGTTTATTTCAATTTTGTGAAAATATTAGAGTAGTTTCACCGCCGAAATTTTTTGGTAGATGCTCAAAAAGACATATTTTACAAAAAACGCAATCTTGTTTTTGTCCCATTTTGACTCATCTCAAATATGTGGCGTATGAATATTTGGTTCTAGTTCACACCAACTACCATATAACAGCATCAATCACAATTAAATAATATTCCCAGGCTTAACACATTGTTTTAAACTTTATTTGGTATATCTAAAATTTTAATATTGGTTACCATGGCAACCGTTTTCATGATATGTCATTTTTTTACAATGGGACTATTTAACACATACTACCAGAAGTGACCTATTTACTCCCGTGAGACCATATAAAGTAGCCGTTTTTGTCAAAAAAAAATTTCACTTATTTTTTTACATAGAAATGGATAATTTTTAACATATTCCAAAATATTTTTGAAATATGTTGGCAAATAAATGTATACCAGCTATATGAATTTCCCATTTTTACCTGAAAATGATGACCTGGAAGCATATTTTAAAAGATAAGAAATTTGGTCAAAAAGTGAAAAATTGTGAAAAAAATCGGCGGTGAACCCCTATTTTTCACCTGGAAATTTTAAAATATGGGAGATTCTCTTGACAAAACCACCCAAAAAATGTACCCACACTATGGGGGAATTCCTTTAAATTGCCATTTTATAACATGCTATTTATAAAAAAAAGGTGGATTTTTTATTTTATTTTAATTTTTTTTTTAATTTTTGGGTCAGTTTCATTTGTGGATACCCACTCCCACTTTTTGACTTCTCCCATTCTAAACATCCGGTTCTATCATTTAATATTGAAAAATCCTCGATCCTTGTCATGAGAAAGGTCTTTTCTTCTTTATTGAGAAGCCTAGGATCAAATCTACTTGTCATATTTGAATAGCGGTATAACTTGAATTTCGGGCCAAATCACTGCAAATGATCATAAGAGTGAATGGTAGTGAAAACCTTCAATAAATATCGTTAAAACCACTGTGAAACTCAAAAAAAATAGTTGAATAAGACCAGAATTAAACACATTCAACTTCACAATACAAATGCAATTGAAAAATCAACATATGCTTAAACTGTAAGTCTCTGAATGCAGCTGACAAGCTCAAAATACATAAATCACACGTCTGGCCTATATGGTCTCACGGGAGTTATTAATGGCCTATTTTGGGTGTAAATTCAGACATGTAGATTTCCATCTCAAATATTATTATTTCAAAAGGGGTGTCATTTAATTATTTTAACCTAAATGTATCAAATACATGTTTATTTCAATTTTGTGAAAATATTAGGGTAGGTTCACCGCCGAAATTTTTTGGTAGATGCTCAAAAAGACATATTTTACAAAAAACGCAATCTTGTTTTTGTCCCATTTTGACTCATCTCAAATATGTGGCGTATGAATATTTGGTTCTAGTTCACACCAACTACCATATAACAGCATCAATCACAATTAAATAATATTCCCAGGCTTAACACATTGTTTTAAACTTTATTTGGTATATCTAAAATTTTAATATTGGTTACCATGGCAACCGTTTTCATGATATGTCATTTTTTTACAATGGGACTATTTAACACATACTACCAGAAGTGACCTATTTACTCCCGTGAGACCATTTAGCTGTGTACTGTTTGGATGCATAACATTTGGCTGTGTACTGTTTGGATGCATAACATTTGGCTGTGTATTGTGCTAAATCATAACATTCGGCTGGTTACTGTTTTAATGCATAACATTCGGCTGGGCACTGTTTGAATGCATAATATTTGCCTGTTTGTTGTTTGTAGTAATCGCCTGTTTGTTGTTTGTAGTAATCGCAGCATCGTGGTGGCAGCAGACGAGAGTTTGGTGAGCTGGGGACCAAGCCCGACGTACGGAGAACTGGTAAGACAATGGGGAAGCATCACTTCAAATACTGCCCGAAATAACCCAGTGGGGAGAGCATTTGCCTTGAGACCCAGAGATTCCTGGTTCAAATCCCGGCAGGTTATAATCAAGTGCTAAAAGCAGACATTGTCTGGAATCAGTGCTATTTAAATGTTACCTTTGCCTTTACATTTGCCTTCACCTTTACTGTTATGTTTACCGTTACATTTGCCTTCGCCTTTGCCTTTACCTTCACCTTTACCTTCACCTTCACCTTTACCTTCACCTTCACCTTTACCTTCACCTTCACCTTCACCTTTACCTTCGCCTTCGCCTTTATCTTTGCCTTTCAACTGTCCACTCCTGCTCCTGAGACACTTGAGGTGTCTGGGAATAGTGCAAAAACAAAAATATACAACTGACAAAAAATATCAGGCTTTGTTCTTTGCAGTGCAAAATACAGCTGCATCAAGAAAATGTGCAAATGGATTTTTAGGTTGATTTTGAATAAGAGTTATGAATAAGTTGTTTTGTTTGTTTTTTTGGACCAAGAGTTTTTGTTCGTATAGAAAACATAAGTTGTAGGTCCACAAGAATAAGGTTTTGAGAGTAAAGTTTAGAGAATAAGGTTTACAGAATAAGGTTTAGAGATTAAAGTTTAGAGAGTGAGGCATACAAGGTTGCCACGCCAACACAAGATTGTTTATTTGTTTAAATCAAAAGTATCTTGGATTTGACCTAAATTTAAGTTGTTTACTAATTCACTAACTTTACCAAGAACTCTGGCCAAGGCCCTATTTTAAATTAACTCTCAAATGGAAATTGTACAGTAAAATGTTACTTTTGGACCTTCTTATATAATTGAGGCAGTTCATCACACATATTCTCAAAATTTACCACATTTATTGTTTTATCAGATTTTGTTTGTTGTTTTTTTGTTTTTTTGTTTTTTCTTATTGAGAAATAAACAAATCGTTCAATTAAGAATGGCCTTGAGTTCACCATTGCTGTTATTTAAGGCATTTCTATTTTTTTCAGGGCTATGGGGCTAACAAGCCGAAATCAGCATCGCAGCCACAGGAGGTGCGGACGGTGGACGGAATATATATTCACAAAGTCGCATGTGGTTACGGACACACGCTGCTCATTGCACGGTCAGACACTGACGAAGATAAGGAGAAAATCTCAAAACTGCCGGAATTCACACCGTGAAGGACTGAACAAGATGGCGGAGCCAAATAAACTGCTTATATATCAGAGAAACAAACAATTTGCAATATTACGTGAAATATACAGGACAATGACTGCAAAGAATTGTAGTTTGATGGTTGATTCCGAGAACAAACTGCTATAATACATGTATACGCATACATATACATATATATATGTATATATATATATTCGCAAGTACAGCACAAAACAATGGTGTAACTATATGGGAGAGAAATTTCTGTATCTGTGCACATATTGTGCAGAAATATTTGTTTGCATGTTAAGACTGTTAAACTTATCATACTAATGTAATATTGTCTATTTCTCAGCATTAGAATATTTAACTTTTAAGTATGAAATGATGAAATACTATCTGTATTTTAGAGTTCCAGCTTATATTGATGGGACAGCATTAATTATGTTGACATCTATTGCCAGTAGTCAAACTAGGGCATGTCGGGTCAAAGGTCGACCATATCATTCCAGCCCTACGTGACCTCATGAGGTCCCATTGATTCATGACCAAATATATATTTAGCTTCTTATGGTGATGATAAAGCATTTTTAAGACAAATCTGAAGCAGTTAGAGCCAAACATCTATTTTGTCATATATGAATGTCACCAAATAAGGTCATGTTACCAAGTTACCAAATAAGATCATGTTGGGCCATTTGTTACCAAATAAGGGCATATGTTTCCAAATAAGGGCATATGTTACTAATAAGGTCATATGTTTCCAAATAAGGTCATATTTTACCAAATAAGGTCATGTTTCAAAATAATGTCATGTTACCAAATAGGTTCATAAGTTGCCAAATAAGGTCATATGTTACCAAATAAGGTCATGCATAGCTATAGCTTGATTTCTTGACATGCATGGCCTTATTTGGTCATGAATATCATGTATAATCTTTGCATTATCCTGCGTGATCTGATTTGGTCACATTATACATGACCAAATAGATTTTTGGCACTAACTGTAGAGGTGGAGGGAGGCAGTTATTCCTTGAATCAGTTTTATTGTGGTCCACAGGTCAATGAAAAAGCAGTAAATTTTTTTTTTTCATCTTTTGCCAGTGGCATTCCGGGGAAATTATGCCGGGAACTGACTTCTTTACTGTACTTCATTTTGGGAATTTTTAGGGTTTCGGTGCCAACAGCCCTAAATCATCAACAGTTCCAAAGCTGGTCCAGGCATTGGAGGGGATCTTCATTCACGCAGTGGCGTGTGGATTTGGACATACGTTACTCATTGCCAGAACCGATTCCGAACAAGACCAGGAGAAACTCCAGCATCTTCCAGAGTTCAATCCAGAAACCAGCTGATTCCAAATTTTTAATTGAAAACACAGAAAGTTAATGAGGGGAAATCTCCAACATCCTTTTTTATTTATTTTTTTTACTTAAGTTTAAAGGAGAAAAGGTTAAAATATTGTATGGTTTGTGCCGTGTTTGACAAAAAGATCAAAAAATATTTGACAACTTGTGCATAGCATCTTTAGGAGATGAATATTGTTATTACAGAGGGCAGCACTGTTGGTGTATATCAGTGAAAATGTGCATCTACATGAAACAGGATCTGATAGATAGCTAATCCAATCATAATATTTGACTTAACAATGACAAAAAATATGCCAAAGTTTTTTATTCTGTTTAAATTGCAGCGAGGATCAATGTCATCAGCAGGGTTGTTTAATCGATTCATTATGAAACCAGAAATGTCAGATTTTTGTGTTAGTATATGTCCATAATGCAACAATGATACGAATTGTAAAGTTTGTGAGGAATGTTTCTCTCTGACAACATGTTCACTAATAAGGACCAAATGTTTTGAGGTATGCCTGACCAAGTAAAGGTGTCAAAACAGCCGAACTCTACCAATATATTGCCATAGGCTGACCTTGCAGAACCTCATATTCTCAGTATCATTGGCCTGGCACTTTTTGTTTGTTTTTTCCTCAGAGGAAAATCTATTGACATTATAAATGTGTGGTCATAATTATACTTATTGTGGTGATTATATGAAGAAATCATGAATATTCATGGGGTCGAACAAGGAAATCACCTGACACGATTTTGTCGTGAATATTCATGTCATAAATCACATCATGAATATTTATGTCATTAAGGAAATCACATGACACCATTTTGTCATGAATATTCATGTGGTCAAACAAGGAAATCGCCTGACACTATTTTGTCATGAATATTCATGTCAGGAAATTACATGAATATTCATGTCATAAAGGAAATCACCTGACCCCATTTTCTCATGAATATTCATGAGGTCATACAAGGTTGTTGACCTACATCTGTAAGTCTCTTGCTTGAAGGGAGAATTGATTGTTCATAATTTGTCCAAATAATATTCTGTATTGAAAGGAGTTATACTTTTGAGCGCATATTACATGAAGTCAGAGTGAATGGTAAAACCAAATGGTTTAAGTGTAAATACTTCGATCAGTAAGAGTGCTTTTGTTAGAGATCTGATATTTATATGTTTTCAGATTGTGTGTAAAAATCTTCAAAGTATGTTTCAGATCTGAAAAACAAAATGAAAATCTCTTTCTCTGTGTTGTTTAAAAGTTGGAGACAAATGTCTGTTTGGACATAAATAAATATGACAATATAAGATCTCTGAGGGCCATTGCGTGAACATACTGTGGTACACCTGTGGTTCCTGTATGTATGTACGTGTGTATGCATGTATGTATGTCCGTCATTCTTCGTGTAATTAGGATAACTTTGCCAAGACAACTTGGATTCCTTTCAAACATGGTATGTAAACTCTTTGGGGAAATGTCTTATAAGAGGTTCGCTGTGACCCTGCTGTGACCCTTTTGTCCTTGTATATTTATAGTTTGCCTCATACTCCTGAAATGATCTTGGATTGAGTGCCATTTCGGTGATTCTTGTGCATAACAACAGGCGTACTAGTGTTATTCCATCATGGCACATGGTCGTTCAATCGCTGGACCTGTGTGAACTCAGATGTTCCTGTTTATGCATTACCAATCAGACGATCGGCTCGGACTGTCAGAGACCAGTTCACCCAGCAAAGAAGTGGAGAAGTGCCAAAAACACAGACTATATTTAGCTGGTTGTACTTTATTTTCTTCTTGTGGCAAATGTGTAGAATCTGTTTTGTCGGTGAGAACAATTATACCTCTATTCACCTGACATTTATCTGACCCAGGAAGAATCGTTTACCTCATTTAATGCGTCACACCATACGTTATGGGGAAAATTGTTCCTTCTAGATGCAGAGCCGGCCCACCTTGGTATTCGAAAGAATAAAAGCACTTCAGATCAGTTACTTAAGAAAAGGCTGTATTTGTGGAAATTAAGTCAAGCAGATCAAATATTGTTATTGATATCGGAAATAGTTATCATTGTGCCAATTTAAATGAGCCATATTTGCTCATCAGCAATTTTATTTTCTGAATCTCTCTGTATGAAAATATGGCCAGAATTGCAAGTTTTATTCATTTAAAGGCCTGGCAATTTGCCCTGTCTAAAACAACGAATGGTTAAAACTTTGCTTTAATCCACAAATGATTGCAAAGAAATTAAATCAGGGATTTAAAAAATTACAGCTTTATTTTGAATTCATGCAACAATTAATTCTTCAGGCCTTCATTTTCATGGAAGCATTCATTTAATTGTGTTTCCTCATTTTGATGCCAAATGGCACTCAATATTAATGTATGGCCACTAGGTGGTAGGTCTTGCTATAAGCAGTTGGAGTACAAACATTGATTTGTGATTTGAGTCAAGAATGACCAATCATGCAGCAGTCAAGCATGACCAAACTAGACAGTCATGCAGCAGTTAAGTATGACCAAACTTGACAGTCATGCAGCGGTCAAGCATGACCAAACTTGACAGTCATGCAGCAGTCAAGCATGACCAAACTAGACAGTCATGCAGCAGTTAAGTATGACCAAACTTGACAGTCATGCAGCGGTCAAGCATGACCAAACTTGACAGTCATGCAGCAGTCAAGCATGACCAAACTTGACAGTCATGCAGCAGTCAAGTATGACCAAACTTGACAGTCATGCAGTAGTCAAGTATGACCAAAATAGACAGTCATGCAGCAGTCAAGCATGACCAAACTAGACAGTCATGCAGCAGTAAAGCATGACCAAACTTGACAGTCATGCAGCAGTCAAGTATGACCAAACTAGACAGTCATGCAGCAATCAAGTATAGCCAACCAGACAGTCATGCAGCAATCAAGCATGACCACACTCGACAGTCATGCAGTAGTCAACAAGATATGGCATGACCAAACCAGATAGTCATGCAGCAGTTAAGTATGACCAAACCAGACAGTCATGCAGCGGTCAAGTATGACCAAACCAGACGGTCATGCAGCAGTCAAGCATGACCAAACCAGAACATCATACAGCAATCGAGCATTACCAAACTTGACAGTCATGCAGCAGTCAAGCATGACCAAACTTGACAGTCATGCAGCAGTCAAGCATGACCAAACCAGAACATCATACAGCGGTCAAGTATGACCAAACTAGACAGTCATGCAGCAATCAAGCATGATCAAACTAGACAGTCATGCAGCAGTCAAGTATGACCAAACCAGACGGTCATGCAGCAATCAAGCATGACCAAACCAGACGGTCATGCAGCAGTCAAGTATGACCAAACTAGACAGTCATGCAGCGATCAAGCATGCCCAAACCAGACAGTCATGCAGCAATCAAGCATGACCAAACTAGACAGTCATGCAGCAGTCGAGCATGACCACACCAGACAGTCATGCAGTAGTCGAGCATGACCACACCAGACAGTCATGCAGTAGTCGTGCTTGGTTGGCTTTATTTGATCATGCATAAATGTTTGGCGCCAACTGATGAATTATTTGTGTTATTTGTATTTTTGAAAATTGATAATTAGTTTTTTTTATATGTATTTCATGTAATAAATCTGTCTTACTCCTGTCTATGTACGTACCATGGCAGTAGGTAGATGGGTATACATTTAGTATAATCAACCAAACTCCAAAACTATTTTGCCATGTTTTGGAACAAATACTCATTCCATTCTATGTACAGAGATGTAAGGTTTAGTGTATATGTTTCCCAAAGGTTTCTTATCTGTCATATTATGATGTCTATTATATAGGAGAACATGCAGTAGATCTACAGGGGGTTCTATACATCTTGTTTTGTCTGATTAATTTACTGAATTAAATAAAATTGATTTCAAAACTAAAATGGTGTTTGCTCTCATCATTTCTAACAGACATCTGAGGATAATTATGCTATGAGCCATTAAAGCTATTTTATCTGCATCTGAAACATAAACAACTAATGTTCCGGATTGAATTTAATCTTTCCTGGCATTACATTACATCAGTAGTGATGATTACATCTTCTCTTTAGGGGCCACGGGTCGTGGCACAGTTGGTTTGAGCGCCAGCTTAGCATCAGTTCCTCTGTGGTGATCCAAAGGTCATGGGTTCGAACCCCGGCCATGCCGAGTTTAAACTCGTGATACAATTTCCCATATGAGCTGAGGCCCGTGTCTAAAGGGTTAATCTGTTGTCCTTGTAAATCTGTGACCGGGTGGGTTGTCATGTCAAGGACCTGCGACATGACAATTCCATGAGGCAGCACTATATCTGCTACAAGTAGGTCTCATCAAGATATGACTGAAATAATGTTGAAAGTGATGTAAAACCCCAAACAAACAAATGTTCTCTTTACCTCTGCTGTCATTGCCCTGTATTGACTGTTTGATATTACACCTTCCATGTCAGTCATGAACACAAATCACACCACATAAATATCCAATCAGTATTGAGAAAAATCTATAGGTATTGGTGCCCATCCTAAATTCTATGAATAGTCCTGACTTGCAGCCAATTATGAATGCACCTTTTCACCATTGATGGCATGTCCTGATATGGAGGGTAGACAAGCAGATATGAGAGAGGCCCTGTTATGGAGGGTAGGCAGGGACTGATATGAGAATGGTCCTGTTATGGAGGGTAGGCAGGGACTGATATGATAGAGAGGTCTTGTTATGGAGGGCGGGCAGGGACTGATATGAGAGAGAGGTCCTGCTATGGAGGGTAGGCAGGGACTGATATGATAGAGAGGTCCTGTTATGGAGGGTAGGCAGGGACTGATATGATAGAGAGGTCCTGTTATGGAGGGCGGGCAGGGACTGATATGAGAGAGTTATTGCTATGGAGGGTAGGCAGGGACTGATATGAGAGAGAGGTCCTGCTATGGAGGGTAGGCAGGGACTGATATGAGAGAGAGGTCCTGCTATGGAGGGTAGGCAGGGACTGATATGATAGAGAGGTCCTGTTATGGAGGGCGGGCAGGGACTGATATGAGAGAGAGGTATTGCTATGGAGGGTAGGCAGGGATTTGAGAGAAATGTCTTGAGAGGTCCTGTTATGGAGGGTAGAGACAGAAGTCCTGTTATGGAGGATAGGCAGGGACTGATATGAGAGAGAGGTATTGCTATGGAGGGTAAGCAGGGACTGATGTGAGAATGGTCCTGTTATGGAGAGTAGGCAGGGACTGATATGAGAGAGAGGTATTGCTATGGAGGGTAGGCAGGGATTTGAGAGAAATGTCTTGAGAGGTCCTGTTATGGAGGGTAGGCAGGGACTGATATGATAGAGAGGTCCTGTTATGGAGGGTAGAGACAGAAGTCCTGTTATGGAGGGTAGGCAGGGACTGATATGATCGAGAGGTCCTGATATGAAGAGTAGGCAGGTATATGAGAGAGAGGTCCTATTATGAAGGGCATGGTGATATTGTCTTGGGGTCTCTTCCCTATTGCTACATGCATGGAGGAAGGATTGAGACAGAGCTCAGCATATCCACATTATACTGCCTAACATACACTGCTGAAAATACTCACACGAAGAATGGCAGTGTCTGTCCATTCCAAAGAAATGAGAATGATCCATATATTATGGCTGTACAATATAATAAAATATTGAAATGCAGTCAGCCCTAAATTTGTGTCCTCTCAATCCTGTACCAGATCATTTCTTTGTGATACCTCATGCACACATTTGCAAAATGATATTTGGCCGCCACCACAATAAGGTGGCGGTCAAAAGAGGTGTTGGAAACTTTGATACTTTAGATTAAAATTAGAGACAATGTTCAAATTGGTACTGTGTGTTGTTATTCACTCCATCTAGTGACTGGTTATCAAAGGCTGTGGTTTGTGTTATGTGCAAGGAGAACGATCACTGATCACTCTTTAAAAAGAGTAGGGCATTGAGTCTCGGTGACAGGCTTTTATCTGAAAAAAAAATGTTAATACAAACAAATCAAATCGTGACTGGTGAAATCAGTACCCGAGGATTGACATTGACGAGAGGAAGATACTGTGTGTGTGTGTGTGTGTAGTACAATGCAACATTTGTATGGCTGAAAGATTGATTCTGAGCAGTAAATATTTGTTCATTCCACAAGATCTACACTTCTCAGTGGCTTAATAACTTTAATAATAACAAATGTCACTTCCGTTTGAGAACAACACATGATAATCACTATTGTAGTGGTAGACACTGTGGATTTTGAAGGTATAGTTGTCATAACTATCATTTGAATTGATCCTCGTTTAATTTTTATTGTTTGTCGATCACACTGATTTGAGCTGGGCTACCACGATTTCTCACCTTTATATCGTGGTCCAGATTTAAACATGTTCTGTTTTCTGTTATTCGACAGTATTAATGCTCTATCAAGTCATATATAAACGTGTCCCCTGAGATCAATGCCGTTTTGCTTTTTTTTGTTTTTGTTTTGTATATATATATATATAATTTTATTGACCATCCATATAATTACAGATACTTAGTCCTACGACATCTAAGAATTATTTACATTAACATGGTTATAATCAGTTACGTCAATATGACTCAGTTGCTCACTTCTTTTAAAAATTAAATAGATACATTCAGCAAGACTCTGAATTAAGATATTTCCATCGGATTGCATTATAACAATGAACTGGGTGTCTGAATCCATTGTATCAAAATCTATAACATATTGTTTAGCAGTATCAATGAGTTCTAACCTAAGGTCCGAGTACATATTACATGACATACGAACATGTTTTTCTGATTCAACAACATTATTTTGGCAAAAAATACACAAACATTCAATTTCTGGCACTTTATCATTACACCATTTACCATTTATAAGTTTACGACGCCATAAAACCACGAAATGTGAGTAAGGATTTCACCATCAGACATATTAATACCACATTTCACATTTAGATATACAAACTAGATTTGGACGTTCAAGAATAGTAATCAATGAGATCATATCATGAAGTATATAATATTATAATATATTATTGCAGGCTGTAGTTTGTGTGGAGGAAGGGACCAAACTCACATAACCATCTGTGTGTCACATCCTAGAATGGCATGTCAACAATACATACAAGAAGTCATATGATCCCGAAGAACCAGTGGCGGATCCAGGTGGGGGCTTTGGGGGCTGAAGCCCCCCGGGGGTCTGTGGCTAGGGGGGGTTTTGGAGTCCCCCCTTTTTTAAGAGCACATTTGAGCCCCCCGGGGTAACAAATCCTGGATCCGCCCCTGAGAACATCCAGGTAAGTTTGGTTATTCTATTTCTGATGGTCTTATTTGTAGATACTATGGGGAATAATCCAAGATATTTGTATTTAACAAAACGGTCTTTAAAACATAAAAGTGTGGCGATTATATGAGAAGCTAAATTGTATTTTGTCAATAAAGATTTTTGTGCATGACCTTTTGAATTACAATTCTTCTTCAAAATATTATTATTTTTTACAGAATGGCTTATGTTATGTATGGATGTGTGATCCAAGTATAATAAGAAGTACGTGAAAGCTGAGAATGTGACAACAAGTAACTCAAGACCATGTGCTTGTTCTGAACCAATAGGTGCTGCGTCTATTCAATACTGATAGCGTATCATATAACTGCATATTTGGTTTAGATGGATACATAACAACTTACATTATTCGATACAACATATCTATTGGAACAACTGCTTAGAATGAGGTCTTGTGGATTGTTTGTCATCGATTAGGCAACTATTCCACTATTTACATTTGTATGCCAACAATACTAATTAATGTCTGCTTCTTTTTGTAACCAGTTCGCTGGGAACAATGATGTTCCTGTTATATGTATGCTTAGTATATTTTGACTTTCTGACTGGATTGATTGTCAGCCCCTTATCATATACCTTGACTTTAACCAGTGACAAAGTGACAAAATAACACTGTCGGAAGTGGGAGTCACACCCACCACCTCCAGTCTTCTCGCTACCACCTGCGCTAGTGGGGCTGGTCTGTAACGTTATTTAATAAGGGCTGATTTGGTAAGGTGGTTCTGTTAATGGGTGTTAAAGTGTTCCTGTAAAGTGGAGGAAGTCCAACTTTATCCATATCAGCCATACTCTTCTGCTCAATGTGTACTGGACTTGATAGATCAAAAGAAGAATCTTTGTTTTGACCGATAGAGGGCAGTGGGGCTCGTTGACTAAATGGTTGAAGCAACTGTCCAGTCTCGTCCATGCTGTGCACAGTCTGTAGTTGGGGTGCTGGAGGGATATTTTTCAGTGGTGGTAAGGATGAGGGGATGTCAATTTTGTGAATTTCTGTGGACGGAGTTTCAGGTTGAGGCGACCCAGATAACGAAACAGATTCAGCATGCGCAGCCGCCTTACTTCCGGTTGAACTTTCATTTTCAATTTTAACATCACAGTTGGTGTCTGGCAATATTCTGCAAATGGAAACAAAATACAATATTTTTGTTTTGTTTTCAGATATAAGAGATTGTAAAGAATACCAGTCCAGCAAAAAAGATTAATTGTTAACAGCAAAGGGGTAGTGATTTTCATTTTTGGAATAGTGGTATTTTAAAAAAAAAGAAATCACATGTTCTCCCCATGGATATCATAAAAATTAAGATTTCTCAGAAAATGAGAGCACCGCTTCCCACGAGGCGTATATTTTAGCTGAGAGCAATAATATTGCTCTCAGATTTTAATAATTTTATTATCTGCCACCAGGCGCTATAGTAATATTTGGTGCAATTTTTTGCATACTGAACATCCGAAACAGCAGCGATGGCCTGTTCAGGACATTGTCGTCTCTGCCTTTAAGCTTTTACATCGTTGTGTTTTTTTTCAGTTTTGCCTTATACCCTTTACTTATATAAAGACTGCATAATGAAAACGCAATAGCGCTGACATTGGCTTGTTAATGAACAATGTTTTGCCCAATCTCCGTACGTCCCAAAGGCGTCATTGACGGAAATTGACGGAAATGAAGTTAGTACCCCATCAGATATTAAACCGGAAATACTATTTGACAGCTCTCCTAACCCGTCGACATTTACGTTGGAGCCATTCTGTTTCACCCCCTCATTAGACCATCACAATTTTCTTGTATGCACATTGAAGTTTGACACGGCCCATGCTGTATCTGAACTCATGATATTATACATATTTAAATCATTACTTGTATTATTAGCCAAGAATATTAATGTGAAATCTTTAAATCTACCATTTTATTCGCAATTACGGCAGTATTTTGAGAGCCAAAACCTAGTCAAATCTGTGTTGCATTCATATAAAGGGCTATTCTTTCCACCTCCTGCTGGAATGAAAATAGTAACACATGACTGGTAACCCATTCTTTTCTTAATTTCAAATGAATGGAGACCAGTTGATGGATATTGACAGCTTTGGGGCAGCTTGCCCAATCGGCATCAATAGTCAATCCGCTAGATGTCACAGTAGTGCAAAGTCAGTCATATTCCAGTGGATATTTCCGTGACAGCCCCCCGGGGGGGGGGGTACTCTCATGATTTTAACCCGCGGAGGCTTGGATGGAACTGAAAACCCCAGAGCCTGAATTTGGGAAATATTCTATCATTATTGGTACCCTGATTTAGGACTAGCTGAAATTTGGTACCCTGATTTAGGACTAGCTGAATTTTTGATACCCTCATTTAGGGATGATGCAGAAGGAGGAGATTTGGAAAAGGGGATTGTGATCCCTGTTTTAGGGAGAAATTTGAAAAACAGTACCCTGTTTTAGGGAAAATGATAAAATATCTTAACCCGGATGGAACTGAAAACCCCAGAGCCTGATTTAGGGAAATATTCTATCATTATTGGTACCCTGATTTAGGACTAGCTGAATTTTTTATACCCTCATTTAGGGATGATGCAGAAGGGGGAGATTTGGAAAGGGGGATTGTGATCCCTGTCTTAGGGAGAAATTTGAAAAATAGTACCCTGTTTTAGGGGAAATGATGAAATATCTTAACCTGTTTTAGGGAAAATATCAGCGAAAAGGACCCTATTTAGCCCAACTTCCCCGGTAACGCTGACTATGAGAGTACCCCCCCGGGGACAGCCCAGGACTGTCAATAGTCGTCATAAAGCTGTCACGTGCCCAATCTGTGTCAAAAGTTGTGGATATTGACAGCTTTGGGACCATAACAGCGATGAGGCGCAGCAAACAATGTGAATCTGAAATTTTCCTCCCATTTTGAAGAATATTTCCTGTCTTGCATTGCTCTCTCATGCCAATCCCCTAATTTTTTCACGGAGCAGCTAAAAATCAGTGAGAGCAGATAGCGAAAATTCTTTTAAGATTTAAAAAAAAATGAGATTCTACCTTTTCTTCTTCTTGCAATAAATGATCACGACAATTGCGAGACCCACTGTCACCACAGCTGCAATGATGACCCCTGCTATAATGGCCAGCTCAGATGATTCTGTTGGTTCCGCTTTCCACAAATAGAATATATTATAATCATAGCTATCTTGTATATGCACTATTAACAAAATGAAAGCATTCATGAAAACAGAGGTCACAGGCAATTTTACAGAGGTTTGGGGATTGCCAAAGTGATATGTGGCCATGATATTGTGATACAAGCAAGCTATCTCACTAAAATCAGCCAAAATACACTAACAATTGTTATTGTGTTTTGCTAAAAGTGCCAAGTAACTGATGTACTCTTG
Organism: Amphiduros pacificus; assembly: GCA_949316495.1. Lineage (NCBI taxonomy): Eukaryota > Metazoa > Annelida > Polychaeta > Phyllodocida > Hesionidae > Amphiduros > Amphiduros pacificus. Next base: position 26,752,740 of record OX439012.1, read on the forward strand.
TGACTACCAGGTGGCCACATGTATACAAGTATGTAACCTCTATTTGAGTCTGTCAAGGTGTTAGGCCTGTACCAATGGACAAACAGTCCTCTGTGAGCCAAATCACTCCATTGCCCCAATCTGATTTGATTTGATTTTATTTGAGAAGTTGGTCGCTCCACTTATGTCTCGTGGGCACTAAGAGCCTACACAGTATGGCTACACAGCTAGAGGGGAGACCCAATGTGCACTATCTCCAATCTGTGTGTAACACTCGGACTGACCACCTGGTGCAGGCCCCTACATTCATGAGCAGCTAACCTATCTCACTACACTCCACTGCATTGACAACTTTATAACCTACGCACTCCTCCTCCTGTGGGGCCTGAAGGTGCCCCATTGCAAGAAAAGCTTTACTAAACAGGTGTTTGCACTGGATCACTGGTGGCTAAACAAAGTTTGTTGACAAAGTATCAAGTGGATGATTTGAAATTTAGCAAGAGACTTGTCTGCTTTCAAATGGCACAGAAATATATGTTTGGGAAATATGATGGGTTATAACATTTGATCGCAATGTTTAGGGTATAAACATTTATATTATGCAAGGAAAATGTGTTTTAAAACCTCATTTCATGAATGCTTGAAAGTATTTTTTTAAATCCAAATATATACCTGTGGTTGCCAGGCTCGATGTCACAAAAGGAGCAGTGCTCATCATGTCTGGATTGTTTTCTGTAGTTGATTCAGTGATGTCTGTATGTAGAGTAGTTGAATCTTCACTTGAATGAAAGGCATCCGTAGTATATTTAATTGTTTGTGCATCTGTACTTGATTTGATAGTAGTGAAATATGTGGTTGATTTAATTGGAGTAGCATCCGTCATTGATTCTTTTGTACTAGCATCTATAGTTAATTCGCTTGTTGTGAAATCTGTACTTGATTTGATTGTAGTGGCATCCGTACTTAATTGGTTGGTTATTGCGTCTGTGCTTTTTTTAGTCGTGGCATCTGTAGTTGATTTGATTGCAGTGGTGATATCTGATGTTGTTTCGATTGTAGTGACATCTGTAGTAGATTTGAATGTAGTGGCACCTGTAGTTGATTCGATTGTAGTGACATCTGTAGTAGATTCGATTGTAGTGGCACCTGTAGTTGATTCGATTGTAGTGTCAACTGTAGTAGATTCGATTGTAGTGACACCTGTAGGACGTTTGCTGACTGTGGCATCTGTAGTTTGAATGGTGGACAGAGGAGAGGTAGGAATTGTCTCAGGACACCGAGGATCACATTGTACATTACTGAACACATCACAATCCTCAATGTCTAATTTGAAATGATAACCAGGGGTACACACCTCTAAGGTCAGTGAACCCTGGGAACATAACCAGAACTTTTCACAGTAAAGTGAGTCTGCATATTTTCTACCTTCATCTAAGCATGGTTCTGGTATCGGGACACATGTACCTGAAGTTTCAGAGAGAACACCGACATTATACTTGACATGTGACATACATGCTGATGTTCCTGATATAGGATGTTCTCTGTTATAAAAAGCCCGAAATGTTCGCCATTCACTCCCAATGCACTCACTCCCATGCATTCACTCCCCATGCACTTACTCCCATGCATTCACTCCCCATGCACGTACTCCCATGCATTCACTCCCCATGCACTTACTCCCATGCTTTCACTCCCATGTATTCACTTCCAATGCACTCACTCCCCATGCATTCACTCTTCATGCACTCACTCCCATGCACTCACTCCCAATGCATACTATTCACTCTCCATGGGTACTATTCACTCTCCATGCATACTATTCACTCCCCATGCATTCACTCCCCATGCATATTATTCACTCCCCATGCATATTATTCACTCCCAATGCATACTATTCACTCCCCATGCATTCACTCCCCATGCATACTATTCACTCTCTCGGCATACTATTCACTCCCTATACATACTATTCACTCCCCATGCATTCACACCTCATGCATTCACTCCCTATGCATACTATTCACACCCCATGCATACTATTCACTCACCATGCATACTATTCACTCACATTTCCCTCACAGTCAACACTAACAATAATAATTTCAAATCACAAACACTATTTTTACATATCAATACATTAAAATGTGTATAAGTATTAGGTATGGATATGTGCACAAGGCATGTTACACTGCAATGTTAGAACAATGTAGCGAGAACATGAAGTACTTTTTTAAATAGTTGTGTTACTGTGAACAGCTTCTAACCATACAACACCGAAACTCATTGTACATTACCATGATTAATCTAAGTGTTCTGTGAATACTTACCTCCATACTCTGGTATGGTACCAGTGACAGGTTCTTGGGTTGGACAGGCTGGGTGACATTTAGCATCCTGGGGAAATAAGCATTCAGATGAAATGGTGTCAAAAAATGTCCCATTGGCACAGGTAAGTTCTGTCCAGAACCCACTTTCACAGATATAATATAGGCTACAGTCTCCAGATTCATGGGCGACCTTGCCTCCTGCCTGCATGCAGTACCTTGGCCTATCACAGGGGTCCACTGAAATAACAACTGGGGTAAGTATACTTTGGACATTTCTTTAATGGGACTGAGTGTGTGGATCAATTGATTTTGAATCTTGAATTAAAGATTCACCATATAATGTTTAAAAGCATGGATGATCCCCTAAGTTACCTCAGCTCAAACATTGTTTAAAATTTGCAAAATAATTCAGAGGACTTCCACATCATTAGAATTATAGTTTGTTCCACTAATTATTTAAAGTTGTGGGAAACCCATATTATACGAATGTTCCACCATAACGTGGGGTGGATTTTTAAAATTTTGAGCCAAACACGGCTTAAAATGGGGCAAAATAATTTTTACATGATAGCTACAGTACTTACCATAGGGAATCTGACAAGCTAAGATAGCATTGGAATTGTGTGATCAATGCAATGCCAATTCTCCCTTCACTCATATACAACTAAAGGGATGGAAGCTTAAATCACAACTTTGGATGAGATCATTTTTATACCACGTATAAGGTTATTAATTTTACGTTTATGACCTTGAAGTGTGGATATTTCTGATCTGTGCTATCCAATCCTCAAATTCAATGTTTCGAAACTTAACCTAGCCTTACCTTGATTAATATTTCTGCCCAAATATGAGATCACTTCTATAAAAATCAGAAAAGATCCAATTGAGGGAATTTTGGAAATTAATAGTGTCCCATTGAATACTATAATCCTGTGCTCAGTGGGGTGCAACAATGCCTTGTAATTCTTTGCAAATATTATGAGGAATTAAATAACAGGGAGTGCCAAATTTGTAAATATTATTTACAGGGTGTTCCACCAACAAAACACCGTTTTTTTTCTTATTTCTCTTGGAACACAAATTTCAATTCCATGAAATAAATATTTCAAGGAGGCATACAGTAAGGATTACATTTTCAAAAATGCTTTGCTATCTTAATATTGTATGGTTCATATCCTTAAATTGATAGAAATTTGGTGCCCTTAGTTAGTTTATATACAGTAATACTGTATTTAGACACGTGGTGGAAATTAAATTGATAGAAATTTGGTGCCCTTAGTTAGTTTATATATGGTAATACTATATATAGACACGCGGCTGAGATTAAACCTATTCTTATCACTAACAGCTCATGGTACTTACCTACTTACCTGTGTCCCTACCTCTAATATCCTCAGTTTGGTATTAAGCATGGGTGCATGGTATTTACTTGTGTCCCTACCTCTAGTGTCTTCAGTTTGGTATTAAGCATGGCTGCATGGAATTTACCTGTGTCCCTACCTCTAGTGTCCTTAGTTTGGTATTAAGCATGGCTGCATGGTATTTACCTGTGTCCCTACCTCAAGTGTCCTCAGTTTGGTATTAAGCATGGGTGCATGGTATTTATCCGTGTCCCTACCTCTAGTGTCCTCAGTTTGGTATTAAGCATGGGTGCATGGTATTTATCTGTGTCTTTACCTCTAATGTCCTTAGTTTGGTATTAAGCATGGCTGCATGGTATTTACCTGTGTCCCTACCTCTAATATCCTCAGTTGGTATCAAGCATGGGTGCATGGTATTTACCTGTGTCCCTACCTCTAATATCCTCAGTTTGGTATCAAGCATGGGTGCATGGTATTTACCTGTGTCCCTACCTCTAATGTCCTTAGTTTGGTATTAAGCATGGCTGCATGGAATTTACCTGTGTCCCTACCTCTAGTGTCCTCAGTTTGGTATTAAGCATGGGTGCATGGTATTTATCCGTGTCCCTACCTCTAGTGTCCTCAGTTTGGTATTAAGCATGGGTGCATGGTATTTATCTGTGTCTTTACCTCTAATGTCCTTAGTTTGGTATTAAGCATGGCTGCATGGTATTTACCTGTGTCCCTACCTCTAGTGTCCTCAGTTTGGTATTAAGCATGGGTGCATGGTATTTATCCGTGTCCCTACCTCTAGTGTCCTCAGTTTGGTATTAAGCATGGGTGCATGGTATTTATCTGTGTCTTTACCTCTAATGTCCTTAGTTTGGTATTAAGCATGGCTGCATGGTATTTACCTGTGTCCCTACCTCTAATATCCTCAGTTTGGTATCAAGCATGGGTGCATGGTATTTACCTGTGTCCCTACCTCTAATGTCCTTAGTTTGGTATTAAGCATGGCTGCATGGTATTTACGCGTGTCCCTACCTCTAATGTCCTTAGTTTGGTATTAAGCATGGCTGCATGGTATTTACCTGTGTCCCTACCTCTAATGTCCTTAGTTTGGTATTAAGCATGGCTGCATGGTATTTACCTGTGTCTTAAGCATAGATGTGTTTACCTGTGTCCCTAGCATGGTATTGTGAGTGGCATGGATATGCTGGAACAATCATGACAACAAGTGATATGGCAATGAAGTTGAAGATGCAATAGGATATCCCAGACAAAAATGTTCTGCCATCTTGTCCAACAAAATTCAAATATTGAACCATTGTCTATTATTTTGTAATTCAGCTGGTGGTATGGTCATCCACTGCCTGGGGTGAAAGTATTGGTAGTCCACAGTACACGCAATATGAGATCAACATCTTTCTGTTCATGAACTTCCAGATCACATTTCAAGTGTTCAAAACATGATCATCTTTATCAGTGATATTAAAAAATGTCCGACAGAGATAGCGTTTGAATGTCTTCCATGATGTGCAAATAGATAAAAGAGATAAATATTGCTGACAATTTATTTGATGTATGACATTGTTGTATGTGTCACATTGTTCTTATAAATGAATTTATACATTCAAATGTATAAATATATATCATATATGTGTCCATACATTCAATATTGTTTGCAGATCTATATATATATATATATATATGTATATATATATATATATTACATATATATGTGTGTGTATATATCCGATATATATATTATATATTATATATGTGGACATATTTTACATATAGATGTTTTTGTTGTGATAAGAGACAGTAGATATAAATCAGCTTAATATAAATATGATCACTGACCTCTAAGTTAAGTTTGATAATGTGAGAGTATGTGACGGCAGTCATGAATAGTTTCATATGTGACCTTTGCCTCAGACTGACATGCTTCAATTTCTTAACTGATGACTGGGTGTTCTTACTGTTCTTAAGATTTGTTCATTCGCAGTACAGATTATTCTGTACTTTGACCTCCAAGAACAACCTTAGAGATGTTGGTGATAGTGGCAGATCCTTTATGTAAACTTACATAATGGTAAATATGAGCGGGCTCAAAGTTCACACAGAACCAGATGTGTTCAGTTACTGTCTGGAGGAGAGTATATAGAGAGCTCAGAATTGACATAGAACCAGATGTGTTCAGTAAATGTCTGGGGGAGAGTATACAGAGGGCTCAGGGTTCACACAGAAGCAGATATGTTCAGTACATGTCTGGGGGAGAGTATATAGAGGGCTCAGAGTTCATACCGAACCAGATGTGTTCAGTCAATGTCTGGGGAGAGTATATAGAGGGTTCAGGATTCACACAGAACCAGATGTGTTCAGTAAATGTCTGGGGGAGAGTATACAGAGGGCTCAGGGTTCACACAGAAGCAGATATGTTCAGTACATGTCTGGGGGAGAGTATATAGAGGGCTCAGAGTTCATACCGAACCAGATGTGTTCAGTCAATGTCTGGGGAGAGTATATAGAGGGTTCAGGATTCACACAGAACCAGATGTGTTCAGTTAATGTCTGGGGGAGAGTATATAGAGGGCTCAGAGTTCACACAGAAGCAGATGTGTTCAGTAAATGTCTGGGGGAGAGTATAAAGAGGGCTCAAAGTTCACACAGAAGAAGATGATGCTATTGAAAACTGAAAGTTGGCCAAATATGGGCAAAATGTGGAAACGGTATTCATTTATAAAAGGAGTTTCATTTCAAGTTGTTCAAAGGTCACTTCAAGGTCACCGGCAATATTTGATAAAAATAGCCTACAAAGGTCCACATTCAGTCATGTATCATTTATGGATGTGTCCCACACAGTACAAACGTTATATGCCTATGTCTATCATTTCTACTGATGCAAATTATGGTATGTTGTAAGTGTGTACTTTGCATGTTGCCAGCACATTGAGGTACGTTGTAAGTACTTGCTAAGTACATTGCTAGCACACTGTGGTACATTGTAAGTATGTACTTAGCATGTGCACAATGAGTTGTAATCACGTGTTATTTACATTGTTACCTTGTTTTGGTACATAATGACAACAAAGAAAATACAAACAAGATATATCTCTATATTTTTTACTTGATACACATTCAGCTGTGAACAAATTCGGCTGTCTTCTGCCATATCTAGTAACTTGGTTAGAAATGTTCCATCTGGAGTCTCTTCTAGTATATAAACTGGCATGTTACGCTGATTGTCTGACATTTACATTATATGGATATATATATATATATATATATATATATATATATATATATATATATATATATATATATATATATATATATATATATATATATATTCCAGCTTGACATACCTAACAGATGTTGTTGTATTGTTGATATACTTGCCATCACAATATATTACTGAGAAATTGAGAGAGATGTTGTTGGTTGTTGGTTGGTTGCTGTTGATATCAAATATGGAGCATGTAGGCTGCCATTTCCTATGGTACTACAGCCCCCTATTAGGCAATTTAACCACCACAAGGTTCTCCTTCTTCATGCTCACCACATTGGAAGCACGTTCATTGCAAAACATTGAGAGACAATAAGCTAACAACGTCATGGGCATGTAGAAAGACAATGTTATCAGCTTGGACCATGTTATCCTCCTACATGCTCAGCACGTTGCAAAAACATATTTCTACATGCTCACAATGTTGTTTCCATGAAGTGTGTTACCTGAGATTATTTGAAACCAAACAATGCAACCACCAACTGAGGCACATTTTGCATTTGGTGTGAAATTGACAATGTGATAATTTTCTTAGCTTTTGGAGAGAGTAATCAATCTGATGATAAACATCATTAAGTCCAGTTACTTTTAAAGCTTTTGTGTATGTTTAATTGATTTGTGCCCACAAAACTGTGATACAAACAAGCTATCTCACTTAAATCAACCAAAATACACTTACCATGGATATTGTGTTTTGCTGAAATTACCAAGTACTGGTTGTACTCTTGTGAACACTGTGTGGTCACGTGTGTACAAGCATGTGACGGCCTCGAGCCGTGGTGCACTTGGTTAGAGCGCCAGCTAATGCCTCAGTCACATTTGCACCAGGCGTCGGCTGGGAAGTAACAATCGGCCGACTTCCCAGTCTGCCGGGCGCCGGGGAGTTTATCAGCAACAATCTCAGATATGCCGTAGCTGTGGTCACATTATTAAAGGGCATCGCACGGCACATGCAAGACTGAATGGCACAGACGTCTGTAGGATATCTTAAAGACGTCTAGATCATTGACAGACGTCTGTAGGATATCCTAAAGACGTCTATATCATTTGACAGACGTCTATGATATATCGCAGGGAGCCCGTGGGATCATCTGACGATGGTCTGTGAACACATGAAATAAAAATAATCCTATTTTCACCACACGATGCCACCGTCAGCCTTAAGATAATCTGCTGATGTGCCTGCGGGACATTGCCGGGACCCTGCCGTGTACTTTAAGATGATATTTGCTGAAAAGACATCGGGGTTGCGCCGACAACTTTTGCGCAACTTTTTTGACGTCTTAAAGATGCCCAATTGTGGCCAATGATCTCCCGGTGCCCGCACGGCATTCTGAACTGCCTGCCGATTTTGTAAAAAAAAAACCATCGGCCAGGCATCTTTACTGAAATCGGCGCAAATGTGACTGACTCAAGTCTGAATTCATGATGGAAAAATACTTGTCATGTGTAAAAAATCTGAATCATGCATTATCCCTATTTAGATTCAGAATAAGTTCCCATAACTTAAGAATAGAAACAGGCAGATATGACAGACTAAATAAAACACTGCCAGAATTAAGAACTTGTTTATATTGCTCCTCTGGTGGTGTTGAAGATGAAAATCACTTTATTATGACATGCACTTAATATCAAAAAGAACGTAGAGAACTTATGTCTGTAGTCATAGATGAATTACCATGGGATCACTTGGTAAATGTAGATAATTTGGAATATTTCACTGTCATGTGAAAATAAGAGAGTGATTAGATCTCTAGCAAAATATGTATATTTATGTCTAAAAAGGAGATCTGAAACAGTGCTAAACAATACGTCCAATGAAGATTCTAGTCCAGTATAAGTAATTGTAATGCTTAAAATCAAAATATGTAGGATGCTTAGATTTAATATAATTATGAAGTATTTCATTATGTTTATTACAAATAACATGATTATTGATAACAATGCCAACTTTGACAAACATAGACCACTCATACGAGTTTATTCATTAATCACAATCCAGAACCAATCTTTCAGTTAAGACTGATCTAAATTTCTATCATTCTGAAAGCTATCAAAATTAACACCCATCCATTTCTTGAATCACAAAATTATGAATAAACAGTCTCATGGATTTGCATATGATTCTGCCAAAGCACTTTAAAAAATGTATGTATATTGAATTGAATGCCACCAAGTGGTGCTCTATTGTCTATTTTCTTTTTTGTATTTAGATTTGTTCGTGTTAATTGTATTTACATTTGTTCGTGTTAATTGAATTAGAAATAATTTGTGAGTATCAAATGTATATATTTAGAAGATACTCCTAAGTAGTATTGTTATAATTTTAATTATCATAACATATAGGTTTTATGTGACCTTCTATTGTCAATAAAATTCAATCAATCAATCAATCTGAGGCATTATAAGCACCAGTTCCTCTGTGGTGATCCAAAGGTCATGGGTTTGATCCCCCACCGTGCCGTATATCTGTGACCGGGTGGGTTGTCATATCAAGGACCTGCGATATGACAATTCAGTGAGGCAGCACTATATCTGCTACAAGTAGGTCTCATCACGAAATGAATGAAATAATCTTGAAAGTGACGTAAAACCCTAAACAAACAAACAAGCATGTGAACTCTATTGTGGTCTGTAAGGGTATTTTGTCCGAAACCATTAGATTAATGGACAAACATGCCTCTGTAAGTCAAATCACTCCAATGTTCCAATCTGAAGGTGCCTCATTGTTAGCAAAACTTTACTAAGCAGGTGCTTACACTATATCAGTAGACAGCTAAACAAAGTATGTTGACATACAGTGACCGGCAGCCAAATCTGGACATTTTCATGTTTTTCACTCCTGATTTTCACAAAACCTTTCAAAACGCTGTAAAAGCTGCTCACCTCAATAAAAGATCGTCTGCTTTAAAGGCCTGTGAAGTAAAAATGATATCCTTTCAATATTTACAGAATTAGTGGGAAATTCACGCATTCAGTAAACCTGCAGATTGTCCAAGTTTATATTGAGTTGTACAGTGATGTTTGGTCATGTCATCACTTCTGACGTCATTTGACAGTGACAACATCACTCGTGCCGTAAAAACAAATAAACACTTAAAACGTTTTGAAAAGCAGTGGGAATATAAGATAACGTGTGAGAGACAATACTCAGCTCAATTGCAATTAGTACAGGCAAGGTTTGCTTGATGTTTGACAGTGCTAAAAATATCCAAGTTTCAACTGCCGGTTTCGGACAGTTGCCGGTTACTGTACAATGTATGATTTAGATTTAGAAGATTCATCTGCTTTCAGGTGGAACAGAAATTGATGTAGGGGAAATACGATTTATAACTCAGTGATGCGCGTATCGACAAGATTTCCAATGAATACGAGCATGACGAATATTTGTGGCGTATTCAGGATGTGCGAACTATTTTCCGTCGGCCATCTTTAGACTGGTCTCCCGCCGAGTGTCAAGAACATCGTGTATACACAGAGGGCGGCAACCAGTCTATGGCTGTACACACTATTTTCGGGTCACGTGACGGGTACAAATGAGGTGCGCTTTGTTTACAAAACGTTTTTAATGATAAATATCTTGTTTCATGTATCATTTTTTTTTAAATACAGTAGTTTTCTGAGGTTTTAAAACAAAACATGCCTCATCGGGTCATCTGGGTGAGCGTATTCAGTTTGTTGGTGATGGCGGAAGGATACCCTGAGCCGAAGGCTTAATGACGTCATTTTGTAACATTCCCTTGGGCTGCAACTTTGTTACAATGTACTCATAATAATGACGTCAGACTGACTGGATCATGAACTTTTGACCTCAGCACTTCATTGAGCATAATTAATAACCGTGGTTATATATTTTATCAATTAAGTGTGTAGATACACCAGTCCAGAAAAAAATTGGTTAGTCCAGCCAATGACCAAATTTAGATAGCCTAGTCCTTTAGGAGTTAAGCAGTGTAGTATATTTTCATACCAGCATCATGACATAGTTTAACTAATGGACAGGAAGGACATCAACATCCACCACTGGCAATGGACAGGAATGATGTGAATGTCCCCAATAATCTGGCTTAATGACGTCATTTTGTAAATGTCTGAAGGGCAGCACTTTGTTATAATGTAATCATGGGAATGACGTCAGACTGAGTGGATCATGAACTTTTGACTGCAGTACTTCACTGAGCATATTGAGTAACCATGGCTATAACTCATATCATTTTAGTATGGAGTATTAAGTTGCTAATGGTCTATCTTATGAAATATAGGGCAATGATATCAGACATAGTCAATGATATCTAATATATGGCAATGATATCAAACATAGTGCAATGATATCTAATATAAAGCTATGATATCTAATATAGGGCAATGATATCAAACATAGCGCAATGATGTCAAACATAGGGCAATGCTACCAAACATAGGGCAATGATATATAATATAGGGCAATGATATCAAACATAGGGCAATGATATCAAATATAGGGCGATGATGTCAAACATAGGGCAATGCTACCAAACATAGGGCAATGATATATAATATAGGGCAATGATATCTAATATAGGGCAATGATATAAAACATAGGGCAATGATATCAAACATAGGCAATGATATCTAATATAGGGCAATGATATCAAACATGGGGCAATGATATCTAATATAGAGCAATGATATCAAACATAGGGCAATGATATCTAATTTAGGGCAATGATATCAAACATAGAGCAATGATATCTAATATAGGGCAATGATATCTAATATAGGGCAATGATGTCTAATATAGGGCAATGATATCAAACATAGGGCAATGATATCTAATATAGGGCAATGATATCTAACATAGGGCAATGATATATAATATAGGGCAATGATATCAAACATAGGGCAATGATATATAATATAGGGCAATGATATCAAACATGGGGCAATGATATCTAATATAGGGCAATGATATCTAATATATGATAATAATATCTAATATAGGGCAATGATATCAAACATAGGGCAATGATATATAATATAGGGCAATGATATCTAACATAGGGCAATGATATATAATATAGGGCAATGATATCAAACATAGGGCAATGATATATAATATAGGGCAATGATATCAAACATAGGGCAATGATATCTAATATAGGGCGATGATATCAAACATAGGCAATGATATCTAATATAGCACAATGATATCAAACATAGGGCAATGATGTATAATATAGGGCAATGATATCAAACATAGGGCAATGATATCTAATATAGCACAATGATATCAAACATAGGGCAATGATGTATAATATAGGGCAATGATATCAAACGTAGGGCAATGATATCTTATATAGGGCAATGATATCAAACATAGGGCAATGCTATCAAACATAGGGCAATGATATATAATATAGGGCAATGATATCAAACATAGGCAATGAAATCTAATATAGGGCAATGATATATAATATAGGGCAATGATATCAAACATAGAGCAATGATATCTAATATAGGGCAATAATATAATATAGGGCAATGATATCTAACATAGGGCAATGATATATAATATAGGGCAATGATATCAAACATAGGGCAATGATATATAATATAGGGCAATGCTATCAAACATAGGGCTATGATATCTAATATAGGGCAATGTTATTAAACATAGGGCAATGATATCTAATATAAGGCAATGCTATCAAAAATAGGGCTATGATATCTAATATAGGGCAATGTTATAAAACATAGGGCAATGAGATATAATATACGGCAATGATATATAATATAGGGCAATGATATCAAACATAGGGCAATGATATATAATATAGGGCAATGATATATAATATAGGGCAATGATATCAAACATAGGGCAATGATATATAATATAGGGCAATGATATATGATATAGGGCAATGATATCAAACATAGGGCAATGATATCAAACATAGGGCAATGATATATAATATAGGGCAATTAAATCAAACATAGGGGAATGATATCAAACATAGGGCAATGATATCAAACATGGGGCAATGATATAAAATATAGGGCAATTATATCAAACATAGGGCAATGATATCAAGCATAGGGCAATGCTATATAATATAGAGCAATGATATCAAACATAGGGCAATGATATATAATATAGGGCAATGATATCAAACATAGGTCAATGCACAATATTCTTTGTGATGAAATGTTGCATTTAATGACAACGGAAAAAGCTATTCACGATATGTATACGTCGTCAATTGATATTTCATAGGTAAAAGTCATGATATACTCTTTACAATTATAAGGGAAATATATGGATGCAAAGTATTATGAAATGAACATGTCCTGTTGTTTTGATTTATATGTGTCATTCTGTAACGGTAATGAGCTCCTCAATGTGAAAGGTATTTATAGGAGAGCAAAATAATGAGCATTAGGGAGGAGAGAATTAACAATTCTTTTCTTACTTTTAATTTCCTGTACATGTACTGCACAGTTATCGGTTTTCTCAATGCGTACTTCTAACAGTGTATGCCCATGTGCAAATATACCAAAATAATATCCTCTGTCGGATGTGAGCACATGACATATGTCATAACAATTAAAATAGAATAAAGCATTTGCTATGCCAGATACAGTCACGTGACGGTTGTCATAACAAGTAGGATCATGGGAACGTATTTGTTGTCAATGCATATTACACTAATTAGCACGTTTGGCAATGAAATATGTTTTCCAGGTGGAAATGAAGACATGTTCTGTAGTTATAATTGGCCAGCGAGACGTATTGACGCCAGAAATAGAACGAACATCAAACAAACTCACGTCCTGAGTGATAGACCCCACAGTGAAAACTGTCAGGAATGCCGAAAACATTCTCAGATGACACTTTTACCCATGACACCTTCCGAGAACTGCATTGTGGTCCAGAAAGGCTGACACACTTCCTGAGCTGATAATGAATGCCTATTAAAAATACTATAAAATTATTCATTTGTGAAGCGGGTAACTATGTTCAAGAGGACGCATTGACAATTATCTAACAAGGCGTTTCTATGAATTAATAATGAATGAACAATTTAAACAAATTATATGTACAGATTGAAAATGCTGTACACCATTTTGGCAATCAAAATTTTATTTTTATTTTAAGCACACAAAGCAGTGCAATGACAATTTCAAAATGTTGAGACCCTTAATAGATGTGGGGTTATTTTAATTGGGGGATATTTCATACTGTTTAGAAACATGTTAATGGAGTTGTATGACAGTATTTAACAGTCTTGTGAGATTCCTCTATGTCCCTCTTTGCCTATTAAAAATCTTTTCTTTTCATACAAATTTAACTTGATTTCTGCTGTTCATCAGGGTGAACTAAAGATTGGTTGATAAGGTATAAGGAGTGTTCTCATCACAGAAATTTCTATTTCTCAGCTACATATTTCGAAGGCTGAAGACTTCAAGTTCCAGTGAACAATGTGTTTAGTATTGAGTAGCCCCTACATGGGTATTAAGGCATCTTCCATGAACAACAGGAGCTCATCGGTACCAACCTGAATGCAGAAAAACATATTTATATTAGTATATGATAATGGTTATCCAATTTTTAGCCCATATAGGAAAATTATGTTGATTAGGATCAATCTTGATAAATAGGTAGGAACAGAATATTGATCAAAACTAATTTAGAGTTTAGCATTGCATTGAATGTAAAAACAAGTTATTGCAAAATCCTGGGAAAATATTTGTACATGTGCATAAACTAACGAGGTTTACTTTTGCTAAATGTCAACTGTGATGAAATCTTGTAAAAAGAACAATGTGGTTCAACACGTCACAATGCCTTAATGAAATCTCTGAATTATGGAAGGGAAGATTTTTTTAAAATTTAATAATGACGTTTCTTTAATATAAACAATTATAAAGAAGCACCGACGTCACAAAATAAGATAGATACACACATACGTTCACAAACAAACCAGTGTGCCGCGATTTGTTTATTCCATTATGGGAAATTTTTCATTTGTGGTGCCTTACTGGTACTAAATCCAATATGTTGAAAGTGAATAATGTGTTTTGAGAGCGGTCACACGCTTTGTTTTGAGGGCATTATCAATTGTTATTTTTGTGGCAAAGTAACGAAAGCACTGAAACCCAAGATGACAAAAAGTAGGTTTTTAATTTTGCCTCAAACTATCTTAGGATCTTAACATATAAAGATCACTCACTGTCATGTACAAATATACACATACAAAATCAACACTTTATCCATACAACAATGACTAAGGAACGGTTTGACCTTGACACTATAAAATACTTTAAAACACTCTGATACTGTACACATATCATTAGCTCACCACTGACAGCTGTGAGCATAAAACAAGAACCATTCTTGATACAATAACATAAAAAAGAACAATAACATTTTTAAAAATTTAGATTTCCATGTTATATTCAATTACGAGAGATATAGCAGACAAAAAGGTGGAAACTGACTATCGCACAAATAGGTGTCACCTAAACATAGCTTTAAAAGGTTGTATTTGTATTGACATGATTCAGTTGTAGATTTATGACATAGATAAAGGTTGAATATGAATGAGTAAAATAATAATTTGTTGTGACCTGCTACAAGTTTTATGATTAAGATTTTTTTAAATAATAAAACAGTAGATATTTTGTTTAAAAAAAAACAAATATGTCCACACCATTATTTCTGGTATTTATAATATTCCATTATTCCATTATTTTTTATATTTTAAAATTTCATTGTATGTTCTGAGCTCCAAATGCTGGGACATCCATGGATATGATTTTAGTGGTTTCATTTTGATGCTTTTTTATTGGAATATAAAGTATAAAGTACGTACCATCGCTTACTGGGCATTAATCTCTTCAATAATGGAGATAACTCGTCTACATCAAACATGGGCGATCGATCAAGACCCTCGTCATCCAGGGGGCGCTGTGGTCGGGCTAGGATGCCCATAGCAACCGTGAACAGGATGCACGCCAGCAAGCCAAAATGCTTCATCTGCAAACGGAGAGGAAAACAAAGAAAATGATCCAATTTGCACTGCTTGATTTGAAATATTTGGGACTCATCAGATGTCTCGTGTGTCATGTACGATGCATTTTGAGATTTGCGCACACTGTCCACAGAGCTATTAACCTTGACCAACCCAGATTAGTATTCCTCCGGCACCACCTTGACTGACCATGTGCTCTAGATCTGTCATGTAGAATTTTTGTGCTAAAAATGATAACATCCTTTACTTGTGAAGAATGAGTTGTCGTGAGTTGTCTTAAATAATTAAATAAGAAATAAGACAGACAGTTGCATTAAAGTTGGTGGACGTGCTGAGCTAGTACCAAAAGGACACATTGTACAAAGGTGATGGGTTCACCATGTCGCCCTCTGGTGGAGTGTGATGTGATAGTTGACATAATGACTACAATCATGTATGCTCTGATGGAGATACATTGATATCTTTTTACAATTTTGACTACTGTGAGCCATGCCTACAAAGTTCCACCCAGCAGTCTGGCACATTCCAATAATCAGAATTCATTCATGTCCTCCTGGTGCAAATAAAAAAATTGAAAAACACAGAATGTTTCATATACCTGACATCAATGTCTGTCAATGGGCAATATGTCTAGTAATAAATGAATGACCGTGAAAGATGGAGTTGCTTTCAGATGGCTCGACATGTCTGCGTTATAATGCATGTCTGCATTATAATGCAAGCATTCTTGAAAAAGTGTGGGGCGTTTTATTCCAGTGACAGGTTTCGATCTGATTTAATATACCAAAATTGCATTGAAAAAGTCTGTCATACAAGCAAACCTCCAACACAAAATATATTAAAGGCTCAGATAAAAAATATTCTTATGGAGTACATATAAAGTATTGCAGTGTGTATTTATTCTAAAAAAATCCTTCTCAATGACACCATGATGTACTTCCCGAAATCAAGCATTCTCTCAACCAGCATTTGGCCATCTTGATTTCTGTTATGAATGAACTCATTGAGTAAATATCAACACTTTAACCCCCCATGAAACTAACATCCTACTGGACTACTTTCCATATGACTCCTCCAGAAAAATATGACCACTCCAGTGGCTGACTTTTTTTGGCTTATTACAATTTTCTGTTATCTAACTTGGAGTTAAATATATAAAATGTGTCTGGACATTATATGACATGCTTCATATTCAATATAAGTAACTACATGCTAACATTATATACCTACCAACAGAGAATCAACTAGAAACTGGTCAGATTCAAATGAAAGATCAGTTACAGATTTCTGTTTCTTTTGATCTATTTGCATTAATATTGATTTCATCTTAGACAAACATATTTTTTGAAAATTTTAGTCTATAAATTTAACTCAGGCTGTTGTGTGAAATTACTGAATATCCCTTTATAAAATAACTTGATAAAGTGATAAAGATGTTGACTTTTTGTGTGATTTACCAGTGAGAAGGTCAAATCATACTATTCAACATGGCTTAGTGGGTAAGACATCAGTCTCCCATGCTAAAGGTTTGGGACTCTTTTCACACATGCACAGATAACCCTCATTACTTCCACCCAGGATTGTCAATGTTCAAGATCCACTTCCTGTTTCTAAATACTTTTGATCATAATCAATCAAATCCTGAAAATTTTCCAGATTCAAAATTATTTTTACAAAATTTATCACATGACCTAATTTGCATAATTTTACATCATGAATAAATCCAGCTACAATTTTATGTTCTTCCTCATAGAAACTTCCTCATAAAAAATCACATATTTTAACCCCTAAAGGACTAGCCTCTCTAAATTTTGTTGATTGGCAGTACTAGCCAATTTTTTTCTGGACTAGTGTATCTACATACTAATTTGATGAAATTTATAACCATGGTTACTCAATATGCTCAATGAAGTGCTGGGGTCAAAAGTTCATGATCCAAGTTGTTTGACGTCATTATCATGATTACATTGTAACAAGTTGCAGCCCTTCAGAATGTTACAAATGACGTCATTAAGCCAGAACAATGGGGATGTCAACATCCCTCCCGTCCGTTACCGGTGGTGGACGTTGCCATCCTTCCCGTCCGTTAGGGGTTAATGAGGTATCAATATGCTAATTAAGTCATCTGACCAGACTAAAAATTACATTTTTCAGAATTGGAAACTTTTGAGCTTTCCATAGATGTGTCAAACGTGCTGATTGGACATGCATTGTTGTAACTGTGATCAAAAACTCTTTTGATCAATTTTAACAATCTCCAAAACTGAAGAGTTCACCAGCCAAAAGTATGGAGAGCTGTGCCTGTGTGTTTTTTTGCAAATGTAGAAAACACAAAAAAATAAAGTAAAATGTCTTTATACAGAATACAAAGATGGCATCAAAATATTTTGGTTAAATTTGAGCAATGACAAGAAATAGAACATAGCGCTAATTTCATACAATGCTGTGACTCCAAGTTTTCTATAGTAGTGACACAGGTTGATACATGGCTCAATGGTTAAGATGTTTGTCTTCTATACCAAAGGCCCAGGGTTTGAATCCTGTTTGGAAAAAATATTATTTTTATGCTGAAGGTGAAATCTTAATATTGAGGATGTTTGAGTGACATGGACTTCAGAAAACATTAATTGATTTGTCTATTGCAAATGCAAAAATATATAAAAATATTGTAATAGGGGACATCTTCTGTCTATTATTATCTTATCAATGTCTCCAGAGCTAGTCCCTATCGTATCCAGAGCTTATCCAGAATAAATCCAAAGCTAATCTACAACATCCAGAGTTAAATAAAGGAAGAATAATCATAATGTTGGTTTGCACACAGTTGATTTTTTTCCCATAACTCTATAAATTTCAACAACCTTCCTTAACTAACACATAATGGTCATGCCACATGCACAATGCTGCCGCCGTGCCATCTGACAGATAGTTGTTTAATGAACACTTATTACAAACATACATACAGGCTAAATTGCCAATTGGTACATGCACTTATGCAATTATTGCAATTACTTAAACATTTATAACATGATTAAGATAACAATACATGAGAAATCTCAGATGCATATTAAAATATACATTTGAATACTAATAGCCCATGTATTGTAGTGGGTTGTAGTTATTTGTGGTGTGCTAACCTTGAGGTATAGTTGATTTCATTGTGTTCATTCTGCCTAATACAAGTTTTATAAGTTTGAGACCTCCATAAACCCAATTTTGAGGCATCAAAATCGCTCCAATTATTGGACCCTACTTGAGATGCTGCCCCACTCTTCAAACTGTGGTTTGTGTAGGGATTTTTTGCCTAACAACCTAATTAGGTGTTTTATAGTTATGCTTAATGATCCCTTGCTAATTGGAGTATTGGACGTAAATTGGAGCAAGGGGTCCGTGGGGCTAATGGAAGCTAGTCTGGACCTGGCAAGTAGATAGGACCACATTAAGCAAATGGCACATTTGGAGCAATCAATATATTTTTAGAAACCTGTGAGGGGAGGTTTTTGAGGAAGGAGTGGCAAAGACCATGTACTTGACTGAGCCACATTGGCCAAAGTTGACAGAGGAGGCCAACCACTGTGGGGTGGATAGTTACCCCTGTGATATAAAGATTGACTGAGGTGTATTCTGAGCCATATATTACATATATATATCGGGCAGTCCATGTCAGGTAGTCCATATCAGGCAGTACATGTCAGGCACTCAATATCAGGCAGTCAATATCAGGCAGTCAATATCAGGTAGTCAATATCAGGCAGTCAATATCAGGCAGTCAATATCAGGCAGTCAATATCAGGCAGTCAATATCAGGCAGTCAATATCAGGCAGTCAATATCAGGCAGTCAATATCGGGCAGTCAATATCAGGCAGTCAATATCAGGCAGTCAATATCAGGCAGTCAATATCAGGTATATATTTGCAATCAGCCACATTTATTCAAGTATCGGGGCATGACAAGAATGTAGTTGAGAATGTAAATAACACAGACAAACTTGTGACCTGGTTATCTCTTCAAGGTCTTTGGTAAAAAAAGCACTTCACCTTTTTAGAGAAAGAAAGTGCTTGAACAACATTATTCATTTTGACAATCTCATGCCAGATACATCGAAGCTAAAATTGATGTCATATGTATAATAAGGAAATCTGTCATACATAATATAATTGAGCATGATACAAAATAATTTATACTGAGATGCCTTTTAGTGGTTTGAATTACCGGTTTAATACCAGTTTCTGATATACTGTATCACATGATATAGTTATTAAAAGGATGGATACCTATAGCGACTACTTTAAAACATAATTATTCAATACATGACGCATGTCCGTGAAAGGTAGCGATTAAGATGCTGTCATGAACTATTACAGTCAAAGTCAATCTTTTTTTGCTATTTAAAGGTAATTTTTGTGCCAAGACTGTCAAGCATAAAACATGTACTTGTTATGTTCTCATACAATATGTTGAATTCAAGCTGTACACTTCAGCACCTCATGATATATTTCATCAAGTATCTTTGATCAGTAGTCTCTAAATTCATTTTAATATATATATATATATATATATATATATATATATCCCTTGAATGAATGTCTTCAAGGGACAGTATCTGTAGTAGAATTCAATCGAGAAATAGTCAAGATTTTTTTAAGGTCATATCAAGGTTTTGCCAAGTGATTTCATGACGGACACTATTAGAAATTTCGAGCATTAGCCAGAATGTTCTGAATAGTTTACATTTAAACAACACATGCACATTTACATTAAATCATCATTAATAAGATGGTATCAAAATGTAGGCAAAAAGATGATAGGACATCACTAAATATATTAATTCAATATTTTACAAATCTTAAACAGCATTTTCTTGTTGATTCTCTCCATGTAGGGATATAAGCTCAATATGGGACCACAATTTAAGGGTAAAATGAATTATGTAATGTGCACAGACATAAAATGTATATTTAACTTGAACTGGACGTGTACTGTAAAGCAGACAAAGAAACCAAGACAAAAAAGTCAGGGAAGCAGGTGATATCACACACTAGATGTAATATGCCTGCATCAGTATGCATTTCAACGTGAGCCCAAGATAAAGTTGGTGTTTGGGTTAAACGTATAAATTAATGAATGAGTTTTATGCTTTTCATACTGGCATGATTGAAAATTATCTGACGCAATGTATAAATCTGCAAGAAAACCCGTAAAGAGCTGAAATATTTGGCTTAACAAGGTTTATAACCCCAACATCTTATATATCAATTTACAATTGTATCTCAATTATAACCATTGGTG
This sequence comes from Amphiduros pacificus, assembly GCA_949316495.1. Taxonomy (NCBI): domain Eukaryota; kingdom Metazoa; phylum Annelida; class Polychaeta; order Phyllodocida; family Hesionidae; genus Amphiduros; species Amphiduros pacificus. The sequence goes on from OX439012.1 coordinate 26,773,979, forward strand.
TAAATATTCATGAAGTATCTTTAAGACTAAAAAAAATCAATATCATTCCTTTATCAAATTCATAAACTAGTTTTAGAGTAAAATTCAATTAAGATTAAACTTACCTGGGAATAAAATGTTGCTGAGTTTTCAGAAATTGCAACAGTGAATTCTGAAATGACTTTGACTGTTTGCTCTTATTGTTCCTTGTAGAATTGGCAGGGCTGATTGTCTCAAGAGCAGTCTATCCTGCCACGGCTTCAATCCTAAAATTATAATGAGTCATTATAAGGGAGGCTCCTATCAGCCTTAGAAGCTGCTGGTATGAGTGTGCACACTCCAATCTGCATTGATGCAGTTAAAGATTTCCTGCTCTCCCATTGGCCCTTCAAAGGTTATTAGTATTAGTCCTTGCTCTTTTTTGAAGAAAACACGTGCCTCTGGCCTGAATGAAGTGTCTTTCTCTACTTCAAATGATTTCTCTTGATATACTCAAAGCTCTATCCACGTATATGGTTCCGGAGACAATTATTTATGCCAATGTTGGCGCTTACCTTTCCTCTGATAAATAAGAATGGTTGGCCCTGACATCTATCAGTTTGTTATTATTTCAATCACTGTCAGGTTTTCAAATTGTGACTTGTGAGTAGCTTGAGTAGCTTGTTACTTGAACAAACAACACTGAACAATGTCTGTCACCGGACGGTTTGGGGTTTACGCTTTCTTGGAGTATAATGGATATCTGCTAATTTATGCTGGTCCTATTTTCATGCCGGAAAAACATATATCTCTTCTGGTCCAAATTTGCTACTGGCACCCTATCTCTGACCATTCTATTTGCCTACCAGTACCGCGCGTATGGTCATAGTGCACTATAGAACCATTCACCATATTAACTAATGCAAACAAAAACTTTCTTATTCCACTGAAAACAATTGTTTAAAATACCTCAATCTATTATATCAGATCATGTCTTAATCGAAACTTGATCTAAAACCTAAGAATACTTATCATATGTTGTAAAATAATTCTCAGTTCTGATCATTTATACATACCTTCAATGCAAATGTCTTATTTTGAGGCAGATTTCATGAATATCAAATAAAAATAATTTCCTATGACATAAAATGGCTCTCATTTCACTTGTCATTAATTATTACGAGTTATATTTTCAGTACGTATCAAAAAGTTTCACCCTTCCCTTTGATTATACTAAACCTCGTCTGACAGCCATCACAGCTTCTGTCATGTAGGTTCATCATATTACATTTTGACGCCAATCTGCTTCGTGCAATGTGACCTCCCTCCTGGAGATATTTTCAATTTCTCTGCTGGTTCCTGTCTCTAAAATCTCTCCAATACAGTTGCTTATAGCAACAATGAAAATTTGTCATGGACTTCGCCAAAACAAAAGTTCTGGAGTCTCCTTCATACTGAATGTAACCATGACAGATGGCCTGGTTTATTGGAATTGTCAGAAATATCTCAATCTGTACCAGTAAATTGTATGGCGCATGACAAATGTAATGAAGAATGTAAATGTCATCCAGATACATTACCACCCGCTAATAGGAATCTATGACCATTTAATATAGTGTATAGTGTAATGACAAGAGACTCCTGCGAGGCAAGCTAAATGTGTGACAATTAAGCTGGTTGACAGGAAAATATGCAGGTATTTCACGCATACATGGTTCATATGAAAGCAATACAAACAAGCTGGAAGGAGATTTAACATGGAAACAATTATCTTTATTAGTTAACAAACATACATTGATATACTGACATTGATTTGGTACGATGGGATTGTCATATATATATATATATATATATATATATATATATATATATATATATATATATATATATATTGTGGAATTTCCCTCAAAATGATTTCATTTAATAAGCATAATGGTTGATAATAATGATAATTATTTATACATATGAAACAACACAAAAGAATAGAGGCATTTTCTGCATGAAGGGAGGATATAGGCGGGTACTGGTCTTATTATAACACAATAAATTACCACAAGTATGCTCCCTTAACATGTTATCAAGTTCTCCCTTAACATGTTATCAAGTTCTCCCTTAACATGTTATCAAGTTCTCCCTTAACATGTTTTTTGTTTTGGTTGGGCTTGATCTATATTTAAACCTTGTCCATAATTATCCCGTTAATTGATTGATTTTAAAATAATTATCCAATTCATTAGTTTAGTCCAGTGTAGTTTTCCATTTAATCATTTAATCCATTGAGTTCAGAAGTATTATCCTCTTCCTGTATGAAGTTCTGAACAATCATCTTCTTAATTGATTAATCAATAAATTATCTAACCTCTCATTCATAGCATTCATAAGGTGTATTGAAATCACAGAATTGCCTATTCAAACGTTTAAAAATCTGACACAATCATTTACCAATATATAGGTGATACAATTTGAAATTGAATTCTCAAACTGACTTGATCAAGATGAAGTTTGTTAAACTGTATATTAAGCTAGACATTGATGTGTTTTACCTCTGTAATAAAGACAGGTGAATATATATAACAATACAAATGTTGATTATCAAAACGTGAAATATTACAATCCATGCATTGTGAAAAGAGCTGATGAATTAAAGTAAACAAAACATAAAACCTTGGGTCACCAGTCCAACTAATAAGAATTATCATTCACACTCATAAAACAAATCTAACAGATTCAAGTAAATAATCAAAATTTTGACTAATACCTAAAACAGTTTTTGGGATAACTAAATGCTGTGATTTGAAGTCTTTGTACACCCTACTTTAAGGTGGCTGACAGATGTTCTGTACCGCTCCCAGGTCCATTTATAACTGTTCAAATCGGATCATTCGGATCGATTTCTATTGGTTATTTTGTCAGTTGAAATATATACAGGAGTATCTGAGATTTGCAAACCAAAATAATGTTGGCAAATCTGTCTTGAATGCATGATGCATATTCAATGTCAAAATATATGGTTGTATATAAGTTATATTTCTATCCTGAGTAACCTTTCCCCACATTACTATGATATGTTTCTAACAGAAAGGTAATTCATTAATGATAATTTTAATACAGACTCTATTGCAAAAAAAGGTTTCTCGCAAATGTATCCCACAAAGAGAGTTGTGTAGCTCAGTTATTTTACATTTCAAGCATCAGAAATATTGTGATATGAATGTGTCCTTGTCTATAACAATTTAGCCCAACAATCCAAACATAGTGAGTTCAAATCTGGTTTCTGGAAGACCTGTTCTTCGAGTTGTGTTGATCTAATCATGAAAAGGAGTGTGATGAATAAATGTGTCCCCCAGAATATTGTCTCTAAGTCAACCATTGTTCAGGTTCCTTAAAATAAATGTACATGTTTACACTAAACAAGGTAAAATCAAAATTCCCCTTTCATGATAATTATATCTCTTATGTAATTAATTCATCATATGTATAATGACACACTCATAACATGGCAAATTATACATAAAGAGTAGGTGCACTGCCTACATCTAAGTACCACCTACCACCCCAACACTACTCCCTAATCTTGATATTTTGTAATCTTGATATTTTGTAATCTTGATATTTTGTAATCTTGATATTTTGTAATCTTGATGTTTTATAATCTTGATATTTTGTAATCTTGATATTTTGTAATCTTGATATTTTGTAATCTTGATGTTTTGTAATCCTGATGTTTTGTAATCTTGATGTTTTGTAATCTTGATGTTTTGTAATCTTGATATTTTGTAATCTTGATATTTTGTAATCTTGATATTTTGTAATCTTGATATTTTGTAATCTTGATATTTTGTAATCTTGATATTTTGTAATCTTGATATTTTGTAATCTTGATATTTTGTAATCTTGATATTTTGTAATCTTGATATTTTGTAATCTTGATATTTTGTAATCTTGATATTTTGTAATCTTGATGTTTTATAATCTTGATATTTTGTAATCTTGATATATTGTTATATTGTAATCTTGATATTTTGTAATCTTGATGTTTTATAATCTTGATATTTTGTAATCTTGATATTTTGTAATCTTGATATTTTGTAATCTTGATATCTTCCAGTCTTGATTTTTTCATTTCAATGATGTAAATTAGGAATAGCAAATTGATAAACAAGTTAATAGAACAGGAACTAGCAGACAACAGCAAATGTTTAGGCAACCAACACTGTGATAAATACTTAAGTGTATAATATCTATTATTTTACTTGTTTGCCTGTGTATCAAATGATTTATACAATAAATACAATTTAGTTACACTTTTCATGTTTATGAAAGGTGTATTAATTGCTATGGGGATCTTGGGAACAACCCTCATTAAAACATCATTGCTGGTAACCCAACATTTTTGTTATGACATTTGCGCTTTTGCGTCTCGTGGTAAAATTCTTTTCAATATTAAGCAATCCATTTAACTCATTACCTGTAGGCCCTTAAGGAATATTAAGAAATATTTAACCTGACAACATTCAACTTGGCAATATTCAACCAGGCAATATTCAACCTGGCAATATTCAACCTGGCAATATTCAACCTGACAATATTCAACCAGGCAATATTCAACCTGGCAATATTCAACCTGGCAATATTCAACCTGGCAATATTCAACCTTGCAATATTCAACCTGGCAATATTCAACCTGGCAATATTCAACCTGGAAATATTCAACCTGGCAATATTCAACCTGGCAATATTCAACCTGGAAATATTCAACCTGGCAATATTCAACCTGGCAATATTCAACCTGACAATATTCAACCTGGCAATATTCAACCTGACAATATTCAACCTGGCAATATTCAACCTGGCAATATTCAACCTGGCAATATTCAACCTGGCAATATTCAACCTGACAATACTCAACCTGGCAATACTCAACCTGGCAATATTCAACCTTGCAATATTCAACCTTGCAATATTCAACCTGGCAATATTCAACCTGACAATATTCAACCTGGCAATATTCAACCAGGCAATATTCAACCTGGCAATATTCAACCTGGCAATATTCAACCTGACAATATTCAACCTGACAATATTCAACCTGGCAATATTCAACCTGGCAATATTCAACCTGACAATATTCAACCTACTTTCAGCCATCTGGGTTTCACAGCATTGACAGCGCCGCACCAACAAGCACAAAATTGTGATTTTGCTAAAAAAATGAATGCATCATACTATTCACACCTTTTACATCTTCCACTCAGATTGGCATCTCCATTTAGGACTATCCCAAGCCAAAACTTTCTCATAGAGAGAAAAAACATGTCATGTTTGAAAGTTTCATTGATCCAAAATAGTATATGTATGTCATAGACGTCTTATTCATACTGTTAAAACACATTTCTAGGCTGGCTTCTTTAAAGTGTCTATAAAAATGTGCAGAATTTCAAATTAATTAACAAGTTTGAAATTAATCAAAAACCTGATTAACATTTTATATCAAATCCCTGTCCAAACAGTTAAAAAGTATATGATTTTTTTTAGAGTCTCTTTCGATCATGGATAAAGGAGAAGAGTATTTCCAGTTTATATTATTTTCATTATCTTTTACTTCAAAGTTGCATCAGTATACTTTCTCCTTACACCTTACACCATAAGGATAAGATCAATGACACAGTCACACCCCTAAACCATCAAAATATCAAAGATGATTTTGCGATGTTAAAATGTGATAAAATATTAAGAAAAAAACAAAAAGTCAACGATATGAAATGGACGAAATCTACTGCAGTTCCAGTTTCAAAATCGTTTGCATCTGCATTGACAAAAATATTCTCGTTAGCTTTTTGTCTGAACTCAGTAATCAATCATCCATGTTGCAAGTGCCCATGAGACATAAGTGGCATGGCCAACTTCATAGATCAAATCAAATTGGCATTGGGTCTCCCCTCTAGCTGTGTAGCCATACTGCTTAGGCTCTGAGTGCCCACGAGACATAAGTGGAGCGGCCAACATCTTAAATCAAATCAAAATGATAAACTGAATAGAAGCAATGTTATCGTCCGCAGGTTCATGTCGTCCACATTTGTACTTTCTTTCAAGAGAAATTAGTATTTTACCATTCAAGAAAAAACTAATGTTTTGCTATTCGTTTATCATCCTCTACAATTCAGAAATAACATGTCGTGCCCGAAGAAGTGAATTTTACAGTATAGGATATTTATCAAGTATTTTTGTTTCTGTCCTCAGGTATAATCTAACTGGCATCTGCCCAGAAAAAAAACTACTCCCACCCCCTCACCCCACTTTTACGGGCCTGAGTGTTATGTTCACCATCTGATCTTTTCTCATTTACATTTCAGCAAATTATAGAGTAGATGGGTCAGTGACGTCATTTTCATCAGTTATTGTAACTACAGTGTCATTGGGTTCGCCAGTGTTGATTACAGCCTCTGGCTCAGCATGGGTCTCTGCCAGGTTTTCTGCCTTCATCCCCTGCACGTTGTCCTTCACATCATTGGTGGCGTCACCTAGTGACATCTGCGAGCCAATCAGAGATTTGTCAAATTCGCTGTTTGAGCAATCTCGAATTTTGGGTTTTCTCTGAACATTCCTTCCTGTCAACCAATAGGTTGTCATAACAGTGCAACGGGCCTGAAAAAGTCGGGACTGAATGTTAGAATCCATTTGTCATCTGTATGCAGTGGCTTTTAAAACTGTAATCTTCATTAAATACTATGTCAATCTTTTTTTACATAGTGTGTTAATCTTCCTTTAAATTTATGTCGCCTTTATTTTATTTTTTGACTGTTACCATCCCTTATGAACCTTTATTATGCTGAGAGGGTCCATTTCTTGAGGGAGGGGGCTGTAACTCAGTCAATTTATTTCTATATTGAAACGAAATTCAAAATCAATATGGACAAAATTTGATTCTTTAAAAACACTGAAATAACTGATGTATTTTTAAGTATTTCATTTGCGATAAAGAATTGTTATGGTCGTTTTCTCTACCTTCAATGATGTCTGACCCCGCTCGGCCATTTTAAATTCTCCCAATTTCTGAAGAAGTCTGTACGTTGTTTTACTAATATGAACACGGCTCTCTGAAATAATTAACAAGCAGGAAACGTGTAAAACTTAGAATAATAGAATAATTCATGGAAATGGTTTAAGAGGTAATAAACACAAAACAATTTTTTTGTTTTATGTTTATTTTATTGTATAATTTTTATTGTATAATAGAGTAGGTATCAGGTAATAAGACTGACCTTCTCCGTGGCTTTCTAGCGCAGATGCTATGCTCACAGTATCCCCAAACATGCAATATTTAGGGAGGGCGCCACCGACTAAACCTGCTCCACATGGACCTACCCAAATAATACAAATCATTCAATCAGGAGACATAAAAACATAAAAAAGAGTGGTGCATTGAGTCCCGGCGGCAGACATCGAATTTACCCAATACAACGTGAATGATCGCTGAAAAGTTCGTTATATCAAATGAATAAGATAAAAAAAGTAAGGATTCTACTGTTGTAGGTAACCTTTCTTTCGAAACTTTGGATTATGTACATGTCACATGCTCAAGGTTGGCCAAGGTCGCGGCCAACTTGTTTGAAATTTATTATCGATGATTAATTCTTTAAGCTTTGTACGTGTCTGAGTTCCGAAATTCTCTCAAAGATTTCATCTTTGTTTTCTGTATAAAGGTAGAATTTTCATATTTTGTAAGATTGCTAAAAAAATTAATTCTATATGTTCTGATACGCATATCACCTGAATGTAAAGCCTTCTCTCTTAAACTATATTGTCTCTTGTGTAAACGTAAAGCCTTCTTTCTAACAATGTATTGTCTCTGATGTAAATATAAAGCCTTCTTTCTCACACTATATTGTCTCTTATGTAAATATAAAGCCTTCTTTCTCGAACTGTACTGTCTCTGATGTAAATATAAAACCTTCTTTCTGACACTGTATTGTCTCTGATGTAAATATAAAGCCTTCTTTCTAACAATGTATTGTCTCTGATGTAAATATAAAGCCTTCTTTCTCACACTATATTGTCTCTGATGTAAATATAAAGCCTTCTTTCTGACACTTTATTGTCTCTGATGTAAATATAATGTCTTCTTTCTGACACTTTATTGTCTCTGATGTAAATATAAAACCTTCTTTCTAACACAGTATTGTCTCTGATATAAATATAAAGCCTTTTTTCTCAAAATATATTGTCTCTGATATCGATCTATAATGTTCTTTTTAATACATTGGCTCTAAAGTATAACATCTATTTTGAATGGCTATCCTATAAAACAAGGTGTTTCTATTATCGGTGGTCATTTGAGCTTTCTATCCAATTCCTTATTTCTGCTCTGCTAATGAGTTGTCTCTCGTTTTAGCCAATGCTATATATATATATATATTCTACCCACCTGTGTGGATGCCTATTCTGAGAGCCACACTCTTCATGGTCAGGGTGTTGGTGGAGATTTCAGGACATGCATTAAGGACGTCTAGTGACAGATGAGCGATCTCTGCTGCATGGTTGTCACCATTGCGCTCTGGTAGCCCTGTGAATTAAAGTCAAGCAAAGAAATAGGAAATAATTAGACATATACTAAGTTTTAATCTAAACTATGTCTTAAATATGTTTACTTATGTTCCATGTTTACTCATTCCATACTTACCAAATATGTTAGAATCTCCATAAGAATGTTTAATTGTATAAAGTATCTCAATCGTGATTAAATTAATTGATTTAAACCATGGTCTTGCAAAATTTAAAGTGTCTATAAAATTTATGAGATTGATGACATTTAAAATTTATGAGATTTATGACAAAGACAATCACAATATTTATATTCTCTGAGGAGCTTTCTTAGCGGAAGCCATATTTTACTTACCGGAAGCTATATCTTACTTACCGGAAGCTATATCTTACTTACCGGAAGCTATATCTTACTTACCGGAAGCTATATCTTACTTACTGGAAGCTATATCTTACTTACCGGAAGCTATATCTTACTTACCGGAAGCTATATCTTACTTACCGGAAGCTATATCTTACTTACTGGAAGCTATATCTTACTTACCGGAAGCTATATCTTACTTACCGGAAGCTATATCTTACTTACCGGAAGCTATATCTTACTTACCGGAAGCTATATCTTACTTACCGGAAGCTATATCTTACTTACCGGAAGCTATATCTTACTTACCGGAAGCTATATCTTACTTACCGGAAGCTATATCTTACTTACCGGAAGCTATATCTTACTTACCGGAAGCTATATCTTACTTACCGGAAGCTATATCTTACTTACCAGAAGCTATATCTTACTTACCGGAAGCTATATCTTACTAACCGGAAGCTATATCTTTCTTACCGGAGGCTATATCTTACTCACCGGAAGCTATGACATAAGCGTCTCCAACAGTGTCTACTTTGAAGACGTCATATTCCTCCATACATTCATCCAGCAGTGACATGGTGTTATCTAATACACTCATCACCTGGGTGGGGGGACACTCATTCATAAGCTGGCTAAACCCTACTATATCTGAAAATGATATTGTTACTTCCTTGAAATACTCGGCTGTCACATGGCGGTTGTATTTGATTCGTTCAGCCACCGGTTTCGGTAACATTTGATATAATATAGAATCAGTTCGTCTCTTTTCTCGATTGAGTTCATTGGTCTTCTCGACCAGCGTTAGGGCGTAGCGCTGGATGTCGTTTGTCAAGGTCTGCATCGTCTTCACCAATATAGGACACATCAATAGCACCACACAAATGATGATACTGCTTCGGAGAACCCCCAGGGACACGCTCTCCGCCCGGTTGTCCAGCGCAATGATGATCTCCTCGGCTAAATCTTTCACGGCTAGGAACACCAGGTCGATATACAGCGTCATGTTGTCGAAGTAGTGAGTGGCGGTCCGCAGCGACGGCGCGGAGATCTCGCGGCGCTGGATGACGCGGCGGAATAGTTCCACAAATATGGTAAGGTTGGCGCCACCGCTGTTGATTCTGGCATTGGCTATGATGTTCACTGATGATGAGTATCGCCCTGCAGACTGCAAAATAAATGTAGCTGATATAAATGAGGGCAAAATACAATTACTAATATATATACATATACATATACATATACATGTACATGTACATGTACATGTACATGTACATGTACATGTACATGTACATGTACATATACATATACATATACATATACATATACATATACATATACATATACATATACATATACATATACATATACATATACATATACATATACATATACATATACATATACATATACATATACATATACATATACATATACATACATATAAATATACATATACATATATTGCCTGAAATGAAGGAATGCTTATGTCAAAATGGGCAATGCATATATGCACTGAAACGCAGGTGACCTCACAAGAATTCGTGTATAAACAAGACCGCCAACATTTGTATCAAACATTGATCTGTTAGCAATACCAATAATTATGTCTCAAAGTAAGATCTTCATCATTCATTTTTGATTTACAATGTAACAGACCTTTATGACTTAACAGACGAAAACCCAGCTTAATTATCAAAGAAATCAGTTCATTCATAACTTTATTAACTTTGGCCTGGTATAGGTCTCAATAAGCCTATCCTCTCTTTAGTCAGAATAAGCTGAACTGGAAGAAGGTGAACCATGTCAATATGGGGTAAGTTATTACATAATGAAGATACCTTGATGTTGGCCCTGAAGGCGTGGAGTTCCTGGTTATTACATTATGTTACCTTGATTTTGGTCTTGAAGGTGGAGTTCCTGGTTATTACATTATGTTACCTTGATTTTGGTCTTGAAGGTGGAGTTCCTGGTTATGACATTATGATGTTACCTTGATGTTGGCCCTGAAGGCACAGAGTTCCTGGTTATGACATAATGATGTTACCTTGATGTTGGCCCTGAAGGCACAGAGTTCCTGGTTATGACATAATGATGTTACCTTGATGTTGGGCCTGAAGGCGTGGAGTTCCTGGTTATTACATTATGTTACCTTGATTTTGGTCTTGAAGGTGGAGTTCCTGGTTATGACATTATTATGTTACCTTGATGTTGGCCCTGAAGGCACGGAGTTCCTGGTTATGACATTATGATGTTACCTTGGTGTTGGCCCTGAAGGCGTGGAGTTCCTGGTTATGACATAATGATGTTACCTTGATGTTGGGCCTGAAGGCGTGGAGTTCCTGGTTATTACATTATGTTACCTTGATTTTGGTCTTGAAGGTGGAGTTCCTGGTTATGACATTATTATGTTACCTTGATTTTGGTCTTGAAGGTGGAGTTTCTGGTTATGACATTATGATCTTACCTTGATGTTGGCCCTGAAGGCATGGAGTTCCTGGTTATGATATAATGATGTTACCTTGATGTTGGCCCTGAAGGCGTGGAGTTTCAGGTTATGACATAATGATGTTACCTTGATGTTGGCCCTGAAGGCACAGAGTTCCTGGTTATGACATAATGATGTTACCTTGATGTTGGCCCTGAAGGCGTGGAGTTCCTGGTTATGACATTATGATCTTACCTTGATGTTGGCCCTGAAAGCGTGGAGTTCTTGGTTGTACCATTCATAGATCTGCTGTGTGACAAAGCCTCCCCGGGAGAAATAGGCACTCCCGATAGCTCTCTCTATGCCGACATGCTCCTTAGCCTCCACCACCTGGCGGCAAAATGATCAACTAAAGGTCAGTTCTCATTGACCAACATTTCAAGATGGCGGCAAAATGATCAACCAAAGGTCAGGTCTCATTGGCAAAGCATTTCAAGATGGCGGCAAAATGATCAACCAAAGGTCAGGTCTCATTGGCCAACATTTCAAGATGGCGGCAAAATGATCAACTAAAGGTCAGGTCTCATTGGCCAACATTTCAAGATGGCGGCAAAATGATCAACCAAAGGTCAGGTCTCATTGGCCAACATTTCAATATGCAAAGAATATTTCATTTTTTTAAAGACCTGGTTTAAGGGGGAGTATTTAATTAATAAATCTTTTATCTATAATTTGACAGTATTCTTACAGAGAACAATGGAGTTCGTATAATTTGAGAATATTTCCTTTCTTTACCAAAGTTCAATATCCGGTTCATGTTTCATTGACTGACATTTGTAGACACAAAGAATGTTTCATTTTTTAATGGGATTACATCAATTGTAAGAAATGATAAAAGGAAAAACGTATAATTGAAACATCTTTAACATAAAATTTGACAGTAGTGTCATAATAAATCATGGAGTCATGTTCTACAATATGACCATAAAATGATACATTTTTCAAAGTGTAGCAATATAATTCATAACTTGCTTTAATGAAATATGATTTAATCACATAACAAAACTAGTATCAAGTATGATATAATACATAAGATTATACTTTTTGATAGGCGACGAGGGTTTTCCAAATAGTTCCATATTGAGACTCCTTGATGGCGTCATACAGCCAGCGGACGAATATGCGGATGTGATCGGTGTAAAAAATAATCTCATCATACAGGGTGTGATTGAAGATATCCAACTCATTCCTGTGTCTCGTCAAAAAATGCTGAAATTCCCTTTTACTGTAAAACTGTGGAAGCTCATATGTGATCAGACCTGAGAAATAATAAACGAGAAATATATATTATTATAAAGAAACTACACAATGCGTTGTGAACAGTTTAGAATTTTATTGAGAAGTGTGTTTTGGCACAAAAGCTGATCGTTGATTTCCATTTTGTTTTTCCCCCAATTGAAAAAAAGTATAGACCGGAACTGTACAACTTTACTGGAACCAGAATTGTACAACTCTTCCTAATCTAATCATTGATAAAGGAGACCGGCAGAGGGCGTATGTGTTAGAGAGGTGACTTTTTCACACGACCTACACATTTACCGGAACCAGAATTGTACAACTCTTCCTAATCTAATCATTGATAAAGGAGACCGGCAGGGGGCGTATGTGTGAGAGAGGTGACAGACCTGTGGGCCAGTCCGGGAGGTTAGCAAGCTGCTCATTGGTCTCCAGGTACCTCGTGGTGAGGAAGGATTTGGTCTCTGGACCTATGCTGCTGAGGTACAGGACGCTCATGTCTCGCTCACTCTGCATCGCGTGGATCACCTTCCCTACCTCCACGCTGAAGAGCACAGCACCTTTCACCTTTTTGAAAATAACCAATCAAAAGTCATGTTAGTTAATATAACATTTACAGCTATATACATGGTAACATTTCTAATTACTACCACCAATAAGATAAAAAATAAAATAAACACTTGATCAATAAGTTTAAGTTTTCCAATAGTCATCGTCCAATGTTACACTTGTCTATTAGCTTTATTGAAATAATTGAAATAAAAGATGGCAAAATGGGAGACATAATGCAAAGAAGAGTGAAATCACTGCAAAAATCTTAAATAACGAAAATTCAATTAAATCAAGAAAATCACCTTATCTGATTCCATTTTTGCTGAGAGATTTTCTGACACGAAGTAGAAAGATACGGCCATGAGGACAACAATGGGGGTGAGGATCAGGGTCAACATGCGCGCCATCTGGCGGCGCTTCCCTCCCTCGGTGATCGGCTCTCCACGGCACCATCCTGCAGCCAATCATAGCAAAACATACACGCACAGTTGAATGCCTTTCAAATATAGTGAGAATTAGTTTAGAACAAGTTTTTAAAACATTTTAAAGATGATGACGGGCACAAAGGCATTACTTGTAACTGTTATGGCGGTTTCAAAACTGAAATATACCCACATCGCATGTAGCCTTTCTTTTCTGATCCACCTCGCACACAGCCTTGCATATATGACCTACCCCACATTCAGCCTTGCATTCAGCCTTTATTATATGACCCACCTCGCATTCAGCCTTTATTATATGACCCACCTTGAATTCAGTCTTTATTATATGACCCACCTCGCATTCAGCCTTTATTATATGACCCACCTCGCATTCAGCCTTTATTATATGACCCACCTCGCATTCAGCCTTTATTATATGACCCACCTCACATCCAACATTTATTATGTGACCCACCTAGCATTCAGCCTTTATTATGTGACTCACCTCGCATTCAGCCTTTATTATATGACCCACCTGGTATCCAGCCTTTATTATATGACCTACCTCGCATACATCCTTGCTGGATCGTGTCATCCACCTCTATGTCACCGCTATCATTACAGGCCAGATCCCTGTCCATAGAGCTCCAGTATCCACCATCCATCTTCATCTTTAGCTGCCGTCTAGTAGATAAAATAATTAACTAATTTACTCAATAAAGTTATGATTAGATCACTTTCCAAATTCTAAAAACAAAAATTGAGTATTGAAACTCTTATTATCATTTTGAGTGAGAGCTTAGATAAGATAGCTTATGGAAATTTCCCACCAACTTTTGGCCATTTTGGTTTTAGTTTTTTCACACATATTTTTTTCCCAAGTATAATACCTGTAATTGCACTCTACATTCAACACTTTTTAACTTTCTATTCCTGATTTCAGTGCCAGGTCCATTCCCTGAAGGAACATCTCACGTAGCATGAAATAGCTAAAAAATACATCAATCACTATCTTGAAATCTGATTTCTTGCTTCTAATACCTAAAATGATGAAATATGCACGTGTCGGCCATCTTGGAAAAATAGATGCGGAAGAATATGAAAATAGACAACGGTCATTTATCATAGACCTCATTCAGACTGATCTGTAGTGAATCATATATCCTCAATATGAACGCATTTTTAATTTTAAAAAGTGTATTTATAATACAAAAATGTCCTCTGAAGAATGGCTGACCTTAAAAAAAATCGGTAACGATCAAAATAGGGTGAAGGTCAATGATCAGGAAACTCACACAAGTCCTGGTATACTGTAACCTGTGAGCTCAATATGCACGATTTCCATATATTTCCATATAATGTAATCTGATAAACAGATTTGGATTATTTATGACAGAACATGATATATATGATGATAATATCCCAGTCTGATCAACTTTAGGGATTGGACTACCTGAAAAGATGACAACTCTGAGGCAATATACCTAACAGATCTGAGGCAATATACCTAACAGATCTGAGGCAATATACCAAACAGATCTGAGGCAATATATCTATCAGATCTGAGGCAATATACCTATCAGATCTGAGGCAATATACCTATCAGATTTGAGGCAATATACCTATCAGATCTGAGGCAATATACCTAACAGATCTGAGGCAATATACCTTACAGATCTGAGGCAATATAACTATCAGATCTAAGGCAATATATCTATCAGATCTGAGGCAATATACCTATCACATCTGAGGCAATATACCTATCACATCTGAGGCCATATACCTATCACATCTGAGGCAATATACCTATCAGATCTAAGGCAATATACCTATCACATCTGAGGCAATATACCTTTCAGATCTGAGGCAATATACCTATCAGATCTCTACAGTCATAGCTATTCCAAAGTCCTTTGAAATGGCATAACAGAAAATGTCCATTAACAAAATTACTTATATGTTTATTATGCTCTTGTAGATATGATAATTAGTCATCCTTGACAGATTATTCAATGTCTAATGACCCAAGATAAATTCATATTCATATATCAGTGACAGTAAAAGCAGGTTGGGACTGTCAAAATGTAAAGGTCTGTTGGTTCATGACATTTCAAGAAAACAATGATAGCCTCTGTTACAGTGCGATAGCCGGTAACCATGATTGGATATTAGTGAGTTTTTTGTGCACTTCCGATTTTGTTTGTGTAGTTCCTGTGCGTTATTTCCAGTGGTGCAAGATGGCGACCCGCAATCGACCTATGTCATTTAAAGCATTCATTAAATGAGGTTCTCAAGCACATTTTCCTTGCATAATATAAATGTTTATACCCTAAACTTTGCGATCAAAAGTTATTACCAATCATTTCCCCTACATATACTTATGTGCCCTTTGAAAGTGGATGAGTCTTCTGCTAAAATCCAAATCCATTAGATTTACACCATATTATTTTTTTATAGTGAAACAAACAACATTAGATAAACTGCCGACTTGAAAAGGTCAACCTGTCTCAAACTGAGACCTGTTTTATTACAAACATGAATAAAAAAGCATGAACATGATCAGAGAGGAAGAATGACGAGATTTGAAAAAAAAGTTGCTGTGTGAGGTATGGGCTGCATTCAAGTTTGCCACTGAAAAGAGCATGTTGTTCCGTCACCACGTTGCCTGCCCTATGGTGGAATTTATTGACACTAAATCAATCTCCACTTCAGTTTTGTTTTGCAAGTTTATTTGATGGGTCGCATTTTTAGCATCCAATATGCATACATTTCTGTATTTGAGCTTTGTTTTCAACCATTGGGAATTTGACCTAATTATTCACCTAATTATTGATACAAGTTTAGGTCCCACAAGGTTTTCACACAAATGGGCCTTCATGGATACATGAGTGTGAGACAGCTGCATAAGTGAGAGATAATATGAGATAGCTGCATAAGTGAGAGACAGCTGCATGAGTGAGAGATAGCTGCATGAGTGAGAGACAGCTGCATGAGTGAGAGATAGCTGTATGAGTGTGAGATAGCTGCATGAGTGTGAACTGCAAAAGTAATAGATAGCTGCACAAGTGAGAGATGGATACAATAATGAGAGATAGCTGCATAGGTGAGAAATAGCTGCATATGCGAGAAATAGCTGCATGTGTGAGAAATAGCTGGATATGTGAGAGACAGCTGCATATGTGAGAGACAGCTGCATATGTGAGAGACAGCTGCATATGTGAGAGACAGCTGCATATGTGAAAAATAGCTGCATATGTGAGAGACAGCTGCATATGCGAGAAATAGCTGCATATGTGAGAGACAGCTGCATATGTGAACAATAGCTGCATATGTGAGAGACAGCTGCATATGCGAGAAATAGCTGCATATGCGAGAAATAGCTGCATGTGTGAGAAATAGCTGCATATGTGAGAAATAGCTGCATATGCGAGAAATAGCTGCATGTGTGAGAAATAGCTGCATATGTGAAAAATAGCTGCATATGTGAGAGACAGCTGCATATGTGAGAAATAGCTGCATATGCGAGAAATAGCTGCATGTGTGAGAAATAGCTGCATATGTGAAAAATAGCTGCATATGTGAGAGAGAGCTGCACAAGTCTAAGATTGCAACCCCTCCCAACCGACCGTTACAGACACAGATAAAGGAAATATCTGATTTTTTTCCTTTCAAAAAGGCTAAAATATATTAATGTTATTTCAAAGGCTGTGCACAGATAAAGTTACAAGAATCAAATTCACAAACAGAATTACCATAAGATGAAGACATTTCGAATAAATTACACTTAAATGCCATTATAAACATTGGCTGTGCTAAGCATTGATATTTCGTCATGCAAACATTTCCTTGGGTCGAACAGTTCGACAACAATTGATGGAGCAAATAACTTGTATCATTACATGTTAGGCCCTTGAGATATTTTTATATCACAGATTGTTTGAAGCAATCACAAAGGATTTTCCCACTGACACAACATGTGTGAATGCCTTCGCCACTATTCGCCCTATTCAACTTTTTAATCATAGTCAGCACAGTTAAAACTGATTTCAATTAGTTATCAGAACTAAAGGCCAAAGGTCTCCTATCTGAAGAAATAGGTCAAATAAAAAGAACAAATGTCACAAGGAACGAATTCTCACTGTTTTTATAATTCCTCGCGATATTTTATTCTACTTTAAAAGATAAAATGGTATCATGATTTGATGAAAGTGGGGAAGTTTGATCGTATATTAGTCTTAATTGCCGACTGAGGATTCCTATACAGTGTTCCTGTTGTGTTTGTACCGACTTCTTTTCCTTCATGTGTTTGCAGTTAACATTTTAGTTCAACTTATCTGTGGTAATTTTTCTATATTATTTTTGTATTCTGCAGTTGCTCAATCTTCCACTGAACTCATGATCTATTATATTTATTCATGAATACAAGTCAGTGATCACATAAATATATCTTATAAACATTTGTTAAACTTGATTCATTTGGTTATTCATGAAGAAATCATTCCAAATTGGAGTTTCAAAGAATGTGCAAGATTTGCGCCTACCTCTTATGATCTTCAGGGTTGTTCCGTTTCGTTTCCTCGACGCCCTTCTTTCTCTCATCTGCTTCTGGACAGCATGATTTGTAATGTTTGGATACAAAGTGAAGAATGGCAAAGATACTCACACCAAATTAGGTGCCACCTCTGTGGAAATCCGTTACCATGACAACCTATTTAATGATGAAAGAGATAAGACCGAAGGCGCCCATTTTTAGGGGGGGGGGAACAATTCTATCCCCAAAACCGAAACGAATGGCCCTTCCAAGTTGGGTACGATAGTAAATGTGCACCAAACATTTTTTTTAAATTCTTTTGTGATAGTTTTATCATATTCTCAAATTTTAAGATAGTTGAACTTGCAACAATTAAAACATGCAGAAAAGCAAAGATTGGTATCTCTTATAATTTAACATTCCTCCCTAAAATGATGAAATGTGAGCAGTCATGGGAGGCATTCTTCCTTCTTACTCGTTTACGATTCGAGTTAATTATTCTGCACTTATAATTACAAAGAGTATAGATTACACATAATATCGCCACATGAGAACGCAATTAGTTCGCTATACTTATTATGTAAGGACAGTGAGAGGTGTCTTGGGTCTTTACAAAAAAGGTGAACTGATTTGTTTCCGGATCATATGTGAATTGTCAAATGTTGTGGATACTATAAAAATAATAAAGTTGAGATTTTAACTAAAAAGTAGGAAGAGTTTTAATAAAAATGTTACATATTTACTTTATTGGAAGCTCAGAAAATAAGCGAAAAGTTAATATTCTGTTTCCACTCTAGGCATGTATTTTGTCTTAAACATTGTATGATGGTAACATATTTTACATAGCGGCGTATAGCGCCGAGAGAAAGAGAGAGAGAGAGAGAGAGAAAGAGAGAGAGAGAGAGAAAGAGAGAGAGTGAAAGAGAGAGAGTGAAAGAGAGAGAGTGAAAGAGAGAGAGTGAAAGAGAGAGAGTGAAAGAGAGAGAAAGTGAAAGAGGGAGAGAGAGTGAGTGAAAGAGAGAAAGTGAAAGACGGAGATAAAGAGAGAAAGAGAAAGAGAGAGAGAGAGAAAGAGAGAGAGTGAAAGATAGAGAGTGAAAGAGAGAGAGAGAAAGAGAGAGAGTGAAAGACAGAGAGATAGCGAGAAAGAGAGAGAGTGAAAGAAAGAGAGTGAAAGAGAGAAAGAGAGTGAAAGAGAGTGAAAGAGAGAGAGAAAGAGAGAGAGTGAAAGAGAGAGAGAGTGAAAGAGAGAGAGTGAAAGAGAGAGAGAGAGTGAAAGAGAGAGAGTGAAAGAGAGAGAGAGAAAATGAAAGAGAGAGAGTGAAAGAGAGAGAGTGAAAGAGAGAAAGAGAGAGAGTGAAAGAGAGAGAAAGAAAGAGAGTGAAAGAGAGAGAGAGTTAATGAAAGAGAGTGAAAGAGAGAGAGAGTGAAAGACAGAGTGAAAGACAGAGAGATAGAGAGAGAAAGAGAGAGAGTGAAAGAGAGAGTGAGAGAGAGAGAGAGTGAAAGAGAGAGAGTGAAAGAGAGGGAGAGTGAAAGAGAGAGAGAGTGAAAGAGAGAGAGTGTGAAAGAGTGAGAGAGAGTGAAAGAGAGAGAGAGTGAAAGAGAGAGAGTGAAAGAGAGAGAGATATATAGAGATTTGTTTGTTTGTTTGGGGTTTTACATCACTTTCAACATTATTTCAATCATTTCGTGATGAGACCTACTTGTAGCAGATATAGTGCTGTCTCACTGAATTGTCATGTCGCAGGTCCTTGACATGACAACCCACCCGGTCACAGATTTACAAGGACAACGGGCTAACCCTTTAGGCACGGGCCTCAGCTCATGTGTGAAATTGTATCATGTGTTCAAGAGAGAGAGAGAGAGAGAGAGAGAGAGAGAGAGAGAGAGAGAGAGAGAGAGAGAGAGAGAGAGAGAGAGAGAGAGAGAGAGAGAAAACGTCTTGTATGCATATAACGAATAGAACATCAGACATTTTGGCATAGAAAAGTTGATGTGAATACCTTTATTTTAAATTGTTGTGAAACAAAAGTGGCATAGGCAAAACCTTTTGCAATCCAGCATACACAGAAAAGTAATTTTATTGAGGTCTGAGATACAATAAAGTTTTAAAAACTAGACAACGATGAAATTACTTTTCTGTGTATGCTGGATTGAAAAACTTTACACTAATATTTACACCACCATATTTAACACATTGGAATACAATCAACTGTAACGAAATTGAATCCATTGTTTTGCAAAATTAAGGGCTTTTCAAACTTATGTGTGTGCAAAATATGCAACAACCCTCCTTAACGATGATCATCATTGAAATCTATGTGTCAAAAAGATTTACTGCAGATTTACTGCACAGATTGATTCAGATTTACTGCACAGATTGATTCAGATTTACTGCACAGATTGATTCAGATTTACTGCATAGATTAGTTCAGATTTACTGCACAGATTGGTTCAGATTTACTGCACAGATTGGTTCAGATTTACTGCACAGATTGGTTCAGAGCTCTCCTACTGACATTACATTTTGTCATTACAATACAAAATATTTGGAATAAATCACTTGGTTGTCCTGGCAATTGTTTTAAGTAGAATGTTTCAGAAATCAAAAGAATAAACACAATACTGGAAAATTAAGACAGGTTACATTGCTGCTAGACAGAAGTGATTACTATTAAAGATTTTGTTGTTTCACTGTTTATTATTATAATTTTATCATAATATATTTTTGTTTTTATCCAGGTATATTTACTTGCCAAAGATATTCAATTTCATAAATGGATCTAAAACCATTAGCCTCAAATTTCATTTTGTAGGATGATTTTACATGAAATATGAAAAGCCAATTTTTTTTAATAATCATTGTTGCTACAGCAACATACGATCACCCAAGACAGCTGTATGATGCATATTAAGATATACCTCTACATGTCCTACCATGAAAATAGATTAATCAGAAAAATATTTAAGGAATATCCTGTTGCCCAGATATCCATATAAAAAATGGCATATATATATATATATATATATATATATATATATATATATATATATATATATATATATATATATATATATATATATATATATATATATATATATATATATATATATATATATATATATATATATATATATATATATATATATATATATATATATATATATATATATATATATATATATATATATATATATATATATATATATACGGCATGCTCCACTCCATACTATAGTTTGCCATAAATGATAAACAATTTCCCCCTATATCATCATCACATTCCAGGACCATAGAAACTCATGTATTTGTCAAGGAATCAAAGCTTCCGCCCAAGAACAGATATTATAAATAATTATGACGTCACGAGATGTCCCAACATATTTTTTTACATAGAAATGTGACTTTGTTTAGATAAGCAGAGATATATCTCAACTTTTAATCATTTGTAACATCTTTGCACAGGTTTTTTGTTGTTTTTCTTTTTTATCGTTTTTTTTGGTTGTTTTTTTGTTTTGTTTTTGGGTTTTTTTGGGTTTTTTTTAATATGAGGACTTTTGCTACCAGAAATCAACGTTTTTCATCCAGAGAGAGCACGCCTAAAATCAGTGTAAAACTGAGGCGGAGTTTTCCCACGACCGGAGGCCTGAAGTCACGTAGCCAGGGTTCGATCTGACCTTATCGTGTCCGCATAGGGCAAATAAGCTCATTAAATGTCGAAATGAAAGCTTCCCCAGAAAAGACAGTATACAGACGACGACAACGGAACTGCGGGCGACAGCAGAGCTGCCATGTAGTTTATTAATCGTTTGGTGGACCATTCGACTTTGTTGGCACATTCATGTGTCACACAACAACAACACCACACTATTTTTGCAAGTGCAGACGCACTTAAAATGCTTTGAAAATGGAACTTTGTGTCGTCAAAGCTCTGCTGTCGTCAAAGCTCTGTTGTCGTCGCCTGTACGTATCATTGTCTTTAATTAAAACGGAAACAGGTGTAATGTATCGTTGCGTTCTGATTGGTTATTTCTGGTTGTCATGGCCACGAGACCTCCGCGAAGTAATTAACAACTGTTGTATCCTCTTGTAGTGTATTAAATTTCAGTTACCATTTGCTTAGAGCTAAAACCTTGTCGCCGGCAGTGCGGTAAACATGTAAGACAGACTCTGATCTTTATCGTAAAATGAAAGATTGATCTCACCTCAGATATGAAATTATATTTCTTCTCCTCATAAAAAGGTAAGTGATGTCGTTAAATGCATTGGTTTATGAT
Source organism: Amphiduros pacificus (assembly GCA_949316495.1). Classification (NCBI taxonomy): domain Eukaryota; kingdom Metazoa; phylum Annelida; class Polychaeta; order Phyllodocida; family Hesionidae; genus Amphiduros; species Amphiduros pacificus. Next base: position 26,796,346 of record OX439012.1, read on the forward strand.
TTTTTATGATAAAAAGGTAAAGAAATGTTAATTAGTCTAAACTACGGAATTGATTTAGGGTAAAAGATTCCAAGACTGAAACAGTCTAACAAGGAAAGTAAACGTGCAAACAACTGTCTCATCACCACCGATCATTTTACTGACTAATAATTCTTTCCAAATATATATAAGTATTTCTTTTTTGTATTTTATTGTTAATTCATAACTGAAGTTCATTTCAAGCAATGGGATAATCTTATTCAATATCTGTAATTTTCTGATGTTTGTCTTAACGTTGCGGTAATTAAATGCCTCAAACGTTTAAACGAAATTGAAGCTTTGATGGAATAGCATATTTTCTATAGCAATCTTGTTAGTTCGGCCTTGAATAAACCACGTCAATCACAAAGCCAAATAAATAAATTTAAGATAATATGACTTTTGTGCAGGTAATATTTCACTTATTAGGACAAAGACCAGCAGAGACCAGGAACCCTGGCTTGATTTCTTCTACCTTGTTACGCTGTTTGCACTGACTGATGTCTTTATAAGAAATGTTCTGTCATGTTTCAACAGTCTTTTTCATGAGAATTTACTCACAATGGGAATTCTTTGCATGCCTTGTTACATAGATACACAAGCAGTAACAAAAAAATACGCATAGCTTCCATGGTTACGGGAGGATTTTAATAAAATTAACAGAATTTCGTAGTGAAAAGTAAATTGAAAGCTGCGATGTAATGGTTTCCTGAGAAATGTTATTGTAACCATGGCAACCAATTGAAACAACACTAAACAGTCTTTATATCAACACACATAAACAAAGCATTTTTATCATAACATGAGATCTGATGATGCTCGAGACATCTGTAAATTTGCACAATCCGATTACTTGGATTTTTGGGAGTCTTTTTCTATTTATTTATTTTATTTTGTTTTATTTATTCATTTACATGTATATATTTTTTATATTTAGTGATCAGATGTAAATCAAGAAACCTTTGGAAGGGTCATTTGGGGGTCAAGAGGAAGGGATAATTTACCATTCAGAGGAAGGGTCATTATTTTAGAACTATTTGTCCATCGGTACCAAGGGAAGGCTGTCTGATTTACAGGGCCGCTTACAGTGCGCCCTGCTGGTAAGGTTGGGCTCCAGAATTTATCAGCCTGAATCTTTTAGTCAAATAAAAACAAGGTCAAAGTGCCATATCAAAGAAAAAAGTTGCTGGTTTAGTTGAGCCCCTATTCTCGTTCCATGTGTTATCTAAAGGAAAAAAAAAGTTGCAGGTGGAGTTGAGACCTGTGAATATATGTCATCATTATTTCCACAGAAAGGGCATTTTAAGCCTGAAAAGGTATCACCTAGTGTTCAAGTCTGATGCAAATGAATTTATGTTAAAACATTAACGAAATATATTAGTAATGGTACTAAGCTGTATTCTTACCGTCAAATCAGGAACAAATAAGCTTGTTTCTCCTAACATTTTGCACAAACATATATTTCAATATTGAAGGAAATATTACTTGCACCAAAGTCGAACTCAATGACATCCATCTATTTCCACGGAACTGAAATGCGTCAAATAATTCTGGATTAATTGATAGGGGCATATGTTAGCATAGAGATTATCTTTTTACACTGTCTCATTTTAATCTTTCACTAATGAAACATCGAAATAGAGATGCACTCTACATTTAGTTGTCACTGTATGTCCTATCGTAGCATACTCCACGTGTTATACGTCACGTGTTATACGTCATCAATTTGTGTGCACATGGCAATCTAATTTTTGTGAAAATTTTAAAATATAAAAATTTATTTCCTTGTGAAATAATTTTGACACCTGTTGTGGAAAGTTCACTTCATGAGCATGATTGTCTACGATTTAAAATTAGGCCCAATTATATTATTCATAGAGTTAGACTCAAGTTAGTTTAACTCGATTTCGATATGATTTAACAATTTTGACATGGCAAATAACAAATGTCATTTTCTCGGTGCATGATGTTAAGGAGAAGAACATGTCAAAATCAGCAAACTAAATATAATCTTATTCTTTCAGCCATAACAATGTCGAGCAGCAACACGAAGAATCAAGGCATCATGCCGATACAGCACAGCGTTGACATCAGCGAACTCTCGCTCAACTCTCAGGACCACCTGGAATCCGCGCTGCGAGAGTTCGTCTCCATAAATGATAAGCGAGGTAACAACTTTCCTCCTCTTCATATTTAAAAAAAACAATTTGCTAATTAATATCAGATCTTGAATCTCACAGGGTTGACCTTTCGGTGTGTACAAGTATGCATGTGTTGTTTATAAGGCTGTCTTTAGAAAGTGAATTTCCATAGCTCAAATTACATGTTCAAGGTCACCTGACCACATGTGTTATTTTTCTTGTTCTTTGGCGGCTTATATCGATAAATTGACATATCAGAAGTGGAAATGACATTCAGTTTACTGTTGATATCTTAATAATAGACCTCAACTAGAGCTCAGTCCATATATCGCGCATTTTATGCAATTTTGGTTTTTGTCCCGTGGGGGCAGTTTTCTCTCCTTCTACAACTGTTTATTAAGTAGCCTCGTTCCCAACCCTAATCATGATGACGGTCTGGTATGGGGCATTGAAAGCACGGCTGTGATTTGTCAGAATCTCTGTGTGTTAGATCTATATTAATTAGGTTTCAGTTCTGACCAACCAATATTATGAGTGAGAGTGAGTGGACAGTGTCAGTGCATTCTGTTTGTGTGAGTGTGGATAAATGAACCAATCAGTCTAAGGCATAAATGTGTGGAAACAGCCTACCAATCAGAAAACAATGCCTGGATTGAGGCAGAAGAGGGTCGTGTGCAGTGTCCCATACCAGTCTGTTGCAGGACTGAGAACTCCAGTCTACTTAATAAGACATTCTCCATATTGTTGATTCTTGCTTTATAGCACTGATTATAATGTTTTAACATTAGCGAGGGAGCCACATCATGTAGGGGGCTTATTTCAGAAGTAAGCTTTCCCCGCAAAACATGCGGCTGGATTTTGAGTATGTTGCAGAGGGATATGAGAAGTTATTATTAGGTCCTGGCTCCCCTACTATATGTGGTTTCTTTTGTCATTTTCTTTAAAAAAAACCTTTTCTCCAAATTGCGGAAAAGCTCACATTTCTAATCCCGCACACTGGTGACCAGACTTAGGCCTCTTCAAGTCAGGTGATTTCCCTATTGTAAAAAAAAACATCATCAAATATGTTTCAAAGAACATTTGTTTAATACATGATTGCTATAACCACCAATCCAGTGTATTTTCAAAAATGTATCAAAAAGAAAATCTGTCAAAATGTGATTATTTTTCAAATAAGTAGAATTTTGATGGTTTTCCTGATATAATGTGCTATTCTTGGACATTTTCTACCAAACATAATATAAATAGGCACTGAATAATACTTTCTATCCTGTGTATTTTATTAAAATCTGATGTCCACTCATAATTCCCCATCTTGTCTGATGTTCTTCACAGAATTGTAAAAAAGCAACATGAAGTTTTTTGAAGATAAAATGTGCACAAAAAGCACAGATATAAACAAAATCCTTCAAGACAAAATACATGAAAGAATCAACAAGCAAGCGTCCTTAAGAACAAAACAATTTTGACCTTATTCACCAAAGCTACTGTCTATGATGTTATATAATGTCATATAATGTCATAAACCCATTATAAAAACGCTTTACTCTGTTTCATCTTTAATATATATATATATTTTGTATTTATGCTTATTAATTTCTATTTATATCCCATTATATTATTCTTCTTTCAAAATATTATAAATATCATCCAAAGCGAGTGAATATAATGATTGATATAAAATATGAATCATACACAAAACATCTCCATCCAACTTGTAAATAATATTTGAATATATATGTGGGAAAAAAACAGAAAATGGATTCAAAGTTTATTGGCTGATAGCATTTTAGACTTATGAAATCCCGCCTTACTCTTGTCCATAACCAAAGTGAACTACATTCCCACTTGTCCAGGAGGACAAGTAAAAAGATGAAATATGAGAGGTCTGCTTTGCAATGCGCAGATAGCTATTAGGGGTGATGATGTTTACATTGAAAGCAAATTCTTTCAGATGTATAATTTACCTCTTTTCGACTTAGATAATTCATGTCTTTTTTCCCACAAAAACAGCCACATCATTTTTCTTTGTATATACCACCAGTTAACCACGTCAAAACCACGTCTGAAATTCACGTCAAAACCACGTCATATCAACCAGTTTTGCCTTCTGGGTAAAATAATTTTAAAAAATCTGAAATTACCGTAACAGAGATCAATATCTACTTCGGAGTTGGCCTAACAGGCTTGTTACCATGGAAATAGTTTGGTATGAACAGTCAAAGGTAGGTGCAAGATACAATGTATGAATGGCCTCTATGTTGGGACGTCTAAGGAGGAAGAATTACCTATTTCAGAATCGACGGTGTCTGATAGCGATGATCTGGGCACCTTTCCAGCAGCCATGACCAACCCCTTGTGCTGTGAAGGTCAGAGTATGAACAATCCTCGCACACGTGAACAAAAAAGTGTTTTAATCGTAGATGTTGGTAGCGACACTTATAACGGTATCTATGTATTCAGAGGTCAAAATGACTTTAGGAAATTAGAACAATGAAATGTTTTAGTCCGAAGTTGTAATTTTTATGTATCAGGTAGATTTTGGCAAATTGTAATTTATCGGAGTACTGGGTCCGATTTTTCCATCGTACTTCAAATTTTAAATCTGAGCATGAAATTAGGATCTGAGCATGTACTTCAAATTGAAGTACGATGGAAAAATCGGGCCCTGAGCAAAATATTTTTAATCAGTGGGCTATAAATTTGACCTAAACACTTCTGAAATATATTTTTTTCACCAGAGAACCTATTTTCCAACATTAATGCATAGAGTCTAAGCATACGTTTTAAAATGAATACTGTTAAGTTTGCAAATTTTCAGCACTTACAACCGCTTCAGTTTTGGATATTGATAATAAGCAGGACGAAAAAATGGAATTTTGAGCCAATTTTCCATAATTTGGTTTCACTGAGTTGACAGCTTGGTTCTTAAGATTATATATATTGACATTGAAATACATAACATTTGCCAAAATTTCACCTTTAAAAATTAGGCATCTTTTGTTAGTACTTTGTGTAATGTCTCCAGAATGTAGTTTCTTATTACATACTATATAAAAAGCATGAACGTGATCAGAGAGGAAGGGTGACGAGATTTGAAAAAAAAGTTGCAGTGTGAGGTATTGACTGCAATAAAATTCGCCACTGATAAGAGTGTGTGATCTCACAGTTCCGTCACCACGTTGCCTGCCCTCTGGTGGAAGTGACGCTAAACTAATCTTCACTTCACTTTTGTTTTGCAAGTTTATGTGAAGGGATGCGCTTTTAGCATATTATAAATGGCACAATTATCACTTATTTGTTGTCATAATTACATTAGAAATGAAATATTACCTCCAATATGCCTATATTTCTGTATTAGAGCTTTGTTTTTAACCATCGGTAAATTGACCTAATTATTGAGGCCCTGCTAGGTCTTGTACAAAGGGGTCTATATGGGTGAAATGCAGATATTTTTAGCCACCACGATTGAGAGATAGCTGCACAAGTGAGAGATAGCAAGTGATAGACTGCTACAATAGCAAGAGATAGCTGCATAAATAAGAGATAACTGCATAAATAAGAGATAGCTGTATAAATAAAAGATAGTTGCACAAATAAGAGAAAGCTGCATTGAGACATGAAAAATAGCTGCACAAATAAGAGATAGCTACATAAATAAGAGATAGCTGCATAGATAAGAGATAACTGCATAAAGAAGAGATAGCTGCATAAATAAGAGATAGCTGTATAAATAAAAGATAGCTGCATAAGTGAGATAACTGCAAAGTCAGAGATAGTTACAGCAGTGAGAGATAGTTACAGCAGTGAGAGATAGCTGCACAGATGAGAGCGTTACATAAGTGAGATAGCTGCACATGTAAGAGACAGCTGCATCAGTGAGATAGCTGTACAAGGGAGAGACAGCTGCATAAGTGAGAGATAATAACAACAGGGAGAGACAGTTACAGCAGAGATAGATAGCTACACAAGTGAGGGACAGCTGCATAAGTGAGAGATAACTGCATCAGTGAGAAATAGTTGCACAAGGGAGAGACAGCTGAATAGGTGAGAGATAGTTACAAATGTGAGACAGTTATAACACAAAGGGATGACCGACAAGTGAGAGACAGCTGCATAAGTGAGATAACTGCAAAGTGAGAGATAGTTACAACAGTGAGGGATAGCTGCACAAGTGAGGGGTAGTTACAGCAGGGATAGATAGCTGCACAAGTGAGAAACAGCTGCATAAGTGTGAGATAGCTGCACATGTAAGAGACAGCTGCATCAGTGAGATAGCTATACAAGGGAGAGACAGCTGCATAGGTGAGAGATAGTTACAAAAGTGAGACAGTTATAACACAGATAGATAACTGAACAAGGGAGAGACAGCTGCATAAGTGAGATAACTGCAAAGTGAGAGATAGTTACAACAGTGAGAGATAGCTGCACAAGTGAGGGGTAGTTACAGCAGAGATAGATAGCTGCACAAGTGAGAAACAGCTGCATAAGTGTGAGATAGCTGCACATGTAAGAGACAGCTGCATCAGTGAGATCTTTTGTTCATTCACATCCGGGTTTTGGTAAAAATATGAATAACATTCTTGAAATTTTCAAATATCAGGTCCCAACCTGTCTGGCACTAATATAAACCAAATGAACATGAGGTCACCATACTTTTTTGCTATATTGAACTTTTGCAAAATACCATGGGTGGTGTGGAATTGTATCGTTTTTATTACCACAACAAAAGTAAGGTAAAAAAATCCATACCAAAGGTCTGGAAAATTCTACTCATAGTATCTAAAAAAATAGAGGTCACCGTCTTAGGGTTTAGAATGAATTGATGTAATATTACACACATGCACAGATTACCCTCAATACTTCAACCCAGGATTGTCAATGTTCAGGATCTACTTCCTGTTTCTAAATACTTTTGATCATAATTTCTCAAATAATTGGCCTATCAACATTCGTTATACATCAATCAAAACGTGAAATTTTCCAGATTCAAAATTATTAATTTATCACATGACCTAATTTGCATAATTTTACATCATGAATAAATACAAAAAAAATACTTTTAAAGTAAAGTAAGAAATGGTATGATATTCTGATACTACATAAAATACTAGGTTATTTTGATATTTCAAAGAAATTAATCGGACAATTATTAAAGGGGGAGTTCCTAATAATCTAACCTTATTTTTTTTTAACATGTAATGAAATATATGGTAATAAGATATCATATCACACACTTCCTACATTAATCTGGCCAACTGTTTATTTACAAAGTGGATCTTTGTTGTGGCAGCAGGCTGTCCTGGAAAGAATGGTCGGGTTCGGGAGGGTAATAAAACTTCGGAGATTATACGTCACGGGTGTAACTCCTTATCCCGGGAAACTGGGTCTCACAATGGTGGGTGAAGCTGGCCCCTCAACATGTACTCAAAATAAGCTGCCCTCAATGTCAGGGGAATTGTGTGTTATAAATATTTGCGACAAAAGTAATTGACAAGGGATTAATGTTTTCAATTCCCCAAAAATTGTGGCAACAAAAGTTTGAAATACACAAAATATGCAGATTTGAAACACAGCCAGGGTAATCTATGAAGAGAATATTTTGTTCTTGAGTCAGAATATGGTAACAGTTGGGCCTGAAACAATGACTACCAGAGGTTCCCTAGGCTAAAATGAACTGTAATTCTTATTAGACCACATCACAAACCTAGTGATGATTAGATTAGCTGAACAGAGGTCATTTCACAATCCACAAAATAGAGGAAAGAAGTTCTAGACAAGTCTCCACTACTGTACTGATGCCATGATCAAGTGTCAGAAACACTAGGCTGAGACTAAGACTAAGCATGCTAGGTCAGGGTGCTGAAATGAGAGGTGAATGTAGATACCTCAGTGATTCAATGTGTTGTCCCCAGGAAAACATTTACCAAAATATTGTCAAATTTAAAGAAAATGGTCCTTAATTTTAAAACCTCCTTTAACTATTATTTCATATGAACATGTTTGTGATATGCAAGTCTTTATAAGATTTTAAACTTTGAGTATATACTTTGTGGTCCATACAAATGACTGAAAAATAAGATAAGTTAAATCGCATGGCCAAGGTTCGTGTTTTGTTTTCATAATTGTTAATTGGCACAGTGTGGTATGTTGTGTCATAACATACTATCTGCTATCATAACATATACTATTTTGATTTGTTGAAGATCATCCCCACTGTCAGACTCTTCTTAATCACAGTTTGCAGGCTAAGAGTCTTGTTTGTTGTGGGGGGGGGGCAAATTGCCATCCCTGAACTTTACCCTGCTCAATAAAGCTACCTAAAGGTGGCTCAGACCCACTTCTTTCATCCTCAGATGATCCACATAAACTTTGGACCTCTATTATGTCAGAAACACTTGTTGAACAAACACTATCTGTAAAATCTCCCTCCGACTCCATGATGCTGGGCTAGGGGTTTTCCCAAAATGTTACACTCTCTACGTCACCACCCCACGTGACAGGGGGTAATAAAATTCCGGACTGACTTCGGAGATATGTCATGATCCAAACTTTGAAGTGAAATTTGATCATCACAACGTTTCCAAGATACACTTGAAATTTGTGAGATGACTACTGGCAACCAAATGAATGATTTTATGACAAAAAAACACATGGTTTGGGGTACAACCCAATTATTAGGAACTCCCCCTTTAAGTGAGTAAAAAGCATTTGAAAAAAGGGGCGGAGCCTAAAATCATATTGAATTTAAGCTCCACCCACTATTTTGAATGCCATTTAAACAATAAATAATCTTTCGATTTTCACATATAAATTATGAAATCCAGCTAGAATTTTATGCTCTTCCTCATAGAAACTTTCGATTTTAATTTTCTGTAAAATTAAAAATCACATATTTTTATGAGGTATCAATATGCTAATTAAGTCATGTGACCAGACTAAAAAAAACATTTTTCAGAATTGGAAACTTTTGAGCTTTCCATAGATGTGTCAAACATAGTGATTGGACATGCATTGTGGAAACTGTGATCAAAAACGCTTTTGATCAATTTTAACAATCTCCAAAACTGAAGAGTTCACCAACCAAAAGTATGGAGAGCTGTGCCTGTGTGTTAAGAAAAAACCATCATTTGTTCAGAAAGATATTTAGTAAACGTGTAGAAATCCATAACAATCTTTCAATTTTCAAATATTTTGTCCTGAACCTGCCTGGCAATGATACAAATAAAAAAGCATTCGGTCACCATGTTTTCGGTACGTATTCAACTTTGCAAAATACCATGGTTGGTATGGCGTGACATCGTGTGTTGTTTACCACAACACAACCAAGTTTATAAATGCATAACTTTCTTTAAATTTTCAAATATCATGCAATCATATTTCATACATGGCCATGGAAAGTTTGCGCATCCCATGTCTGTATTATTCTATATTATTGCCGGACGTGTTGAGAAACACATATTTCAAAATGTTTTGAAATCACAGATTTTTATATTTCTGATAAATTTAATGAAATGATTTTCTCTAAATTTTCAAATGTTTGGGGTTTACTTCAGAAAGAGGGTGACCATTATTTGTTTCCAGATATTGGAAGTATATACTATAAGTTAGTCATATCATTTTTCATACTTTTGATATGGATTTTAATTTGGCCATCAACTTTAAATCAAGATGTGTTTTGTCATAAGGCACTGGAAAGTATATTTCACAATTGCACTTTTAAAAAGGTAAGCTTCGTCAAAGTGTCTTTAGGTAAGCAGTGATGACAATACATGAACAATTTTCCAATATGTTTCAGATATTTTTGTCACAAAGGAAGTGTGGGTCAGCCGACCAATGTCACGGCTACTGATTGACATTTTTCTTTTCATTGATATTTCCAAATCAAAACAGGGAAGGCATCAAAAGTTCAATAGATGTAATACGTTACATTGAAGAATTGCTTTCTCCTGTATATGGACGGAATGCTTATACATTTAATAACAAGAAAGTCTTTTAAAAAAAAAGAATTTGAATGCTATTTCCTTTTTGAAAATGATATTTAATTTTCCATCCTCCATCCCCCAAATATCAAATGGCCTGGCCGTAAATATCGCCAAATGTCGTCTGCTGAAGATGCATTTAATTATGAAAAACTAATGTGACGTAGGCGATCTTTGATTCCAAGCGGATTTGCAGGGCTACCATCTCAAACCTGTTACGTAAGAGTATGAATCGAATGCGTCTTTATTTACGTGTACACAGAAATGTCTGACGTAAATGCACCAGTCCTCATCGTCTTTGATCACTATATATGCAATTTGTTATAAAATAGTCTGTATTATTACATATATGTATTATTGCTCTAAGAGTTGCATACAAAAAAACCACCCGAATCATTATTTTTACAGTTTATAACTTTGAAGGGGAATGTTAGGGTTAGGGTCTCAGTAAAATTCATGGAATTTGCTAGGGGATTTAGTTTGCTAGGGGATTTAGTTTGCTAGGGGATTTAGTTTGCTAGGGGATTTAGTTTGCTAGGGGATTTAGTTTGCTAGGGGATTTAGTTTGCTAGGGGATTTTTAACTTTTGATGACTTCCCTCATATTGTGGTATTACAACAGGACCATGCTTATGTAGTATTCCAGATCAAATGGCCAAATGTTAGGACTCTATGCAAGAGAAACATAATTTATGGGAAAATGGCTTATTCATAATTGACTTATTCATAATGTGATATAAATCTCATTAAAGGTATGTGTAATGTACATAGGATAGATCTATATGTCAGCTTTGTTGTTTACCTCGACTTCATGGAGTTGAAGCATTATGCATGTATATGTATATGAATTTCATTAATGCAGTTACATTTATATTTAAAGCACTTGATGAATACAATGTTTGTAAAGTATATAATAGTATTTTGTAAAGGTACTTAGGACAAGTATATCTTATATTTCCACATTTTATGCTGTACAACCTCATTCCATCTAAAAAATCAATCTCATCACATTTTTTGTCTTAACCATCACATTCCTGTTAGAAATGTGGCATATAAAGGTGTAATATTAAGGTACTGAAAGCACAAGGCTAAGAGCCTACTGTTGTTAATGTATTGGCTCACAATGCACAACACCCCACAGAGAAAATACATTTTGTACAGGCTTACATGTGTCTCAAAAGCCTGAAAGCAAGTCACAGTCACCAAGTGTTCACCATGTATCGGCATTTACATATAATATTAAATATGTTTAATACTTGCTAAGTTAAATGTCTGTGAGAGTGAGTACATTAAATCTGAGGTGAATGTTGTCAGGATGGTGCCGCGGGGAACCAATCACCGAGGCTGGAAAGCGCCGCCAGATGGCCAAGATGCTCACCCTGATCCTGACCCCTATTATCGTCCTCATGGCAGTGTCTTTCTACTTTGTGTCTGAAAATATCACTGCAAAACTGGAGTCAGACAAGGTAAATCTACGGAGTGTGTGAATGATGAGTGCTGACTATTTATCGATATATCCTGTACTTGATAACATGTATGTTAGCCTCGTCATCAACTATCAAGGTTTTTGGGATGTCGGTGTTGGGTGTTTCTCTGCACCCATCTTCTGTATATCACCTAATTCATGCATTTAGAGTTCAGAGCAGTGCGTGTATGTACACTTTGGTCCGCAAAGCTTTTTTAACATGTTGAAAATTTTGTGTGGAGGAGATGCGAATGGCCAGTTCGCACTATCTTCGTTGCACATGTTGATTGCATCAGGAATGCGAATTTGTATGCTTTCTGTGCATGTTTTCTCCAGAATACTTTTGTTCAATAGCAGTGTTCATTCGCATTGTTCGTTTAGGTCTTGTCTGCTTACTTTTTTCGACTTGTGCATATCTCATTTTTTTCCATCAAAGCGCACAAAAGCACACAAAAGCAAACAAAAAACAAAAGTGAAATTTTCCACTCCGCAACTCATTTGCTAAGCGTGTTCGCTACAGTGAGACCAAGCCTTAAGGCTCATGTAACAAAGTTCAGAATGATGTGCCACATACCCCGTATATCCCCAGCCAAGCTTAAGGCTCAGCTAAGATCAGATATTATATCAGATTTGTCAGAATAGTGTGTCTCATAACTCCCCTTAGCTTTCTGTTAACATATATGTGAACATATATTGCAAAGGTCAGAGTTCACATTGCAAAGGTTAGATCTCAAAAATGCTCACTGTAGCACAAGTGATCATGCTGTATTAGATATCCCATAAGGCCAAGTTGCCTTGGCTATTGCATTACAATCTTAAAATGTCTTATTCTCACATAACCTACACATATGATTTCATTTCTTACATTCTTTGTTGTCATCTTTGCTAGATCCGTAAGACGGTGCTCTTCAGCGTGGAGGTGGGGAAGGTGATTCACGCGATGCAGCGAGAGCGAGACATGAGCGTCCTGTACCTAAGCAGCATCGGGCCTGAAACCAAGACCTTCCTAACCACACGCTACCTGGAAACGGATGAAACGGTTTGCTGACATCTTATATTTATATCTCTGATGTCATCTTTGTTGATGACACCATCTGCTTACATGTATTTATCACATTTATAGTGTCATCTGTAAACATGCCTAAAATGCCTTTTTTATATCATTAAATTATAACATTTCAAAATTGTGAGTTCATGTGAATATATCTGGGGCGTCACCTAGAGATTTTTAAAACAATGTTTCATGGACTGGTTTTTTAAGCTGTTTTTTTGTGCTTTCGTGTTTGCATATAAAAATGACTCAACTGAGCTTGTATGGCAGAAAATTGAATTCTTAAAATGAATGTCTGTTTTGGTGAATTTACTGTTGATTGCTCTCAGTCTCACATCCAATGATGTTTAGCTTGGAACTACCTGCGCATATCCTTACTGTGATAGAAAACCGAATCCTTCTATTGCTGTCTACTCTGCATTACATAGTCATTGCAGTCATTACAGTCATTGCAGTCATTGCAGTCATTACAGTCATTGCAATCATTGCAGTCATTACATAGTCATTGCAGTCATTGCTGTCATTGCAGTCATTGCAGTCATTGCAGTCATTGCAGTCATGGCCTTTTATTTGATACTATTCAAAATCTGGAATTCCCCAAGTTATAAGTACTTGCCTAGCAAAAATATAATCAAACCTGGATTGATTAACATCAGGTCATAAACTGTCATTATGTGTCTGACCCATACACCTCCAATCACTACAACTGGTACAAAAATATATTTACATTCTGTCACCAATCAGTGGAAAGCCATATTTTTATGACTTTATACCTTTGGGGGCAGGGACTGATATGAGAGAGAAGTCCTACTATAGAGGGTAATTGATGTCTGACATAAAGCAAAAGTGCAGATAATCGTTATGTGAGTCATTCAAGTTATCACTTCATCAACCTGTTTTGTCTATTAAGTGAAATGACTCTCACAAAATGCGACAGCTTAGTTTGGCAATTTCCAAATCTCTTGCAATTTCCACACCAGTCAGTTGTAAGTGAATCCAGCCCCTAGTCCCACTCTCACAGCCTAAAACTCTCCTTCAAGAAGGTTAGTTGCTAATATCTCCCAGTAACATAAATATCTAGCAATCTTAAACAGAGGGCCGAGTTTTCCTGGGGCCGACTTCTCCTGAGGCCGACTTCTCCTGAGGCCAAATATTCCTGGGGCCGACTTCTCCTGCGGCCGACTTCTCCTGCGGCCGACTTCTCCTGGGGGCCGACTTCTCTCAGAGGCCACCGTTGGGCCCTAACTGTTACCTTTTCTTCTTACACAAAGTGTTGATATTTAACTTAAAGCAATAATAAAAGGGTTTACTGATACATTAGCAATTTAAACCTTTAATATAGAACCATGCACATCCTGTCATTTTAACATAAGCATAACCGGAAGAGTGGCCACTGTATTGGGACATTATTTTGTCATTTCAACTGAGTTTTCATCTTTTATTTAAGAATTACTTCACGTCCATGTAGGGCACAAACATTGGTAAATACAAGACTCAAGCTTGTCACTGGTGAACTACCTTGATATTAACATGTATTGAATCATTAATTTAACCATAAACTCTATTACGTAAGTACATTAAAAAATAACCTATTTGTCTTAAATTCCCTTCAATATTCTGATAGTAAATGTATTTTTTTATTTTTTTATTTTTTTTTGTGTTTAGGTAGCAAATCTTCGCGAATGGCCAACAAGTTTGGTGAATTATGAATTGTTACAATTCAACAGCAAGCGAGCATTTCAGCAGTTTGTGACTAGACACAGGAACGAGCTGGATCTTCTCAACCACACCCTGTACGACGAGATCACGTTCTACACAACCAACATCCGGGTCTTTGTACGCTGGCTGTACGACTCCATCAAGGAATCCAAGTATGGCACCATATGGAAGACACTTGTCGCTTATCAGAAGGTCATTGAAGCCAAAGAAAATGTTGGTATAGAGCGAGCCCTTGGGAGCGCTTATTTCTCTTTGGGAGGATTCGCGACGCAGTTGATCTACGAATGGTATAACGAGAAGCTGAACGCTTTCCTAGCTAATATAAGATCGGCTGGGCGATACTCGGAATTTGTTGAACCTATCGCGAACGCTCGTATAAGTAGCGGAGGGACAAACTTGACCTATGCCATTGAAACATTCCGCTACATCATCAAGCGGAGACAGATCTCAACACCATCACTTATCAACGCAACCCTTTACTTCGACAACATGACCATCTACATTGATTTGGTATTCCTGGCGCAGAGCGATCTGGCTCTGGAGATAGTGAACGCCATTGACAACCGAGCGTCCACGGTGACAACCGGGGTGACGATCAGCACCATAATCATCCTGGTCGTGTTCATCATGTGCCCCGTGTTAGTTAGGACCGTCCGGGGTCTCACAAACGACATCCAAAACTACGCACTCACGCTCGCAGACAAGACCAAGGAACTCAATAAAGAGAAAAAACGCACCGACTCACTTCTGTATCAAATGCTCCCAAAACAAGTGGCAGAGACTTTAAAAAAACAAAAAGATGTGAATGCAGAGTATTTCAAAGCAGTGACCATATTCTTTTCTGATATTGTGGGCTTCACTCGAATAACAACCGAGTGCACCCCGATGCAGATCATCACAATGCTAAACAATCTTTACACTTTGTTTGACGAGCGCATCGATCGCTATGATGTATATAAAGTGGAGACAATAGGAGATTCCTATATGGTTGCTTCAGGTTTGTTATAACTCATTCAATCTATCTTAAACACCCTCATATGATGTAGAAATAATAGGATGTATATAGACTCCAATAGGGTTGCTTCAAGTGTGTTTTAATTCATTCAATCTATCTTAATCAAGATATGTATCCTGTCAGAACACTCCAAACAAGATTTAGTCTATGGCAAGGTGGTGCATTTTCTCCAATAAAAGAACAATTTTGACATTTTTCATGTGATCTTTTCATGTGATCTTTTCATGTGATCTTTTACTAGTTTTGTGTTTGTTGAAATAACTTTCCATAGACCGATTGTGGGTTGTTATTTTGCACCAAAGAAAAAAAGCACCGGAAGTACACAAGCAAAATTAGAAATGCACACAAAACTCTCTAAAATCCAATCAAGATGGTCACCAGCAATAGCACTATCGGTAGCGATTTACTGATTCAAATTACTGCTTAATCTGTTTTTTAGGAGACGTGATTGGGTGAATAATAAAGTATGAATATAATGTTTGCTGCAGGTTTGCCTCACCGCAACGATAATAAGCATGCCTCGGAGATTGCTAACATGTCTCTGGATCTCCTCGCCTCCACTTCCGATTTGGAACTTCCGTTAATTGCAGAGGATAGGTTGAAGTTGCGCATCGGTCTCCACACAGGTAAGCATTAACTTAAGTGCAGATTTTGTGGTTATGTTTTATTGATAGAAAATAAATATATATATATATATATATATATATATATATATATATATATATATATATATATATATATATATATATATATATATATATATATATATTTATATATATATATATATATATATATATTTATATATATATATATATATATATATATAATTTCTCACATCAATGTGTTTTACCCATGCAAAACACACTAAGGGTTTTTTGGCGTTAATGTGCGCGTACGATACATTTAACATACTAACTTTTGATGACCTTATATTGTGGTATTACAACAGGATCATGCTTGTGTAGTATTCCAGATCAAATGGTCAAATGTTAGGACTCTATGCAAGAGAAACATGTCTGTGTTTGGACACCACAAAATAATTTATTATTTGCATCAAAACCTTATGTAAATCACAATTTTATCATTTATCGTAGCAGAGCATAGCATAAAAGTATATATATATTCTTCTTAGTTGTTTATTTGTCTCTGTCCCTCATGTGAGAAAGTTGAAATGTGATCACCGCTTTCCGCTATTGTAACTATGGACACTTTTTGTAATCGTCTATTAGCTGCTATTTGATTGGTCAAAATGCTTGCCATTGTCATTGTCTCGACTGCCGTGATTGGTTCCTAAATCGGATGTGCGTACGGACATCATAGGATTAGATATATACGTTTGTAATTACAATCTTGCTGAACAATATCAGATATTTGGAAAGAATCTCTGAGAAGCAGGAAATCAATGTTGATATGTCAGGCAAGATGAAGAAATTAAGTAATAATGATTTCATGCAGTGTCTGTAAGATTACATCTTTTGGTAACACTCAAAATGTCAACCAAGCCGGAACACAAATTAAAAGGTTTTCTACAGCTGGAAGTGGAATGGAAATTATCCAGTCTTGGTACATCGAAATTTGTATTTTTGAATGTCCCATGAAGTAATGAGGTATGTTGTCCTTGCAGGTCCATGCGTGGCAGGGGTGGTTGGCTCTCAGCTGCCCAGATATTGCTTATTTGGCGACACCGTCAACACAGCGTCAAGAATGGAAACGAATGGCGTCGGTAGGGCTCCTCGTTATATTTCAGGAATTCAAAAAAACTTTCACAAAGGGGTGGTAGAGGATATGTACTCTAGATATCAGAGTATTTGAACTCTAGGTATTAGATGATATGTACCCTAGACATCAGAGGATATGGACTGTAGGTATTAGATGATATGTACCCTAGACATCAGAGGATATGAACTCTAGGTATTAGATGATATGTACCCTAGACATCAGAGGAAATGAACTCTAGGTATTAGATGATATGTACCCTAGACATCAGAGGATATGAACTGCAGGTATTAGATGATATGAACCCTAGACATCAGAGGATATGAACTCTAGGTATTAGATGATATGTACCCTTGACATCAGAGGATATGAACTGTGGGTATTAGATGATATGTACCCTAGACATCAGAGGATATGAACTGCAGGTATTATATGATATGTACCCTAAACATCAGAGGATATGAACTGTAGGTATTAGAGGATATGTACCCTAGACATCAGAGGATATGGACTGTAGGTATTAGATGATATGTACCCTAGACATCAGAAGATATGAACTGCAGGTATTAGATGATATGAACCCTAGACATCAGAGGATATGAACTCTAGGTATTAGATGATATGTACCCTTGGCATCAGAGGATATGAACTGTGGGTATTAGATGATATGTACCCTAGACATCAGAGGATATGGACTGTAAGTATTAGATGATATGTACCCTAGACATCAGAGGATATGAACTCTAGGTATTAGATGGTATGTACCCTAGACATCAGAGGATTTGAACCCTAGGTATTACATGATATGCACCCTAAACATCAGAGGATATGAACTGTAGGTATTAGAGGATATGTACCCTAGACATCAGAGGATATGGACTGTAGGTATTAGATGATATGTACCCTAGACATCAGAGGATATTAACCCTAGGTATTAGATGACCCTTTATATCAGAGGATATGAACTCGAGGTATTGGATGATTTGTACCATAGACATCAGGGGATATGAACCTTAGGTATCAGAGGATATATATCTCTAGGTATTATAGCATCTGGAGTAAGATGAACTCCATATGCTATGCGATATGTCCTTGAGTGCATTAAGATTTAAAGAAGATGTATTTACTTTAAACATTTCTGTATATTTCTTCAAATAAAAACGTACTTTATGCTGTTTTATTTTCATTCACCATACTTGAATTGTAAACAAGCATCTTAAAAAAAAATAGTGTAACTATTATTCCAATCTATTTCAACAAATCCTTTTTCTTTTATCGCAGCTGATCGCATACACATCAGCGGTTCGACATACGGGCTCCTCGTGAAGGACAATGACTATATCCTTCAGATGAGAGGTCCCATAGAAATCAAGGTAAGCTTTATGATATAGCTATTCTTAGAAATAACGAGTATGTTGTATTTGATGATGTGAATAATGTAGAGGTGTAAACTCCTAGTTTACATTCAGTTCATGACATTTAGTCTTGAGAAGAAGTTACTGACTGAAGAGGACATTACTGACTGAAGAGGACGTTTCTGACTTGAAAGGAAGTTTCTGACTGAAGAGGAAGTTTCTGGCTTGAGAGAAAATTTCTGACTTGAGAGAAAGTTTCTGACTTGAGAGGAAGTTACAGTCTTTAGAGGAAGTTTCTGACTTGAAAGGAAGTTTCTGACTGAGGAGGAAGTTTCTGACTTGAGAGAAAGTTCCTGACTTGATAGAAAGTTTCTGACTTGAGAGGAAGTTACAGTCTTGAGAGGAAGTTACCGACTTAAGATAAAGTTTCTGACTTGAGAGGAAGTTACAGTCTTGAGAGGAAATTTCTGACTTGAGAGGAAGTTTCTGACTTGAAAGGAAGTTTCTGACTTGAGAGAGGCAAAATAAATACCCGAGCATATGTCTTTATTGATGACACAATTGCTTTTTAATTTCTCTTTGTTTATGGTATAAATGATGGTTCTCCATTGACGATAAGAAAAATTATCTCTATGGATGATATGAATTTTTTTTAAATCAAAGAAATTACTTTTTTATTGGGTGTTATCTCATATAGACTTATTCTAGTGACGAACCCCTAGATTTATAAACTAAATCCATTATTAGTAATTTTCTGTAATGATGCATCTATGCAGAAGACAAGCATCTGCCTCAAATGATTCTGTTTCCAGACCCATTAATCATGTACTTGTTAATAGATTTCTGAATGTTGAAGTTATATACAGACAGTTGTACAAATATCTCTCAAGATGTAAATTCTATACTTCTCAGATAGATTTTTCACATCTGTAAATCAAACACAACACAGTGTAACTAATATTTGTCTTCCCCAGCATCCTATCATCTTAAGAAATAAATTCTTATGACAAAACTCTGATTAACAGGGAAAAGGAAGCATGTTGACCTACTGGTTGCTAGGACACCGAAACATACCCCAAAGATCTGGGTCACACGTCAACACCTCAGTGACCAATATTCAATATCCGACCATTGAGCATTCCAGCGTTGAAGACAATCACAAAGTCATGTCTGAGAGTGTTACTTCCATAAATGAGCATCTTCAAGCTCTCCAGGAGACAAAGGAGGCCAAGCAAAAAGCTGTTGATTTGGAACAAAACATTATCAACACGGAGCAAAAGGCCACCAAGAAAGATCCCGCAGCAAAAGCCATAGAGAAAGATCCCGCAGCAAAAGCCATAGAAAAAGATCCCGCAGCAAAAGCCATCTCAACACTACACGAGCCTGTCATAAACACCCCAGACCCGCCCTCTACTTCTCAAGACCAGATGAAGGAAAAGGATATAAGCGAAGCTTCACAGAACATGGACGAAGAAGCTATAAAAAGTATTACATATTCACAATTAGAGAAAGAAATAAGTGATAGAGAAAAGAGGGATGGCAGTCCACCAGTTTTTCAGTTGGTTGAGGGGTACCACTTCTAGACATGTTAGTCTTCAGGTAATCACCCAACCTAGTGTTATCCATGATGCAAGAATGTAGATAATTTTACTTAAGGGTGCGATACAGTAATCTCAATGCATATGAATATGATATATAAATAATGTATAATAACTGAAAGATAATTAAAGATCTGTTAAAAATGGTTGATCACATGTTTTCATTGCTCACCAAGAATGTGTTTCCTGTCCACAGGGTCTAAACAAAGTATGGAATAGAGTACAACATTTGACCATATTTGGTAGGTAGCTTCAGCCCAATCAACGTTTCCGGTTCCGGGGTAGGTGTGCATGCGTGCTCCAATGCAGATGCCAAAATGTTTATCAGATGTTAATTACAGATCTATTTGAACTTTCTTAAGCAGTCACTGAAAAGAAAAGATATCGGACACATCAACTATATGGAATATTCAAATCAAGGATTATAGAAAGATTAAAATCACTTATGGATACATTTTATAACTCATTTATCATCTGAAAAGTAGTGCTTTAAACTAATTTGTGCTGAGATACTGTGTCGAGCCCAAACCTATCGCTTTGAAATCAAATCATCCCAGGAAAACGCAAATATAGAATATATAGAATATATCATAAATTATTTGGTTCAGAATTTAATTTTTGAAGATTAGACATTTTCATATGTAGTAAATGTAGTATTTTAATGATGGTGTCACCAATATTTATACCCCCTCAAAATTATGGCAGAAAAGTTGAAATGCAGGTTAGATGATTGTATTTCTAGGACATTATTGGGATTTTCAATGAGTTCCCCCTGGTGACAGATGTGGAAATCACTGAAATATGTCCCTTATGGGATGAAGTCCAGTGTTAAAATATATCCCATTTTATAAATAATAGCATCAATGAATTTGATCAATATTTTGAGTTTTACAATCATTGAATTTTTTGTTTCTTCATATATCTTGATAAATGTTTGATGAGACAAGTAAATAACATATTACTTAGGCATCTTTGTAAAATGATATGAAGATTCCAATATATCAAATATATACTCATCCTGATAAGGAAAAACATAATGTAATATCATGAGTGGAGTGCTTAAATGACAATTGATCAGTTTTCCTTTATCTTGTACCTTTTATAAAACGTTCTATTAATAACATAAATGAAAAGAAAGTACAGTGACCAGCAACTGTCCGAATCCGGCAGATCTAACTCGGACATTTTTAACTCGGTCAAATATCGAGTAAAACTGTGCTGTACTAATTGCAATTGAGCTGAATATTGTGTCTCACACGTCACCTTTTAATTCCTGTGCCTTTCAAAACGTTAGAAGTGTTTATTTGTTTTCACGGGACGAGTGATGTTGTCACTGTCAAATGACGTCAAAAGTGTTGACGCAACCAACATCACTGTATAATTCAATGGAAACTCGGACAATCTGCAGGTTTACTGAATGCGTGAAAATTACGCTATTTCTGTTAATATTGAACTGGTATCATTAAAACTCCACAGACCGTTAAAGTCGAAGATCTTCTTTCGATGTGAGCAGTTTTTACACAGTTTTGAAAGGTATTGTGAAAATCGGGAGTGAAAAACATGAAAATGTCCGGATTTGACTGCCGGTCACTGTAAATCACATATTACTTAGGCATCTTTGTAAAATGATATGAAGATTCCAATATATCAAATAAATATTCATCCTGATAAGGAAACACATTATGTAATATCATGAGTGGAATGCTTAAATGACAATTGATCAGTTTTCCTTTACCTTGTACCTTTTATAAAACGCTCTATTAATAACATATGAATGAAAAGAAAGTAGTTCCCAATGAATGAAAAGAAAGTAGTTCCATCAGACAATATGACACTTTGTACTCTCATTTGATATCACTTTCTATTTAATGGAATAATTTTTTATACACAATTCCTAATTCTGTTTTTATTACACGCTGTCTCGATTTGTCATAATTACGTCTTGGTATAAGATTGACGTTTACAGCACATTGTGTATTGTTACTTGCCTCAAGAATAATGGAATTCTGGTGACGTCATCAATTTATGTGTTCCTAAAACATTCCTTCCAAATTAAACATCTGATATTGTTCAGCAAGATTGTTATTGCATACGCATATATACTCGCTCGCATAAATACACACACACACATTTGCAAACACACAAATACACACACGCACATAAATACACATGCATATATGAATATATGTATACGCACAAAACGCACATGTGCCAAAAGCACACACTTTCCCGTCCTCTATACCCAAAGACATCGGCAAAATAGACTTGAAATCCACTGTTTCTAGAAACACCGCGCACTGCCCATCATATTGAAGTTTTCCCACTAAATGAACTTGACCTCCGGTGATTAACTGTTGTACTTACTTGCCGTGTCATCATCTTTCCTAGTCATAATGTTTCTAAATACAGAAACCGGTGCTATCTGTAGCGTTTTTTCCTCAGTTTTTTTACCCGACATTACGTTTGGCAACGTGAAATGACATTCAGATGAGTCCAAGTGATGACGTCATGGAAACACCAAGGGAGAAACTTCATATGACGTCACAAGCACCACTGCATTGTTGAGCTTCAGATCGTTGCTGTCACTCTTATATTTAGACTGACCCACTTTCACCTGATTGCGTAAACAATGGCGAAACGATGCTGAGATAAAGAAAAAACAAAGAAATATTTTCAAGCAGGACTGACATCTTTTGTTTACTGAAAGGGAACATAATTGTTTGATTGTTAGTCACCGGAAGTCGAGTTCTACTGGAGTCGTGAGCTAAATTGGATGGTCGGTGCATGGTGTTTCTCGAAACAGTGGATTTCAAGTCTTTTTTGACGATGTCTTTGGGTATAGGTATCGAAATCTTATAGTTTTCACAGCACATTATGTTTTTTTAAAAAGAAATCTTTCTTGTTCCTTATGTTATTGATATCGGCTCCACGTACTGCTATAATTATTTTTTATTGGAATGAAAAAAGGTTTCTCATTCTATAATGTGATGGAAAGCACAAATATTTCAGTCATGAATTTACCTTATTGTCTATGACTATGTAGAGCTGACAACCATAGGATTCGCGCAACCATAGGATTCGCTTAAAAACAACAACCCCCCTGTCCTGAGCTTTGAGATAATGACGCACATTTTTTGTGTGACTGACATATAGATGCTATTTATATCTGCCATCGATGTTATTATTAGATTACCAAAGTGTCCAGGAGACGAATTATTGAAGTTTTACTACATGCAGACTTTTCAAAACACTCCTGTGGTCGCCATGTTTGAATTTTGCTTGACCTCAATAACCCTTGCACAGGGTGCGCGAAGGATTGGTTGTGACGTCCGTGAAATGGCTTGTTGACTTGTGACAAATCTTTCCAGAAAATCACCCGGTACATACATTAATGTCAATTGTTACTGATTGATATACCCCAGTATAGCACATATATATTCAAGGGTCCATGTTTTGATGGATAATATAATGATTGACAAAGACCAAAATGCGCGAATCCTATGGTTGTTAGCCCTAATTGTTAAGGTCATTTGGGGTTTCGCCTTTTAGTTAAAACAAACTTTTCTTGTTGGAGACTTCTAAGAGATTTAAACCTTTTAAGAACAACAATTTGCCCTGTTTGAGTTATATGTGATAGGGTAACTTTGTTTCATTGAAATGCTGATAGAAGGAAAATAAATTGTGTAACGTTAAAAAACTCATTCCAATAATGGTTTGGAGGTCATGATAATTAAAGTATACATTAAACTCTGAATGCTTAAAGAAAAAATGTCACATCATCTAATTTTAGAATATTAAGATATCAAAATGTAGTGATTGTTAAGTTTATAGTGTCTGTGGTGCAGCTGTTTGTACATTAAGTGCCTTTAACAGAGGCAAATGGAGACATCTCTTACACCAAGAAAGGATGTTATGTTAAGAATATGTTAAGCAATGTGAGGATAAGAATAATTATATGTATATATATATATATATATATATGTGTGTGAGTACAAGAAAACAAGATTTTCTCTTGAAATGAAAAGAGAATTTGTAAGTTAATGGAATGTATCTATCTCTTGCGGTATTGTTAATGATTGGTGTTAATCAGAATTGCAATATTGGTTATAAAAGTATTTAACAAGGAAATCATTTTATTGTCCTGCAGTTGTGACGTACTTCATGTTAAAGCTTTCATGAAATCACTTTTTTCGTCCATGACATAAATGTTTGTATACTAAATCTATAGATATCTATTGGTAACTCACAAGACATTATAAGATTTATACTTTATAAGATGTGCTATGATAAGAAGTTAATCAATATCTAATGATAGTTAATATCTATAAGTGACCCACTGGTCATGAAGAGATTTACTCTGTAAGATGTGTTATGATAGGAACTTACATCAATATCTATTGATAGTTAATATCTATAAGTGACCCACCGGTCATGAAGAGATTTACTCTGTAAGATGTGTTATGATAGGAACTTACATCAATATCTAATGATAGTTAATATCTATAAGTGACCCACCGGTCATGAAGAGATTTACTCTGTAAGATGTGTTATGATAGGAACTTACATCAATATCTAATGATAGTTAATATCTATAAGTGACCCACCGGTCATGAAGATATTTACTCTGTGAGATGTGTTTTGATAGGAACTTACATCAATATCTATTGATAGTTAATATCTATAAGTGACCCACCGGTCATTAAGAGATTTACTTTGTAAGATGTGTTATGATAGGAACTTACATCAATATCTAATGATAGTTAATATCTATAAGTGACCCACCGGTCATGAAGAGATTTACTCTGTAAGATGTGTTTTGATAGGAACTTACATCAATATCTAATGATAGTTAATATCTATAAGTGACCCACCGGTCATGAAGAGATTTACTCTGTAAGATGTGCTATGATAGGAACTTACATCAATATCTAATGATAATTAATATCTATAAGTGACCCACCGGTCATGAAGATATTTACTCTGTGAGATGTGTTTTGATAGGAACTTACATCAATATCTAATGATACATAATATCTATAAGTGACCCACCGGTCATGAAGAGATTTACTCTGTAAGATGTGTTATGATAGGAACTTACATCAATATCTAATGATAGTTAATATCTATAAGTGACCCACCGGTCATGAAGAGATTTACTCTGTAAGATGTGTTATGGCCCTAAGACAGCTAAATCTAGGCGAACAAATTGTGTTTTCATCATTATTGAAGTAAAGGAGAATTGTTTCTTAAATCGTATCGGGCCGATGTACTTTAGCTGTGCTGACTTTGTCAGGTTATGCAGTGAGGGGGGATATTTCTGTCATTCCGTCGGTCAACATTGATCTTCTACTCTGGAACTACTGAGTAGAATTGTTAATGATCATAATCAAGATGTAGTTTTGTCAGGAGATGAATGCTATCTATTTTCAAAGAGGGTCAGAATGTTTTCGATGCTTTATATAAACCTGGAACATCCAGTGTGTCAGCCTACTGTTCTGAATATAGACGTCTGCAATATAGCAATGTACGGGTGATTGAGTCAATATTGGGTATATTAAATTTACCACATTAACTGTTCTTGATCTGCAAAGCTGGATAAATACTAAAGATTGCCACTTATTAAGCAATTTGCAGGCTTTGCAGGACAATTTCACAAACATTACAAACAAATAATATTTAGGACAGCTCTCAGGCCCGTGAATCACATACCATTTAGTAAATATTATTCTTTAATTATTAAAAAAAATATTTTCAAATCAATTAATGATTGCAGAACATGACATGCTTTTTACATAAGAGAACTCAACCCCCTAAAAGCCATAAAATCCAGTCAGTTTCTGGGTTTAGTACTTTGACTTATATTCTAATGGCGCCTTAACCCTTGAATAAATGATTGTATGGAGGTTCAAAATGTGGCTGATTACTTTGAAGGAAATCACACGTCATGCTCTATATTTGAACATATTGATTTATCATTGTGAATACTGTATCGCCTTTATGAGTGTATCACTCTTCATCATACATAAAGCATAGCATAAATCGTCAGCGAAATAGTAGTTTACAAAACGATATTTGTTTATAACATTTTCATTACACTTGTTAGCTACCTGTATGCAGAGTTTTCTTTTCTCCAGCCAGTGCGCCATGACTGGTTATCAAAACCCATGGTTTGTGTTGTCATGTCTGTGGGTTATGCGAGTGATCTGTCACTTAAAGGAGTAGGGCATTGAGCCTCCGATGACAGGTTTCTATCTGACCTAATAAAGCCTGAGTATTATGGAAAAGGTTGTTAATGTAAACAAAATACGTGAGAGACGGAAATAAAACGTTACTAGTATTATGTTTTATGATATTTTAGAAGTTAAGTATTACATGTAAATGGACACAGCAATAATATATTAGTTTGTTTTTATTCAATATTATTTTGGTTATATCAAGACGAGACCTACTTGTAGTAGATATAATGCTGCCTCACTGATTTTTCATTGACAGACATGACACCTGAGTGAGTCAGCATTGTAACGGCTTTGTACATACCAACTTCAGGGGTTTACAGGAAAATATATATTCTCTTATTGCAACTGTTATTGCTACTGTTATTTTTAACAAATTGCTAAAATCACTAAAACTACTAATTTATACTGATTTATAAAATGAGAAACATGTTTACATATATAAAATATAAGTTATATGTTAACATATAAAATATATGTTATATGGTTTCAGTGTTTTCACAGTTAGGCTCCAACAATTATAATTGATTCACCCTTATATGATAACTGTGAATGCACCTTTGACACAAGACTATTAAACATTTTAGTCTCCCATATTTTTTTTCGTTTCCAGTAAGACACCATTCAAGTAAAATATTTTCCCTTATTGATCAACTGAAATAGTAACATCAAAACGTTGGTTTCTTTACCCTTGATTCTTGAAATTAGTGTATTTTATTTTATATATGCATAGGGATTGTACTATATTTAAAGGAAATTTGTGTTCAATGAAGCATCAGCATTTGGGAAAACGTCCTGAGACCTGGAAGTGGTCAGAATGCTACAATGATATGTGACATATAATACAAGTTTCATTATACCTTATTAATAATAAATAATAATCTATTACCCTGCACATTATGTTTTAATCTAGAAATCTCTTCCCTTAATTGTGTCCTTAGGATAAATTGATTAATTTTTTATAAGATTCTTATAAAAAATATTTAGGATCTCGCCACAGTTTTTTGGCATAGATAATCCTATTATGTAAAAAGAACTGATTATCTCTTGTTGTGTTCATTATGTTTTGTTGAGAGTGAACATGTGGAAAATAAATAAGTGTTAAGTGAAAGATTATCATTGTTTGTTCTGTGTTTAAACTAGTAATCATAGTATACTTGCTAAACTAAAGGGTATATATATTTGTTATTTTGTTACCTATTTACTTTTATACTACCATCCATAGCAGGACCTCCCTCTGTCTACCCTCCTTAGCCTTAGCAAGGCTTCTCTATCATATCAGTCCTTGCCTACCCTCCATAACAGGACTTCTCTATAATATCAGTCCTTGCCTACCCTCCATAGTAGGACTTCTCTATCATATCAGTCCCTGCCTACCCTC
Source organism: Amphiduros pacificus (assembly GCA_949316495.1). Classification (NCBI taxonomy): domain Eukaryota; kingdom Metazoa; phylum Annelida; class Polychaeta; order Phyllodocida; family Hesionidae; genus Amphiduros; species Amphiduros pacificus. Next base: position 26,824,019 of record OX439012.1, read on the forward strand.
CATAGTAGGACTTCTCTATCATATCAGTCCCTGCCTACCCTCCATAGTAGGACTTCTCTATCATATCAGTCCCTGTCACCCTCCATAGCAATTAATCTATCATATCAGTCCCTGCCAACCCTCCAAAGCAAGGCTTCTCTATCGTATCAGTCCCTGCCTACCCTCCATAACAGGACTTCTCTATCATATCAGTCCCTGCCTACCCTCCATAAAAGGACTTCTCTATCATATCAGTCCCTGCCTACCCTCCATAGCAGGATTTCTCTATATACTAGTATCAGTCCCTGCCTACCATCCATAGCAGGACCTTTTTATCATATCAGTCCCTGCCTGAAGTATGAAGGTGAACACAGAATCGACTGCAATGCATCAGTATTCAGAAACAATTCGGCTGTGAACTGATTGGTGAAAGAATATAGATTTGTTTTGAATTGGCACCTGTTACTGATTGGCCAGTGTATGTGTCAGACACCTGGTTACATTTTATAAACTTATGTTGGTCAATTCAGATTTCATGATATTTTTGTGAGCAAGAGAAGAATTTGTATCGTGGGGAATTCTAAATTTAGAATGGTCTCAAATATAGGGCAATGACTGCAGAAGTAGTAATTGGATAATTCCTATGTTATGCAGAGTACTTTGATACGGGCACATCTATATAATTAACTTCTTGTCATGGTGATATACATTGTCACTTTCATTACAAATTCAAATGCATGAGTGGAATATGATTCCAGGAAAATAGAAATGAAAAAGGAGCTATTTTCAGCAAATGAGCAGTTTTTGAAGATGTTCTATTTTCTTAAAAAGAAAGCAGTTCATTTCGAAGATCCGTCACCAGATGACACCTAAATCAAAAGCATAAAGTACCTTAAAGCATTCATGAAACCACAGAGGTCACACTCAATTTTACAGATGTTTGGGGTATGCTTAAATGATATGTGACCATGAAACTGTGATACAAGCAAGCTATCTCACTGAAATACACCAAAATACACCAACCATGGTTATTGTGTCTTGCTGAAAGTGCAAAGTACTGGCTGGACTCGTTTGACCACCAGGTGGCCATATGTATACAATCATGTGACCTCTATTGCGGTCTGTCAGGATGTTAGGCCTGAAGCATTGGACAAACATTAATGGACAAACAGGGCTCTGGAAGCCAAATCTCTCCATTGTCCCAATCTGAAGGTGCCCCATTGTTAGCAAAACTTTCATGACGTGTACTTCCCTTAAGAGAAATCAACCACACTCTCAACCAGCATTCGGCCATCTTGATTTCTGAAAGAAAAGTAAGATGGTAATTTGGCAAGTCTGTGATTCATGAGAAATTTAAGATAGTAATATTAAGGTTTCATTTACTTATTAGAAAGGTAGGATGATATATCACAGGTCATTATGAATCACGGGAAAAGTAAGGTGATAAATTGATAAGTCTCCAGTTCATATAGAAATTTAAGATGGCGATATCTGGCCAAAATAACTCAATTGGTAGTGTATTCGCTTTGAGACCTAAGGATTCCCAGTTCGAATCCCAGCCAATTATTATCAAGTGATGTGAGCAGAGCAGACATTGTCTGGAATCAGCTCTATATAAATACCTTTCCCTTCATATCAGAGGTCACATTTACTCAATGTAATTATGAGATGTAATACCAGATATTAATGGTAACACTTTGTGATTCATCGGCAAAAATCGATACAAATATATGTCATCTGCTGCATCTGAAAAATACAAAGAGTTTCAAATAGGATATTTATAAATGTGATAAATAATTTACATTCTTCAAGATCATATATTTGAAATATATAAAATATATTGATGACATGAATATAAACCTCCGTCCTTGGCAATAATCAATCAATAAAGTTAGCACTACATAATTTGTAATCTTCGTAGCACAAGCCTTTGTTTAGTTTCGTATTCTTTGATGGGATTCCTCTCGCTGATCATAGCTAATGGTTTTAATTATGTATTGAATCATATTGGCAGCATGTGGCAATTAGATATACAATTATTTTACATCATCAAGAATGTCTCTACATTTTATGTGTTCACAGTTTCCGCTATTTGTTACATTCATTTACATTTTTATGTATTTATGAAAAGGCCAAAAGAAAATGAGTTGTTTCTCATAGCTGATTCACCACCTTTTTTGGAAAAGATGAAAAATGTTCTTAGCTTACCTGCAGACCACAAACAATGTGTAGTTTTTACAACAGAAAAAGTATCATCCTTCAGCCCATGTTATAAAAGCGTAAAATGCAGATGAACACGTTAGATTTTTTTAGAATAAAAACACCTCTCTCCAAACTCATCAACACATAAGAAGCAAAACTCTTTTCTCTGGCCTAACATGCCCCGTCGGTTATTAGAGTGGGAGGTGTAACCGTTTGCCAATGAATTGTACATTTTACAAGATTTGCCAAAATATTACTGAAATTACTTGAATATGAAATCTAACAAACTCAATTTTATTCCCAATTTGCACTAATTAGTTCAATACCATATCTACTCTTTGTCAACGATTTACTCAATTATCTACCATTACAACGAAGGGGATTTTTTGTATTAATACTAATATTAAATATTGCACCGTTTCCTTTGATTTGTTGGGTTTATTTGTATTAACGACCTTTTCAGTACTGTTTCGGCTATATCAGGTTATATAGAAGCCTGCCACCTGGACTCAATGTCCTACTCTTTTCGAAGAATGACTGTGGATCAACGGTTTACTCAATTACATCACATTTCAGCGATGGGGATTTTGTGGATAAGAATTCAATATTATACCATTTAAGTGACATATGCTATGACAATATCGTAAGCATAAAATATTATTTTGACTTGTTGGGATTTGAGAATAACTAACAGTTACAGGTGATCAGAAGAAATGGACAATGCAAGTTGTAGCTTAAAATGTATTGAAAATCATAATATGATTAAAACAACACCTACATATCATCGGGATAATATTCTATTATAACATAGTGTATCTGCCCATTCGAAGAGTCTCGGTTAGAACAAGACTCCAGTTACATGAACAGCCTGTCTACATGAAAAATGTAAAAGATAAAAAGGTCTCTAGTTACTCTTAGAAACAAGCAGGGCATTGGGTCCCTGTGAATAGGTTCTATCTAACGTGAAGTATCCTAAATTGTTCTTGCGTTAATACAAACCAGCAAACAATAACAGAGTACAATGATATAGCATAAAGCACCAACCTACAATATGGCAATGTTGGAGATGTGTGACAAAAACCGTTCCGGATCTAGACCCCTCAACCAAAAAAGCTACATTCAATCAATAAGCGGGAAAATAGGAATCCAGTTGGAACGATATATCATTATTAGCAAATTCGGTTTTTCGTTCTGAATGCCAAAACATCAGTATCTATATGCAACGGTAATTGTTAAAACAAAACCCAATAATTGTGCTAAAAAAAGATCCGCCTGTCAAATGCGAAGGTAAAGAACAACATGTGATTCAAACACAATGTGGCTTAGGTTGAATATCATATCGGAGGTGAATCTGGGTACGTTTTCTACATTACTTTAGTTGATTAATAATGGAGGATCTTGCACTTCCTTCCAGTTTCAGATTTCTTGATTTCCCAGTCCCACAAATAGATTTTTTCTGGTATCCTCAGTGATGGGAGAGCTCTGAACAGTTCCAGACTGTAATCACAGCTAAGCCTTGTGATATGACCAGGGGTGGGAGAGCTCTGAACTGTGCCGGACAGTAATCGCAGCTAAGCCGAGTGATATGACCAGGGGTGGGAGAGCTCTGAACAGTTCCAGACAATAATCGCAGCTAAGCCGAGTGATATGGCCAGGGGTGGGAGAGCTCTGAACAGTTCCAGACAATAATCGCAGCTAAGCCGAGTGATATGACCAGGGGTGGGAGAGCTCTGAACAGTTCCAGACAATAATCGCAGCTAAGCCGAGTGATATGACCAGGGGTGGGAGAGCTCTGAACTGTGCCAGACAGTAATCGCAGCTAAGCCGAGTGATATGACCAGGGGTGGGAGAGCTCTGAACTGTGCCGGACAGTAATCGCAGCTAAGACGAGTGATATGACCAGGGGTGGGAGAGCTCTGAACTGTGCTGGACAGTAATCGCAGCTAAGCCGAGTGGTATGACCAGGGGTGGGAGAGCTCTGAACTGTGCCGGACAGTAATCGCAGCTAAGCCGAGTGATATGACCAGGGGTGGGAGAGCTCTGAACTGTGCCAGACAGTAATCGCAGCTAAGCCGAGTGATATGACCAGGGATGGGAGAGCTCTGAACTGTGCCGGACAGTAATCGCAGCTAAGCCGAGTGATATGACCAGGGGTGGGAGAGCTCTGAACTGTGCCAGACAGTAATCGCAGCTTAGCCGAGTGATATGACCAGGGGTGGGAGAGCTCTGAACTGTGCCAGACAGTAATCGCAGCTAAGCCGAGTGATATGACCAGGGGTGGGAGAGCTCTGAACTGTGCCGGACAGTAATCGCAGCTAAGCCGAGTGATATGACCAGGGGTGGGAGAGCTCTGAACTGTGCCAGACAGTAATCGCAGCTTAGCCGAGTGATATGACCAGGGGTGGGAGAGTAATCACATCTTGAATCATTCATGAAATGAGATTTTAAAGCACTTTTTCCTTGCATAATATAAATGTTTATACCCTAAACATTGCAATCAAAAGTTATTACCCATCATTTTTCCCCTCTATAAATGTCTGTACCATTTGAAAGGAGATGACTCCTCTGCTAAAATCCAAATCATCCATTGGACACTTTGTCAACATGCTTTGCTTAGCTGACCAGTGATCTCAGAGTGTAAACACCTGCTTAGTAAAGGTTTGCTACCAATGGGGCACCTTCAGATTGGGATATGGAGCGATTTAGCTCCATTGGTACAGGTCTAACACCCCTAAAAACCACAATAGAGGTCACATGCTTGTTTACATGTGACCACATAGTGGTCACAAGACTACAGCAAGTACTTGGCACTTTCAGCAAAACGCAATAACCATGGTTGGTATATTGGCAGTCTCGGTATGACGAGGTGATGGCTGCCCCAGGTCCCACAGAGGACTGCTGGAGCAATGTATAAAGGATGTGGAAAGGATATCAAAGGAGAAGAGCTGATAAAATCTATGAGCTGACACTATCCATGCAACAGCCGGATGCGTAGATAGTATCAAAAACACAGATATAATGTATATCCAAAATAATCTCTCTCTCATACACACACACATACCCACGCACATGCATACACACACAAGAATATATATATATATAATATATATATATATATATATATATATATATATATATATATATATATATATATATAGACATATCTTTATATATACATATATACATGGGAAATAGATGGAAAGAGAATATGATACTGTGGTGAGATGCGTTGCATGTGCCAGTTTCCTTCTCGCTCAGCGGTGTTCCCATAGTTTACACATTACATCTGGTTTTCCACATATCTGGATGTCACAGACATTTTGTGCATCCTGTCTAATATATAACGCATTCTAGTGTCAGTTTGCTCTATTACATTCAGTTAACATTTATACATTGATTGTGTTAAGTGGATTTTGTTTATGTATCCATCATGTTCTCATGGCTGTTAGATGGGCTCAATAATGTTATATAACTGTCTATCAACTATCTAGACCTCCTATATTATCAGGCTCATATGCTCCTGCATCTTAGCAGGTGAGTAACAAAATCATTTCCCATTGATTTAGTAAGTTAAGTATCTTATCAGATTGCATTTATATATATATATATATATATATATATATATATATATATATATATATATATATATATATATATATATATATATATATATATATATATATATATATATATATATATATATATATATATATTTATACACCCCACTGCTGGCATTGTTGTCATTGAAATATCATTTTACACGGGTGACTGCAACACTTCCCTTTGCTTTGCTTCATGTTTCCCTCCATTGTGTGCAAAACAATGTAATCGGTGCATTGTGAAGAAAACATTGCAAGAATGCTTACTTAATCATTTTTTTTCAACTGGAGCTTTTTATTAACGATTCACATTTACATCTCTGAAGTGATTTGTACATACATACTAATATACATTTCCTTCATCCTTTATATTTGGATAACAGTGATCAGGACATCTAAATTTGAGACTTGGTTGGCAACACAAACCGCATATCAAGCCAATATGTTCTCCATTTCTTGGCTGTTCCTGATGATAGCAGCGGCGGAGGGTACCTATGCACCTTTGAATAAGAACTATGGGTTATCGCAGGAATGTCTCGCTAAGCCAGGTGACATTCTGCTTGGGTATCTGACCCATATCCGCAAAGAAAGTCATAACCCTAAAGAGAGATGTCTTGATGAAATATACTATTATTCCTCTATGCCATGGCTGGAATCTTTCAATTATGCCATCGATAAGTTGAATTCACAGGACGCCATTCTTCCCAATGTTAGTGTTGGTTACGTGGTGCTTGACGCTTGCCTGAGTTTCAGCCCTCTTGGTGCAGTGGGAAGAACTCCTCACTTTGTGGGCGAAGAGACTAACATCACTGACTTTACATGCGAGAATGGGGTTGATTTCTACAAGATAGCAGCTCTCGTGGGACCTCACACGAGCTCCGAGACTCTCATTGTGGGACCTATGATGAGTTTTTATCAAATTCCTCAGATTGGCACTAAAGCGACCTCAGATGCTTTGAGTAACGATGCCAGGTTCGAGTACTACATGCGAGTCATATCGCCTGACCAGTACCAGGTGGAGGCCATTTTGGATTTTATGGAATATCTCAATTGGACCTACGTATCATTAATTTTCTCACAAGAGAGTTATGGCGAGAATGGCGCTAAATATATAGAGAAGGGCGTCAAGGAAAGAGGTACTCCATGTCTAGCTGTTAACATAGGTCTGGGAACAACATACCCGGATGAAGATTACACAAATGCGCTGAAGAAAATCAAGGACTTCAAAAATGCTAGAGTAGTTATAATGTTTACTACTATTATTGTGAGCAACAGACTCTTTGGTGCCATGCGAGATATTGGGGGATTTGACAGTTTTATATTTGTTGGGGCTGATTCCATGGTGTCAGCTGACCATAGTCTTATTATGCCATGGACTTTTTCTATTCACGTTGGTGGGAGTTCAAATCCTGAATTTGACACTCATTACAAGTACCTGACTCCCCAGAATGCCAGTTCAGAAAAATGGATGAAGTTAGAAGTAGAAAGGCTTCATGGTTGTTCATACAATAGAAGTTCTGAGGATATAGATTCATGTTCTCACTTTGAGTCTTCTCCACTGATTGATGTTAACGTTCCGACTTTTTCTTATCTTGCAATGGACGCAGTAATGGTTGCTGCAAATGCTTTGAATGAATTAATACAGGCAAAGTGTCCTTTAGCTTTTCAAAACAAAGCTTTATTGGAAGATTGCATCACAGGGCCAGATTTACTTCAGTTTGTTCTAAAATCTGATTTTCAAGGCTTGACGGGCTACATTAAGTTTGATTCACATGGTGATATGGTAGGACAATACATCATAAAGAAATTTGAAAGTTTTACTGAAACTTGGCATCCATTTCTTTCCTGGGTTGCTAATGAAGGATTTTTGGTGCACTCAAACTTAGAGTCGGTGTTTGAACAGTTCACTGAAGGAGAAGAAATCATACCTCACTCAGTTTGTAGTTATCCATGCAAACCTAATGAATTTTCCATTCAACAAGATGTCTCATGTTGCTGGGAATGCAAGAAATGTCGCCTCAATGAAATACCTAATGTAAACGGAACCGGATGCGACGGATGTCACGTGAACCACTGGCCGGATGTAGAGGGCACGAGGTGTGAAGCCATAGTGCCCATCTTCGCCAGTCCAAATGACTATTTTTTTCTCGGATCACTTATTATCTCAATTATAGGCCTCTTGTTGTGTTTTACTACTTCCGTTTTCTGGGTAATTCATCGAGATAAAAAATTAATAAAAGCGTCAAGCAAAGAAATCAGTGTTATAATCCTGGCGGGTATATATTTGGCCTTATTTAGTGTTTTAATGTTTCTCACCAAACCCTCAAGATGGACTTGTTTTGCAAGGTTGATTGGGTTCCATCTGTCTGTGACGTTAATCTATGCTCCTTTGCTTGTTAAGACAAACAGAGTGTTCAGAATATTTGCAGCGGGGAAGCGAGGCGTTAAGAAACCAATAGGCATTAGCTTGGGAACACAATTATTCTTCATTGTATTCACAATTACTCTGCAGGTGAGTGAGTGCATATTACTTCCACATATCCATTTCTCTTTCAGTTCTAATATCAAGTGTTCTTCAAATTTCAACATCCTGTTATAAAGGTAGATTTGAGATTTAAAGCTAATGTTGACTTGGAATATAAATAATTGCGATGTGCAATGATGGGACAAAGAGCAACAGGGGATGACCATTTATCATACAAGGGGTGTGATAAAAACTGAAAAGAAATAATTCTGGTTAAGGCGAAATGATATTGAGAACAGGAAATAAAGTGAAAAAAATGACGGTTATATTCCATTCGATGTTGCAATGGGATAAAATCGGTCCTCGCGTCCTATACAATGCGTGTTAGGCCCCGAAGAGATTTTGAAACATGATAAAATTATTTTTTCGCTAACACAATACATGTGTGTGCCTTTGAATGCATTTTCACCTCAACTCAACACTATTCATATTTTAATGTCTCACTCTCGTTCAATATCAACAATTTTCCTCTCAAAGTATTTTCTTTTCAGGCCATACTGTCACACGTCATCAAAGTCTGTTGGACCTCAAAGTAATCAAATGTATTCAACGTGTATTAGTCTAAGGTTGAATCCGACTCAGGTGGCGGAATAAGTGATCCAACAGTTATTGCCAAGAAATATTTCAAACAAAACAATGTTGATAAAAGTGATAAAACTTATAGAAAGTATTAACCAGACTGGGTCCGCTCAAAGCGTTTGTTTAGATTATGTCTCTTGAGCACAAATGTCATGTAGATAGAGAAATGTACAGCGGACGACAACAGAGCTGCGGCCGACAACAGAGCTCAACAGAACTCCAAGAATGTATCTGACTGCAACACGATGACAATATTTTTGAAGGTGCAAATGCAATTAAAAGGCTTTGAAAATGCAAACGCAGCTCCGTTGTCTTCTGCAGTTCTGCTGTCGTATGCAGCTCTGTTATTGTCCGCAGCTCCGTTGGCGTCTGCAGCTGTGTTGTCTTCAGCTGTATAGAGGCGGAATAATAGTGCTTTGGTCCTTAAATATCTGCAGTAGAAAGCAAGGGTGTTCAAATGACGTGTTTTAACACATGTTATATTGCCCTACAGATGTATTAATCTGGTCACCAAGCATTTTGGGGTCTAACGTTTTGAAACGTATTTTCAAATTAATACGCCTTGTCACCAAAATGAATGTGCCCTATAGCTATAAGCGGAGGTTGAAAAGGTTCTGAACTATCCCACATGTTCATGCCAATGAATTAAAAAGAGAAAGTATCAAAAAGGGAATATATATCAAAGAATTGGCATGATGTTATGAGAATTCTGTTTGTTTGTTCGTTTGTTTGGGGTTTTACATCACTTTCAACATTATTTCAGTCATTTCGTGATGAGACCTACTTGTAGCAGATATAGTGCTGCCTCACTGAATTATCATGTCGCAGATCCTTCACATGACAACCCACCCGGTCACAGATTTACAAGGACAACGGGTTAACGCTTTGGCACATGTGTGAAATTGTATCATGAGTTCAATCTCGGCACGGCCGGGGTTCAAACCCACGACCTTTGGATCACCACAGGAATTCTGTTTGGCAATTCCACCTGTTGTGCTGATTCCCACCCGCGCATGACGTGAGAGATGATATTCCTGCGCAAAAATGTCTTTTTATTTAATTGGGAGTTGAGGCCAGTTCATTCCATGTTCTCTCGCTTATCTTGCATTATAAAGATCACGAATGTAAAAGTCAAGTGATTTCAGCGGTATCAACTTTCCACTGTGGTGAGTAAAGCTGATTGAAGTGGGAAACATAATATAACAGCATAACATTTAGCATGAAGTTAAGAACCACAATAAAAGAACCCATTTTATTAGATATCCAGATTTTAAAATTTGAAGACAAATATGAATCCCAATTTATGCTATGAGCAGATTTTTAAAAAGTGCTTCATAATTTCATCATTTGAGGTTTACCTTCCAAAATCCTATTTTTATACTCATACAATGAACAGTTAATCCAAAACAAACATCTGGAAACAAAAGTTTGTTGGCATTTCAGCACCACATATGTGATTCATGTAACTCTATGAAAATGCAATAATTTGAACTGACCATTGTTCCTTCAAATCAAGGGGAGTCAATCTTTCCATGAATTTTGAGACAATCTTTAGCTGTCGTATCAGAGTTCATCATCACAAAACTTCAAGGTGCCATATTTTATCATCATTATATCTATAGCTTATTTGATGGAATGTACCTTCAAAGCCGTCATCTCAGAATATTAGACAGTTTCAAACAAATCTTATCACAGAACTAATATGAAAGATGGCAAAGTGAAGCAAAGTGATATATTAGGAATATTATTCAGCAAAAAGAAAGCAACTATGACTCCTGCTGAACACAAGGATTGGCTTATATATACAGTATATATATTAGCCAATACTTGTGTTCAGCAGGATATGTGTTCAGCAGGATATATATACATATATATATATATATATATATATATATATATATATATATATATATATATATATATATATATATATATATATATATATATATATATATATATATATATATATATATATATATATACTATAAGTGGACAAGGTCTATTTGCATAAATAAAAAAAACCAATTGAAATGATGTAATTTTTATTGTTAACAGAGCGCAGTGATTCTGGTCAGCATGACCACAATGGCCACGGATGTGGTACAGAGGATGCCGGTCTTGACAGAGAAGTATTCTGAGCTGGCCTGTGTCCAATCACAACAAGGATTTCTACTTCCGCTCTGTTTCAACCTCATCTTACTTCTGGCCTGCGCAGTTCATGGATTCCTCATAAGAAAATTACCTGAAAATTTCAATGAATCCTGGTATATATTTGTATCGGTGTCTACTACTCTTTTTATTTGGATCGTTTTTATTCCTTCATATTACACTGCTTTCTATGCCTACTACCAGGTGGCACTGTTATCAATATGTCTGATTCTCAATGGCTACATCACGCTTTTCACCCTTTATGTTCCTAAGTTATATGCTCTATTCTTTGTGGAGGAAAGCCGGATCAAATTTGCAAATACTAACCAGGCATCTCTTACATCTCATAACCAGGTTGTACCAATAAGCTAAATAGGTCCCCCTGCCAATCTCTCCAAACAATGATTAGATATAGAGGAGTTGTACAGTTCTGGTTCCGGTATAGTTCAACGCTATTTCACACTTCTACTTCTCTATTTCACACCTCTACTTCGCCATTTTCACTCTTCTCCAGAGCATCACAGTTAGATTAGAAGGCGAAGAGCCAGAATAATAAAGTAGAAGTGCGAAAATAGCGAAGTAGAAGGGCGACAAAGCAAAGTAGAAGTGCGAATATGGCGAAGTAGAAGTGCGAATATGGCGAAGTAGAAGTGCGAATATAGCGAAGTAGAAGTGCGAATATAGCGAAGGTGAAAAGCGAAGTGCGAGGCACAAATGATACCGACAGAGCTTCATAGAATTTGTTTGCTTAGTCTTAAGTATGAAGCTCTGGAGGTATCATTTGTGCTTCGTACTTCGCCCCTAACTTCGCCCTTCTACTTCGCTATTTTCGCCCTTCTACTTCGCTATCTTCGCCCTTTGCCTTCGTTATCTTCGCCTTTTGCCTTTGCTATCTTCGCACTTCCCCTTCGCTATCTTCGCGTTTCTTATCTTTGCACTTCGTATTGCCTTGCCAAGTAGCCAATCAGTGAGCAGCTTACTGTAGTATATAAAGTTTGCTAAAGGCGAAGGGAGAAGATTAGAAGACGAAGGCCGAAAATAACAAAGTACAAATGCAAAAATAGCGAAGTAGAAGGGCGAATATGGCGAAGTAGAAGTGCGAATACAGCGAAGTAGAAGTGCGAATATAGCGAAGTAGAAGTGCAAATATAGCGAAGGTGAAAAGCGCGAGGCACGAATGTGCGAGGCACGAATGATACCTCCAGAGCTTCATAGTTAGGGGCACTCCATTATTCTTAGTAAACGAATTGCTAAATATTTTTTGAATGAATAAATATGCAAATGATCATGACCAACATGGTTTCACATGGGATGAGCTATGAACAGATCATATATGCATATTAACTTCAATTATTAGAAGCAAAACCTTAGCAAATATTCCTCCTGTTTCATAGATATGCAGAAAGCATCGGACTGGATAGATTGTGACCGTTTATTCTTTAAACTTTTAAAGAACAGTATTGATGGTAAAATATAGAATGTAAAACAAGCTAAATACTCACGTCCTGAACCCAAAACCCTAAATACTCACGTCCTGAACCCAAAACCCTAAATACTCACGTCCTGAACCCAAAACCCTAAATACTCACGTCCTGAACCAAAAACGAGGCTGAAATGAAGCTCTAATGGAGTGGGCTGATACCAGCAGCGTCTTAAGGTATTTGGATACCCTGGTTGTAGGTGGAGCCACAGTAGCACCATCTCCACCTGGTAGAAAAATGGCAAATTGGAGTTGTCTAGTAAATGAAATCTTAAATAAATGTACTTCCACTTGTAAAACTTTTCCCACCAAAAATGAAATCAGCTTTGCTCATTCTGAGACATTAAAATGAAAATCAATGAAAAGGGCTGTCGTGAATCATTATACCCAAAAGCATGGTCAAAATATGTGAATAAAGGCATTAAAGAAGTTTCCCAGATTTAAATTATATCATTTAAATGACATATGTTGTAATTACATCTTTCAGCCTCAATAATGGACAAAAAAATGTCATTTTTCTATAAATTCGCCCATATATGCGCATATTCTATTTCAAATAATTAATTTTTCAGAAGGAAATAATGTGGTGACATCCATATGTTTTTCCATTATATGATAGAATACATATTTACCTTCATTTTTAGCAAAGTAACTAAGAAATTAAACAAGCCAAAATTAAATAAATGCATTAGATGTGGAATATTGCAGTAAGATTATGCCACTACATGGCGCCACTGTTGTGTTATCAAGCAATCTATAAATAGAAAAAGTACTAATTTCATGTAAAACATGCTTGTTATTGATAAACAATGTAAACTTAAGTATAAAAGTTATATTTCTTTTCCTTAAAATTACATCGGATGCATTTTAACTGAATTATGTTATTCACTAAATTTAATGTAAAATATTGATTTTTCCCATTATTAGTGACAGCTGTAAAAAAATATACAGATGGTAAATGTACAAATAAAAATTGTTTTTGACTCAGGATATGTCTTCTGTATCAATATGCAAAAAACTAGAAAAATTAAACTATGAAATGCCAGAGTATCCAAATACCTTAAACAGGGCGAGTCTTTATCGTCTGCCTCATTTGGAATATTGCTTTAGTTGCTGAAACTACAGCAAACTTTAGATACTGTATTTAATGGGTGTTGTAAACGAAGACCGGTGGTAAATAACGTCAAGACAAACGTTGTACATTTTAGAAAACACAGACAAACTCAAAGTGAATATATATATTCAAATATGACATGTTATGCACGGTATAAATATCTAGGCATTGCACTTAGCATATATTTAGATTATAATGTAACCGCTGATATGTTGGGCGGTACTTCAGGGGTGCTCTTGGTGTAATAATTGAGTAATAGTTGGGAAACTTAAAACTTAGGAAACATTGGTTGTACAGCTTCTAACAAATGTTTTGAAACAAGTGATTGACCAGTGAATGAATATGGTGCAAAATTTGGGATTATGAACAAATTCCAAAAATTGTGCTTAGCATGTATTTATATAAAAATGTAACCACTGATATGTTGGGCGATGTTGGAGGAAGAACTCTTGATGCGGTAAGAGCTAAATTAAGGAACTCATGAACTTATTAGCCCTTCAAACGGGTGGTTCACCAGTGATTGAATATGGTGCAGACATTTGAGATTATAAATAAAATCCAAAACGACAGAGGGTGACACAGAAAGTCACGTGGTGTTACATTGGAGTACATAAAAAATCACCGATTTTAGTACTGACTGGAAAATGAGCTGGAAAAAGTGTTTATAAATACCGACATATGGAAATAGCTATTTATTGAAATAGATTGATCAATATGGATGATGGCAGACTTACTAGAAAAATTAACTTGCATGATGAAAATATTTGTAAATTGGTCCAATTAAATTAGACACGCGTGCGCGTGCTTACACGCACATATGCACGCGCACGCACGCTCATACAAAACGGGGTCAACAAATTTAGATGACAAATTAGTGTGACACCCTGCTTGGACGGACAACATGGCATTCAGATATTGATGTTTACTATTTATATTCTTGTGTTCTTATTTTCAGGTTTTAAAACACGGAATAAAAGAAATGACTTCCTTCATTTGTTTGATATTTTTATCTGGCTCAATAGGAGAGAGAAAAATAATTAGTCACATCAATTAACAGTAGAATTTAAAACATAAATGTTGAAAAATCTGTTTTAAAAGCTTTTTATAATTGAAAAAAAATATTAGGTGGGCTGCAGTTCGCTCCCCAACATCATTACAGGGGATATTAGATGTAGATGTAGAATGGAGTGTAGAATGGAGTGACCATTTTTAACTAGCGATTAGTTATTTACTAAGATTATTTACCACAATTATTCATCACAATTCATTTTTCTATTTTTTCTCGAAAGTATGACTTTGCATTTCATCTTAATTTTAAAAAACATATGACGTAAAACTTGAGATCTCTTCGTATTTCATATGCTAGTATTATTTAAACATATTTCATACCATAAAAACTACTTAAAGGAGGCAGACAATGTCATAAATCTGACTTCAAATGCATTGACTTTATGAGGTTACTCGTAAAAATCCATTGGAATAATATCATTTTATATACCTTCTGTGCACGTATGAATACACAAAGGTTTATAAAACGCTTTATAAAGGACAAATGCACCAAGCTTCTAATTGTTGGAGTCTGAAACATTTATTGTTTTCTACATCAAATAAATGCAGATAACTTTGATCAAGAGTTGTTCAAAGAGAAAATAATTATTGTTAGAATTGCACATCGTGGTATCTACAAAGAGCAGCAAGATTTAGCACTTATTTATGAGAGTGAATTGTCCCCTGAATGAATGTCTGATATCGAGGTTTTAGCCGAGATATCTTATCTACAGATACATAGATATTATATCTGGATAAATTCCAATAAAGAACAACACCAACAACCATCTCTAATGTGAAATAATTATTGTATAAAAGCACAATTGCAATAATTACTTTTTTTTTAATTAACCACTTAACTTAACCCCTTATAATAGTTGTTTAATTTGTGATAAAATTCAGGAAGGTATCAGGTAAGCTGTATATGAATCCCTATATATATATATATAAATATATATATATATATATTGACGGCTAGAAGAATGGACGAGGGGCTTTATACTGTAAAGAAAATTCTCTCAGATTTCTGGGATAGAAAAACTGGTACCAGATTCTATAAAATCTGGTGGGAGGGTTTTCCTAGATCTAGTAGCTCATTTGAGCCAGAATCAAACATAAGCCCCAATTTGATAAGTGCATATGAGAGAACTAAGCCGATAAGCAAAACAAAAAAGAAAAACAAGGGTTCTAAAAAAACTGAAACTAATTGCAATTCTGTCTCATTGTTACAGATGGCTTCTAAAGGCGGAAAAAGGCAAGGGAAGAAAAGGAGGATTTCCTCCAAGTCGTCCCCACACACCCCCTTTGACTGGGCAGAAACCATGGAGGCAGAGGAGGCTCTTGATACAAACGAGGCCGATCAAGTGACCTCACCAACCGCTAAAACCCCACCTGTGGCGGATAAAACGGACAAGCAACGTACACCAACAGCAGGGACCTCTGGTGAGAAACCACATACACCAAAGCCGGGGACCTCTGGCATGAATCTCCAAGATGATCTTGCTCTCAGCATGGACGAGCTGATGTCCATGCTGACTGAGAAGTCTGATAATTTCAATAATCTGAAAAGAGACAATGATGATAAAGAAGCCATGATATATAAGTTACAGAAGGACTTAGAATTATCCAAGAATGAAAATAGAGAACTTGTGAAAAAGAATAGCAGTCTGGACATGCAGCTCAAATATGAACTGATAAAAACCAAGAGAGCTGAGAAGAAAATAGAGGAATTAGATACATCTATTAAAAGAAGCAACCAGCATGCTGCTAAGTTGGAAGCAAAGAACGCTGAATACACAAGGCAGATTAAGGCGATGGCAAAGGGAGACGCACATGAGACAACATCTGCTTCCACCCCTAGCGGTAAGGTAAAGCCGAGGGCATTGTGCATATCTGACCCAGTCTACCGGCCACTGATTACAAATGATACTGGTAAGTGGGACTGGGATGTAGAGGAGTCCATCACCGAGATATCACACCTGGAAGAAATGATGAAGAGACAGAGTTTTACCAAGAAACTCAGAGAGAAACTCTGCAGTAGTAATCTGCATTGGTCTTGTTGATGTCGAACGGAAGACGTCTGGGAAGCTACTGCTAACCAGAATTAAAAGAGGCGCCTACCTTATGGCCAGAGCCTCCACATGCCAGATTTACCTATGCCAGGTCCTGCCCATATCAATAAGCTGTGACCTACAAGTGGTAAACTCGCACACATACCTTAACCTACACATGGAAGATCTGTGCAGCCATCACGAAACAGGTCAGCTGAAAGTGATTACCACACCTAAAGACGTGCTGTCTCCTCCAACCTCGGAGGTAGTCACTTCATCTACTGATCACACACTATGTGAGCAGGCCCGAAACGATTGGATGGCAAACTTAATAAAAATCCTCGTCCCATCAAATGACTTCACGAATGATCTCATTGAGTACTGGGAAGCTGGCGAGGACAACGCCGCATTATACATCTCATCTGACGATGACACTCCATCAGGAGAAGAAAAATCTAGCCTTATCGATTTTGTAGACAAGGAGTTCCAAAACGAGTCAGTGACCATGGTTTTACCCACGGGTACAGCCTCAAAACTAATCAGAGTCGGGGGATGGGCGATAAGGAAGATGCAAGAACTCTCAGGTACTCGCATGACTAAACTGGACGCCGGCAGAGAAGGAAAAATAAAACGTATGAGGATAAGTGGAACCCCACTGGGTATTGCTCGGGCTCTAGGGGAAGTAAGAAAAGGCATACGTGAGATAATCCCTGAATCAACCTCGAACAAAGAGGTATGTTTATACTATGCCCAGGGTAAATGCAAGAATGGGCACCAGTGCCAGTACTTGCACTCAGGACCGACCCCAGCTTATCAACACCAGGAGGCAGGACCAGCACCTACCTACAGGCACCGTGACCCAAGACCATCAGCTCCTCGTAGACCAGTGAAACTGATCAAGTCACGTAAAACAAAAAAGTTCTGACATTTATACAATCAGTGGAGAGAACATTCGATAATTTGCAATAAAGAAGCCTGTGTTAAAAATAATATCCATGATGACATCGAAAATATATTTTTAAAGAATCTGTATCATATATGTGAACTTAGTGTAATATCAAGTGGAATAAAAACAATCCTTGAACAAATTATGTGTTTGTATGCCTACCTACCATGTACATGTTTTTCAAAATGTATAATTATCATAAACGCTAAATATATACCTAATGAATACAAAAAAATACATGAACTATTGATCTCTATGCTTTTCAGCCCTTTTACAAACATTAAAAAATACTCAAACTTCTCGATAATCCTAGAAAATGAGCAGTGCAGATTATCTCTCCTAGAAAAAACCACTAGAAATATATTTTTAAATTAACATCATGCAAATGGGCTCGAGGGGCCTTTCTCATACTCGTTTGTAAATATACGACCCCAAAACTTATGGAATATTGATAGAAGAACAATTATAAATTCAGAAAATACCAAAGGTAAAAAAGTGAACCATTATTACGATTTTACTATGTCAACAAACGAAAATACTACGTCTACACACTTTTACTACAAATGTACTAAATATAGCTCACCCGTAACTAAAAATAGACCTCGGCAATTCCTGCTTAATGAAAATCCTCCCACTGAGGCCATGGAGTTTTCCTATAAATAGACGGGGTAAACACCAATCACCAAGATACGCTACATCACGTGACAGCTACGGACACGCCCACCCTACAAACTCATACACGAGGAGGCATACACTCTACTCGAAAACGACTCGCTGCAATATCTAAACAACATAATCACACAGTAACCTTTAAAAAAACTCCCTCAATCGAAACCCGGCAGAAAAATACCCACTCTGAAGATACCACAAAGGTCAGAAACTTTCGGATTGATCGTGCTACTGACACACCCACCGACCACATGATTGGCTGCTCAGCGAAGGATGCATATTATGGTTTGGGGGAACACCCCAGAAATGATGACCAAAGTTCATTCAAAGAAAAAGAGGGAATCCCCCTGAGACCACATCTTAATGAACGCTCAAAAGAACATGAAAAAAATACGCATCCTATCATAAATAAAAATCATGGTAAACTGTTGGTAGGATCTTGTAATGCACAATCAATTCCCTCAAAGGTTTTATGGATAAAAGACTATTATAGGGAAAATAAAATGAATGCACTATTCATAACTGAGAGTTGGCTGCATAATATTGGAGATGAACGGACTATAAATAATCTAAAAGGAGATCACTTGGAGCTATTAACAAGTCCCCGGGTAGGAAGCTCGGGGGGCGGAATTGCTCTGCTACACGACCGAGAACTGGACTCATAATAAAATTGAACAACCTTCTGTGAAAACGATGGAACTTATGGAAATATCACTTAAACAAAAAAGTAAGAAGATACCTTTTGTAGTTATTTATCGCCCTGAACCTTCAAAAAAGATTAGATACACTTACTCTGAATTCTATGAAGAATTTACCCAAATTGCTGCACACTACTGTGCCATGACCCATGAAGTCATATTCCTGGGTGACTATAATTTCCACATGAATAAACCAAATAGGCCAGATGTAATAAAGTTTAATGATATCCTAACTACGTTTGACATTAAGCAATGGGTAGAGAAACCGACCCATAGACTGGGTAATACACTAGACCTGATCATGACCTATAGAGGAAATAGGTCGCTGGTAGATCACCAAGTAGATGAGTACATTTCTGATCATAAACTTATAAAAATATGGATAAATATAATACCACCGAAACTACCCAAGAAAAGGATAAAATACAGAAATATGAAAAGCATGGACATAGAATCACTAAAAAATGATTTAAGAGAAATATTAACAAATAAGGAAGAGTGGGCTAAATTAACACTAACCGACCTAACAAATTATTATGATAGTAAACTTACAGAACTCATGGATAAACATGCTCCATGGAATATCTCGGACGTCTCTCAACGTAAACCAGTCCCATGGATGAACGACCATATAAAAAAGAGAGATCTCTCAAAAGACGTTTAGAGAGGAAAATGAACAAAACCAACTTGCAGATAGACAAAGAGATGTACAATGCTCAGAAAAATAAATATAACGCACTGCTGAAAACATCTGAGTCTAAATATTTTTCAAAACTTGTGGAAGAAAATAAACATGATCCAAAAAAATTATTTAAATCCATTGATAAAGTCATGCATAAATCTTATGACACACCCATGCCTAAAGCTGAAACTGATAGGATACAAGCCGACAAATTCAATAAATATTTTCTAGGAAAAATAGAAAAAATCCGAACTGATATGGAAAAAGACCCGACAGGAGAAAAAACACCAACAGAGGGCACAACCGTCATTAGTCAAAATAATACAGGTACTACTTTTCACTCCTTCAGGAAACTAACAACTGATGATGTGAAAAAACTAGTCAAAAAAGCAGCTAAGAAATCGTGTGAATTAGATCCTATACCTACATGGCTATTACATGAATTAATGGAGGATCTTCTGCCATTAATCACAACCATTATAAATAGATCCTTAAACGATGCAACCGTACCCGAGGATATGAAACTTGCAATCATAAAACCACTATTAAAGAAATTTGGACTTGAATTAATCGAGAGTAATTACAGACCGGTCTCTAACCTAAGTTATGTCTCCAAATTAACCGAAAGGGCAGTCGCTGAACAATTGGTTCCACACTTAGTAGAAAATAATCTAACTGATAAATTCCAATCAGCTTACAAGGAACACCATAGTACTGAAACGGCTTTACTCAGAATACAAAATGACATCTTAATGGAACTGGATAAGAAAAATTCAGTAATCCTATTGTTGCTAGACCTATCGGCGGCGTTTGACACAATTGACCATGAAATACTGCTGAACCGATTAGATAAGAGATGTAGAATAAGAGGAAATGCCCTAGCATGGATAAAGTCTTATCTCCATAATAGGGAACAATGTGTTAAGGTAGGCAATCATAGATCTGACCGCATCCAGATTAAATACGGAGTCCCACAGGGATCCGTCCTAGGACCAATCCTTTTCACGATACCGATATCACACCTAGCAGCACAGTGATAGACCTAGGAATCACGCTAGACTCCAATCTTGATATGAAAGCACAAGTTAAAAAAATGTGTAAAAATGGTTATTACCACATTAGAAATATCGCAGCAATAAGGCACTGTCTGGATGAAAAAACTGCTAAAACACTTACCCATGCCTTCGTCACCTCAGCATTGGACTATGGAAATGGACTTCTTGGTGGACTTCCGCAAACTGAAATAAAGAAGCTGCAATATGTCCAGAATTCAGCAGCCCGTGTAGTAGGAAAAATACGGAAGTTCGACCATATATCTGATAAACTGAGAGAACTCCATTGGCTTCCAGTGCATGCAAGAATTAAGTTTAAAATTATGCTCACTACCTGGAAGGCATTAAACGGTAAGGCACCCCCTTACCTACGGGACCTCTTACATATCAAACATGGTACAAGGAACCTTAGATCAAATGATGGCTCATACTTATCAATTCCCCAAACCCGCCTAAAGACAATAGGTGGTAGGGCTGTTGCCTCTATTGGGCCAAAGTTATGGAATGAATTACCTAATAATATTAGGTCTATGACCACTCTCGCAGGCTTTAAGAGTGAATTGAAGACTCACCTCTTCAAGAAATATGTCCTGCACGAAGCGCTATGAACAGACTTGTCTGGTATCAGCGCTATATAAGTTTTATTATTATTATTATTATTATTATTATTATTATTATTATATATATATTGTATGGGAGTTGGAAAAATATTCTCATATTTTTAATGTTTTTTTTTGTGGCATATAAGAGATATATACAAGGTCCAATTTTTGGGGGGAAATCGAAAAATGATCATTCATTCATCATCAATAGTTTTGATCAGGAGAGCTACAGAATAAACTTGTGAGCTTGATCCCATCCACCATGCCTTATTTATGAGAACAATTTTAGGCATTTCCAACCGGACCTATGTATCTAAATTGACTGAACAAGCAGTAGCCAACCACCTTGTCTCCAATCTTCAGCGAAATGGTTTGTTTGTTTGTTTGTTTAGGGTTTACATCGCTTTCAACATTATTCCAGTCATTTTGTGATGAGACCCACTTGTAGCAGATATAGTGCTGCCTCACTGAATTGTCATGTCACCAACTACGGCCCGGGGCCCTAAGCGAAATGGTCTTACTGACAAGTTTCAATCTGCATATAAGGAATATCATAATACCGAGACTACTGTTAGAGGTACAAAATGACATCCTGTGTGACCTTGACAACAGAATGTTTGCTACTTGATCTCTCACCTGCATTTGACACTTCTAAACATCAGATACTTCACTCCAGACAGGAGATACAGTGTATGGTAACTGCTCATGCCCTCAAGGTCATACCTAGCAGACTGGATACAGTGTATGGTAACTGCTCATGCCATCAAGGTCATACCTAGCGGACAGGAAACAGTGTATGGTAACTGCTCATGCCCTCAAGGTCATACCTAATAGACAGGAAACTGTGTATGGTAACTGCTCATGACTCAAGGTCATACCTAGCGGACAGGAAACAGTGTAGCTGATTATGCCCTCAAGTTCATACCTAGCAGACAGGAAACAGTGTATGGTAACTGCTCATGCCCTCAAGGTCATACCTAATAGACAGGAAACTGTGTATGGTAACTGCTCATGCCCTCAAGGTCATACCTAGCAGACAGGAAAACAGTGTATGGTGACTGATCATGCCCTCAAGGTCATACCTAGCGGACAGGAAACAGTGTATGGTAACTGATCATGCCCTCAAGGTCATACCTAGCGGACAGGAAACAGTGTATGGTAACTGCTCATGCCCTCAAGGTCATACCTAGCAGACAGGATACAGTGTATGGTAACTGCTCATGACTCAAGGTCATACCTAGCGGACAGGAAACAGTGTAGCTGATTATGCCCTCAAGGTCATACCTAGCGGACAGGAAAGTGTATGGCAACTGATCATGCCCTCAAGGTCATACCTAGTGGACAGGAAACAGTGTATGGTAACTGCTCGTGACTCAAGGTCATACCTAGCGGACAGGAAACAGTGTAACTGATTATGCCCTCAAGGTCATACCTAGCAGACAGGAAACAGTGTATGGTAACTGCTCATGCCCTCAAGGTCATACCTAATAGACAGGAAACTGTGTATGGTAACTGCTCATGCCCTCAAGGTCATACCTAGCAGACAGGAAACAGTGTATGGTAACTGATCATGCCCTCAAGGTCACACCTAGTGGACAGGAAACTGTGTATGGTAACTGCTCATGCCTTCAAGGTCATACCTAGCGGACAGGAAACAGTGTATGGCAACTGTCATCTCAATGGTAATGTTTTTAATGTTAAGATGGCAGCCTGCATAACAACTTGGTGACAGCTACTGCAATATTGCAAATCATAAAACAAAGTTGATCATTTTTTTGTAATATTTTCTGCACATGCAGTCATTCTGATAATTTGCTTCATGATAATTCAAATGCTTTCCTAGAAATTTGAGAATAATTTTTAGCCATTCAAAATGCATGTTGCACATTTATCTAATTTCATACTGTGCCTAATTGAAAATAGATAGAATTAGTCCCCTGAAAATACATCTTACCCAAAAAAACTCCACCCAGTAATTTCAAAGACAAAGAGTTCTTTGGCAGACCAAATGTCAGAACATTTCCCCAACTGACTGCAGAAGCTATGCTGGCATTGTTAGCTCAGCGAATCAGTGAAATTGTAGAGGAAAACAGATATCAAATTGAGGTTTTAAGTCTTTTTATTTTATCTCTTGTTTTCCCAAGAGTACATTTTTATACAATCCATTTCTCACAGGGTTTCTTTTTTGTTTTGTATTTTTTTCACATTTCTGTAAAACATTTTTTTGTATTTTTTTTTCAACAATACTCTTCAAAAAGAGTAAGACTTTTCAAGCATCCATGGCACGCCATACCATTTGGGGGGTACATCACTGGCTCTCCATACATCATTATCTTACAAGTCTCTGGTATTCACTGCGGCCATTCTTAGCACCCTTATACATCCATGCTCACACATAACTCACAATCATTCATATAGTTTACTCTCTCATTCTTTTTCTCCCATATCCTTTCATTCCTTTTTACAATCATTCAATCTCTGTGTTTCACTCACCCTTTATATCACAATTCTGTCGAACCTCGCATAATTCTTTCTAATCATAAATCTCGTACAGATTTTCGTTCACAACATGATTATAACAAGTATGCTGAATTCATTAATGCCAAATCTCATCAACAGGATAAACCTTACATTCTCAAAAAAAGCTTTGTACACTATCAACACGCACACAGTTTTTCTCTTGTTCCTGGTTTTCATGAAGTCCATGGAAACCTGTGTTAAGAGAAAGTGAGGAATTAGCAGTGTTCGCCGAAATGAAGTTGATTAAAAAATAAACAACCTTCTTCTATATGGCCCTTTTTGCTATTTCTACACTTTCCGCTTATTGTCACTTGTGTTTGTACTCAACATTCAAGTTTCTATTCCTGATACCAGAAAAAGATGCCATGAAATTATTTCCATTTTAATTTTCTGCTTGGTTTTCTAATCACAAAATGTATCACTAACCTTGCTCCTCTCATGTTTCATAAGATAGAATAAAACAAGCGTAAATTATAGCATTTTTGCCTATCAAAACATTTAATTATTTATTGTAACATCTAAATTGACTATTTTATGTGCTTTTCCTGAAAAACATTTAAATAGTTATTACTAGCTGAGCATCCAAGACTGAAGGGTTGCAATGATCAAGTCTGAAGATATCTTTTTTTAAAGTAGGTCAAGGTCAGGAATAATTACATGGCATCTTATTGTCTCCTTGAGGAAAACACAAATCTTCCCTCATTTCTCCGGCTCTTCTACACATATGGAGCTCTATATTATCATGACCAAATCTGTCCAAGTAGGATATCATGTCATTATATTTGGCCAATCAGGTTGCTTTTTCATATAATAAGAAGATGTTTTGCCCCAACTAACAGAAAGGTTGACCTAGTTCTCTTTCACCATTTCCCCTGTTGTGTTGCATTTTGTTGCCCTGACAGACAATGCTCTTGTTAAGGTGGCCTTGGTTTGGTACATCTCATTTAAAATGTATGAAGTTTTTACTTTACAAAAACATGAAGGACTTTTACAGGGTGCTACAATGTAATAAACCCTGCAATCTCATGTCTCAATAACTGCAGTCTTGCACTGTGTAGCACCCTATAAAAATGATGTTATGATATATAAAACCATGTATTTCTAGCTTTTCATCTGCAGAGTTCAAGTAAATGCAGAACATTACCATGTTTTACATGTTTTCAATTTCATAACTAACTACATCTTGGAACAAAGCAATACAAAACAGTTACAGTGAGTTGGGTGCGCCTTCTTAAGCAGTCTGGTCCAAACCTCCGTACAGTCACACAAGATCAGTACATTCCCACCACAGTTCAGTGAAAATATTGTGTAATGGAGGACTAAACAGATATCAAGACTCGACTGCTCCCGGCAGCTACTGATACCAGGGAATGGATGCATTCTCATGGCCACTTCAGTTTTTATTCATATTATAAACATGGAGATCAAACTTGCGTCTTGTTAACAAAACAATTCAAACTCTGAATGCCAACTCTCTCAACTTATAATGACTGAAGTCTCATCCGTCAAGCTTTAAGATTTTAGTCATTGTCATAGCACTCTGACGGGATGTTTGACATCAGAAAAGTTTAATCATTCAGTACTTCAGTTTTCCGAGAGATGCACAAGGAGGTACAGTTTTTACCAGCTTGGTTGGAGCTCAAGTACATTTTCATTTTAACTAACAATTATTTTGGCTTCACAAAAAACATAGCAGTAATCAGCAAATAATCTCCCTAAGGCACAAGAAAGGTTTCTATGCAAGAATTTCACAAAATAAAAAGGATTAAACAACAGATTGCTGGTCAAATACATATAAATTAAAAAATGTGTTCTGTCATACAGAAATAACAGCCCACATTTATCACAAAAATATTCATGGCTTTTTCTATCAAATTTTTTAATCATTAATTTAATGTAATTCCTAATTTGTAAAAAAAAATGACTTGGTACTTTCAATCTTTCATATTCAGGCAAATGAGATTTTCTAAGCAGAGGTGCGTCATCCAAATTAAGAGGTGGAGCATAACATTGATCTGGTCATGCATAAATGTGACCACATAATGTCACGCATGGTTATCGCCATATATAACAATATTTAGTCATACACACCGCATGCGTGGAACAACAGGTACATCCTGGCTTAACATGATCAAAATAAGTCATGTCTCGCGCTCATGACCAAAACATGTTTGGCTCTAAGTATTGACAGTACCAAGTCATTATCAGCAGTTGTGTTACCCTGATAATAGATTACAAGAACAACAAGGTCCCTAATACATGAATAGAGGACTTAGGCTATGAAAAACACCAGTCCTGTGTGTAGCATGTAGGGCAATGTGTGGTATACTGTCGTACTGTGTGCAGCATATAGGGCAATGTGTCGTATACTGTCGTACTGTGTGCAGCATATAGGGCAATGTGTCGTATACTGTCGTACTGCGTGGTGACTTTCGTCATATAATCAGATGTGCCACATACACATGGTGACTTTCGTCATATAATCAGATGTGCCACATACACATGGTGACTTTTGTCATATAATCAGATGTGCCACATACATGTTGTGTCCATTATATAGTAAAATGTGCCACATACACATATATGTCCACTAAATAACCAGAAGTGCCACATTCTGACATTTTGTGTCCACTAAATAACCAGATGAGCCACATTGACATTGTGTCCACTAAATAACCAGATGTGCCACATTCTGTCCCTACACTGTCCCTACACTGCCAGATGTGCCAGACACTTTGTGCCCACTCAGTAGCCACATGTGTTACATCCACATTGAGACCACTCTTATAGCATATTATATTTCACAGTTTGGGACAAGCATTTATTCGGTCAAGCATATATGCGAGCAGGTCAAGCAAGTCAAGCTGGGATGATTTAACTCCATCGGGTTCTACCCAATAACCTGGCCTCAAGCCAAACCCCCAGCGTGAACTCATTTGCTCACATTTATAGGTGACGAGATTGAATGTTTGTCCCAAATAACAACCAGGACACTTAGCTCCAACCAACTGAAGGCCAAAAAATCACTTGAGTATTTTAAGACGTTCTCAACACCACATTGTGTTATCTGTTACATTAACCCTCTGGGTGTGCAGTTAACCCTCTGGGTGTGCAGTTAACCCTCTGGGTGTGCAGTTAACCCTTCTGGTGTTTCTCTTACATTCAGATTCGCGTCCTGTTCCTACACATGTTTATTTAACATTTTGGTTCTCATATCCAATTGTTAGTTTGTTTTCCTTAATTTGAGGAATAGTATATTTTCTTGCACAAAGTTCTTTGGTTCACTGGTTCCTTTTGGTAACACAAATCTGTCACTGTATGGAGTGTGCCAGCAAGCTCAACTGTTCCAAATAAGTGTCCTGCCACATCTGGAGTGCGTACAGAGCAAGACATCACCTTATATTAATCACAATTTTGTATGAACAGACAAGCTATGTTTGCTCCTGGTCTGTCCGTAGTTTTTCTTCTCCACATTATGTTGCTATAGTTTAACTTAGTGGACAAAGATAAGATTTCTGTGAGGGCCTTATATATATATATATATATCTTTGCCTTTGTGTCTGTTCAAGGTAGAGTGGATGGTAGGTCCGTGTTTTATGGAGATACTATACTGGAGAGTACAGTCAAGTGTAGGTCACCATTCGGCAGCATGCTCAGTCCTTGCAACAAACATCTGAGAAGGATTTGTCCATCTTTTAGGCCAGAATTCATTGTAACTCTTTAATGACGTTCTAATGGTTATATAACAATGGATGATGACGATGACGGTGATGATGATGATGATGATGATGATGATGATCTATGCACTACAAATCTATTGATGCAATGATTTGATACAAATGAACATGACGGATGAAATGTACATGGTTAATGTCTGAAAGAGGCGACTGCATGAAGTTTGATTTCAATCATTTCAATCCACACGCAAACCGTTTTATCCTGTGTTCATTTACATCTCAATCACACGTTTCTTGATCCAGATATATCGGTAACCAACAGCATCTGGGTGAGGCAATAATGGTAATCCCCACTTATCTCAAGTTTAAGCCGGGATCACATAATCCAGTAACCATGGTAACAAAATCCACACAAAAACACATTATATGTATCTGTCCCCATTTGTGACAGTTCGAGAAAAGACTGTGATCATTCCGAGAAAAGTGCGCTCGCAAACGGGAGCCTTCCCCGGAATATTCACTGCCGGTTTCTACTCAAACGGAGCGGACTCAATCTGGCCGATGTTGACGCGGTCGGGTGCTGCGTGGACTGTGAATCCCAGGATACTGGCATCCAGCTTCTGCATCTTCTTCTTCTTCTTGAGCTGCTTGGAGGCCGCCGACTCCGGGTCCTCCACACAGTTGCTGTACGCCTTGTTGTTGTTAGGATTGATGGCCGGCGCCGGACCCCACATTATTTCCTGAAATCAAAAAACAACACTTATAATTTACCCAGTGGCCAAGAAAACTGAGAATAGGTTTCTGTCTGATCACATTGGTTTATATCAGGCATTGATTGATTCATTTCTATCAAAGATCAAAGTTTCTTGAAAGCAATCTTTGTTGAATCAATAGCTGAGGACACACTCATGTTCAGGCCGTCAAGTTTTAAGTTGAATCTGGTGAATGGCTGCATATGGTCATAACCAAGCAGAACGAAATGAATGAATGAATGAATGAATGAATGAATGAATGAATGAACCAAATGAATGAATGAATGAATGAACAAATGAATTCTTAATGGCACATCAACACATTGTCGTAAGTGCCATTGCAGTACGTATTAAAACTATCAGTCTCACATTTAGACTAGCGATGATGTCACTGACTGATTAAGCAGACACACACATATATATAGCCTCAATATATATATATATATATATATATATATATATATATATATATATATATATATATATATATATATATATATATATATATATATATATATATATTGGTTTGTTTTTCTCACCTCCTCCTGATCCTGCTGTTTCAGTTGATTCTTGTATTTGCT
This sequence comes from Amphiduros pacificus, assembly GCA_949316495.1. Taxonomy (NCBI): domain Eukaryota; kingdom Metazoa; phylum Annelida; class Polychaeta; order Phyllodocida; family Hesionidae; genus Amphiduros; species Amphiduros pacificus. The sequence continues at coordinate 26,852,921 of OX439012.1, forward strand.
GCGTCTTTCTAAAAATTGTTTAGCAAATTCTGTGGCTTCTTTTGTCTCTCCAAGGTAGGATCTCACATAATCATGGACCTGAAAACATCAAACAATTCTCATCATTCAGAATTACTGATGCATTTTGGACTGGTGCAAAGCCCTCAACAAATACCTTGGCTGTGTATTTGAACTTGTGATCTTGTAAAAGTTGGTTCAAGGTCACAATTCTTATTAATTAATTTTCCTTGAGGTATATAGTATTTACATGTCTGAATGGTCAAACAGATGCCCGGAAGTGAATAACCTTAAAAAACTGTTTGCCTGAGGGGTAATAATTATTTGTTTTATCATGAGCACTGGCGGAGTGGTTTGGAGTTTCTAGGGTTAAACATCACTTTGCACATGACTTCAGCTCCTGACACAGCTTACTTGTAGTGGACATAGTGCTGCACCACTGTCCTATATCTGCCGGGTCATTTCATTGAAAACAAGGTCATGTTTTTCGCTCGTGTTTGTTTTGACTTTAGGTCTGAATGTTCGAGGTTTTGACATGATTAAGCTGTGAGTCTATGGAGCATATACCTATTATCGGTCCATGGCGGCCAGGTTTTTGGCACATAGTTTCTGCTTACACCTTCAGATAGTGCTTTCGCTTGAGAAGTGATTTGTGAGTGCGTGGAAGAGTAAGAAGATTTTTTTGGATTTTACCTTGGAATTTGACAAACTTATGCAAGCTTGATTTTTTGAAAAAATCAGCACTTTTTTTTTAAAAACTCATGTGGAAATGCATATAAGAAATGATACTGTACCTCATATGGTGACTCTACATCTTGTAAGAAGGCTATGAACGTTGGTACTGAAACAAAATAACATCATCCTTTTTAATATCATAAAAGCTGAATTGAGTTTAATCTAAGGAAAAAAGATAAACAAAAAGCATAAGTAAAACTAATGGTATTGGTTTTTAACACTCTTTGAACTCATCCACATGTTTTAAACATCATTGCAGCATGATTTTTTTAAACATCGTCTCAGTTCCACACCCAGCATTTTCCACTAGATATGCTGGTCTTTTCATTTAATTGCTGTCAATCAAATCTCACTTATAAGATTTTATCATTGTTTACATATCTACAAATCTGCTTTTTTGTTACATAGGGATTTTTTGTGTTAGCAGTAGAGCCTGTTGACTAAGCCTCAGCCTTGCATATATGGATCCTCTTATAACAAGATATGTCATTAAGATTGGCTATATATCCCTGTTTACAAGCTGCCCTGTGCACATCTCCCCTGTTTACAACCAGCCCTGGGTACATCTGCCTGTTTACAACTTGTCATGGGCACGTCTTCATATTTACAACCTGTTTACCACCTGTCCTGTGTATATCTCCCTGTTGACAGCCTGCCCTGTTTACAACCTGCCCTGTTTACAACCTGTTTGCAACCTGCCGTGGGCACATCTACCTGTTTACAACCTGTTTACAGCCTGCTGTGCGTGGGCACATCTACCTGTTTACAACCTGTTTACAACCTGTCCTGGGCACATCTACCTGTTTACAACCTGCTCTGGGCACATCTTCCTGTTTACAACCTGTTTATATCCTGCCCTGGGCACATCTACCAGTTTACATATATGATCAGTTGGAATCGAACATCTATTTGGCTGTGCAAAAACATGACCACATAAGTGCCACATGGCCATCTTGTGAAATCCTCCAATCAATCCAAGCTGATGTGTGAAAATATCTGGTCACGCCTCAGCCATGGCCTCATTGTGTCATGTTCATGCATGACCAATTAGATGGTCGAAGAATATGTTTGGATAACCTTAAAGAACACATATCAAATTGTTTCCATAAAGAACAACTATCAGATTGTTTCCTTAAAGAACAACTATCAAATTGTTTCCTTAAAGAACAACTATTAAATTGTTAATCTTCTTTGTGCCAAGAAAGAGTCACTCAATTATAAGTCTTGGTTATGTGCCTTACCATTGCAATATATGTACAAATGTATAAAACAGCTTTAGAAAAACCTCCGAACATGTACTTATCTGTTTTTTTGAAAAATATTTTATCAACTCAGCAAAGGAGAAATGGGTGACATTGTGAGAAAGGGTACATATATAACACATAAGTCTTTGAAACACAAATGGAAAAAAAAAAAAAAAAAAAAAATTACAATAGTAATAGTAATCTGCAAAACTAATGTTTAGAACTTACAAAGATTTATGAAACGTGAGTGTATAGATAGCGGGTAGGCTCTGAGAGCAAGGTACGTCATTCGTCTACTTACTATCAACTGAAGTGTGCATGCCACATAGGGCTTTTTCACACCACACTGTGAAATCGTCTTTGGGTTTTGTGGCTCTAAACAATCTCTGCACGGATTCCTGAAAGGTGAAAATAGAGAAATGTTTGCCAAATTGTCTCAAAAAATTAGTTCAATATGCTTGTCTCTTTGTATATTTGTAATTTGTTTTGCTTTTGATTTTCACATTTTCTTTTCATTGGAATCTATTTTTTAAATTTCAAATGACAATTTTCACTGTTGTCTGTTTAATATTATATTTATTTTAATTTTCCAATTCTCAAGTAGGGGGTCTAGGAGAGAAAAATGTCAAAATCTCAAATATATTATTAGCACCCCCATGCAGAACACAATGCGAAGGTCTACAAATTATATATATTAATTATATTTTGCCACATTTTAAAGCAAACTTAAATTTAAAAACTATACATATACACATATACAAGCAAGCAAAGCATAAAGCTATATACCAACTAATAGAAATTAAATGGCAATCAGAGATTGCAAGACATCCCACCTTGAACTCAATATATTTTACGTTGTGATGTTATAGACCACATAGAGGCAATTATTTCACTTCTTGCATGAGGCCTCAATTGCGTCCTGTTTTATTATTTTCACATTGGACTTTCATACTCGTAAATATTGGACAAATATTCTCCTAGCTGCAGTGGTAAGAAGAGATCTATCTGCAATTATTCTCCCAGTGTGTTGCAATGGTACAAAGAGATCTGCAATTATTCTCCCAGTGTGTTGCAATGGTACAAAGAGATCTGCTAATATTTTCCCAGCGTGTCCATAATAGCCTGCCAGTATTTTATGAATGTGAATTATCCATAAGACAGAAAAAAATAGCATTTAATGAAGACAAACAACACATGCTTTGTTATGGAAACTTTGAGTGGCTGAGAATAAATGCACTTGAGTTTTGAAATGGCGAACAGTTTGTTTTAGCATTATTTTTTTCGGCTGGAATATTTTTGTTGTTTAAAAAGAGATTATTCTAAGTACCACGAAACACATCCAAGGACTGCAGAGAAGACACAGTATGAGCAAAAGAGGCTTTGTTTGAAACACAATGTACGATATGGTGGAAAAAAAGTTCCCAAGTTGAGGCAGTATAAAGTGTAAACATTGGCGCATATCCCAACATCCATGATTGGTCAAGAAAGCATGTCTCACCTTCCGGTGGGACATAAAATACAGCATAAATTAAGCATGCTACAAGAATTTATAGTGACTCTAATTATTCAAAGCATGCATTAAGCTCTAGGAGTAGAGATTGTTTTCTGCATGTAAAAATCATGGTCTGACAAGTTGCGTCAGTTTGTGAAATTCCCAATTTTTTCAATTTTATCGTAATCATTTCCACAAAAAACAACAGTCCGTACCTTGCTTTAGCAATGAAAAAAAAAATACATGGGGATTTGGTCCGCTGTTTTGAGTTAGAGGGTGTGGCAGAACGTTACTGTGAGGATGGGTCGAATGAGCAGAGAAACTTACCTCATCCTTCTTGGATTTTGCTGCCTTGTTGTTTTTGTTAGTGTTGACATTGGAGTTATTTGGAGTGCTCAGAGCTGGAAAGCCTGCATTGCTGAAAACAACCAAATCAGTTGTACTTCTTCTCTGCTGGTTACAAACGGGGGACTAACAATGCTGGTTACAAACGGGGGACTAACAATGCCGGTTACAAACGGGGGACTAACAATGCCGGTTACAAACAGGCGACTAACAATGCCGGTTACAAAAGGGGGACTAACAATGCCGGTTACAAACAGGCGACTAACAATGCCGGTTACAAAGAGGGGAATAACAGTGCCGATTACAAAGAGGGGAATAACAATGCCGGTTACAAACGGGGGACTAACAATGGCAGTTGCAAACAGGGGACTAACAATGGCAGTTACAAACGGGGGACTAACAATGCCGGTTACAAATAGTAGACTAACAATGCCGGTTACAAATAGTAGACTAACAATGCCAGTTACAAACAGGCGACTAACAATGCCGGTTACAAAAGGGAGACTAACAATGCCGGTTACAAAGAGGGGAATAACAATGCAGGTTACAAAGAGGGGAATAACAATGCCAGTTACAAAGAGGGGACTAACAATGCCAGTTACAAAGAGGGGACTAACAATGCCGGTTACAAAGAGGGGAATAACAATGTCGGTTACAAAGAGGGGACTAACAATGCCGGTTACAAAGAGGGGACTAACAATGCCGGTTACAAACGGGGGACTAACAATGCCGGTTACAAACGGGGGACTAACAATGCCGGTTACAAACGGGGGACTAACAATGCCGGTTACAAACGGGGGACTAACAATGCCGGTTACAAACAGGGCGACTAACAATGCCGGTTACAAACGGGGGACTAACAATGCCGGTTACAAACGGGGGACTAACAATGCTGGTTACAAACGGGGGACTAACAATGCCGGTTACAAACGGGGGACTAACAATGCCGGTTACAAACGGGGGACTAACAATGCCGGTTACAAACGGGGGACTAACAATGCCGGTTACAAACGGGGGACTAACAATGCCGGTTACAAACGGGGGACTAACAATGCCGGTTACAAACAGGGGAACAAACAATGCCGGTTACAAACGGGGGACTAACAATGCCGGTTACAAACAGGGGAACAAACAATGCCGGTTACAAACAGGGCGACTAACAATGCCGGTTACAAACGGGGGACTGACAATGCCGGTTACAAACGGGGGACTGACAATGCCGGTTACAAACGGGGGACTAACAATGCCGGTTACAAACGGGGGACTAACAATGCCGGTTACAAACGGGGGACTAACAATGCCGGTTACAAACGGGGGACTAACAATGCCGGTTACAAACGGGGGACTAACAATGCCGGTTACAAACGGGGAACAAACAATGCCGGTTACAAACGGGGGACTAACAATGCCGGTTACAAAGAGGGGACTAACAATAGCAGAAGAAACTGCCTGAGTCTAATGTGTCAGGTGTAGATTCATCCAAACTCAAGCTGAGCAAAAGGAGTTGCCTTCATACAAAAATACAATGCTACACTTTCATCCCATCTTAACACCATTCTAGACACCTAGTTAAAAACAACACAATCTAAACAACACAATCCTGTTCAGATAACTGGTACATAAACTGATTTTCTTCAGGTTCTAACCATACTGGGATGAGTGTCCTCCAAACTGAACTGTTCAGACAAAAGTAAGTTCAACAAAGTCATTTTGGGCTGATGCTAAGACTATCTGCTTTCATTGTATTTCTGAATTACTAAGAATCTCCATTGATGAGCCTGGCGTCACAGACGCCCACAACTTAGCAAATCAACACCATCACTTCTTTTGGAGTGGAAACCAGGTTGTTATGGCGACAGATATATATGCACAGACACCTCTCAGATGAGCCACAACCATAAATACTGGGGATGACGTCTTGACTTGACTCTCTGGTATTTCATATATTAGTTATTTTACATTCTGACAATGCAAGACCATATATTTATGGTACACAGTGTTAAATAGTTCACAGCAATTGAATGTCTAATATGAAGTACAAATACTTGGATTGGTCTGAGGTTTCTTCCATTGATTAACTTGTTCCTGTTCACATTTCATTAATATGCATCAAACTTTGTACATAGACACTAGTATGTCAAGCCAAAGCACATGGTGAGGTGAATTAAAACCAGGATATTTACCTAACTCGACCCATATCCCTGTGAAGTGAACCAGGATACTTGCCTAACTCTACCTGCATCTCCCTGAGGTAAACCAGGATACTTGCCTAACTCCACCTCTACCCCTGTGAACTGAACCAGGATGTTTGCCTAACTCTACCTGTGCCCCCCCCCCCCTGAGGGTAACCAGGATGTTTGCCTAACTCTACCTGTGCCCCCCCTGAGGTGAACCAGGATGTTTGCCTAAGTCTACCTCTACCCCTGTGAATTGAACCAGGATGTTTGCCTAACTCTACCTGTGTCCCCCCGAGGTAAACCAGGATGTTTGCTTAACTCCACCTCTACCCCTGTGAATTGAACTAGGATGTTTGCCTAACTCTACCTGTGTCCCTGTGAGGTAAACCAGGATACTTGCTTAACTCTACCTGTATCCCTGAGGTAAACCAGGATGTTTGCTTAGCTCTACCTGGGTCCCTGTGAGGTAAACCAGGATGTTTGCTTAACTCTACCTGTATCTCTGTGAGGTAAACCAGGATACTTGCTTAACTCTACCTGTATCCCTGTGAGGTAAACTAGGATACTTGCTTAACTCTACCTGTATCTCTGTGAGGTAAACTAGGATACTTGCTTAACTCTACCTGTATCCCTGTGAGGTAAACTAGGATACTTGCTTAACTCTACCTGTATCCCTGTGAGGTAAACCAGGATACTTGCTTAACTCTACCTGTGCCCCCCCCCCTGAGGGTAACCAGAATGTTTGCCTAACTCCACCTTTACCCCTGTGAACTGAACCAAGATGATTGCCTAACTCTACCTGTGCCCCCCCCTGAGGGTAACCAGAATGTTTGCCTAACTCCACCTTTACCCCTGTGAACTGAACCAAGATGTTTGCTTAACTCTATCTGTATCCCTGTGAGGTAAACCAGGATACTTGCTTAGCTCTACCTGTGTCCCTGTGAGATAAACCAGGATGTTTGCTTAACTCTACCTGTGTCCCTGTGAGATAAACCAGGATGTTTGCTTAACTCTATCTGTGTCCCTGTGAGGTAAACCAGGATGTTTGCTTAACTCTATCTGTGTCCCTGTGAGGTAAACCAGGATGTTTGCTTAACTCTATCTGTGTCCCTGTGAGATAAACCAGGATGTTTGCTTAACTCTATCTGTGTCCCTGTGAGATAAACCAGGATGTTTGCTTAACTCTACCTGGGTCCCTGTGAGGTAAACTGGGGTGTACAATTACACTATTCATCTACAAATTTAAGGTCCTTTTTTGGATTATTTGGAAAAATTATATGTTAATCATTATTTGACATTGTTCCTTTCCATTTTCTTTTTTGTAGTACTTAACGATAGGGGATATCACAAGTGTCTGGGAGCCAAACATGATTTTTTTTATTACTCTCGCTGAATATCATTTAAGGTCTATAATCCACAATGAAACACTGGGACAGACTTATGTTTTTTTGGCTTAAATGTGTTCAAAGTCATGTTATTTGTTAATTTAGCACAGAAAAAGTAAACTTAACCAGCTAGTCTTAAACCTTTATTATTTAAATTGAACCGGTTTTAACGGTAGTTAAAACGGGTTCGACTCAGTTATTGCAGCTGGACACCATGTGTGCTGTATGAGAAATACCCCCCACTGACGTCATAGCCTCACTCTCATCCTGGAATCCCCCAGAGCATGCAGAGCCGAAGGCAGTTACGTAAATATACGAGACCACACGAAGTTCTCTCCCGATGCTTCAAACTGATTGTGGATTATAGACCTTAATAAGATTTGTTTTTTTTTGTTTTCTTTGTGGTTTTATATCACTTTCAAAATGATATCAGTTATTTCATGACAAGACCTATGCATATAAGACTGGCTTACTTGTTAACTGCAGGCATTTTCTTGTTGGAGATGACCATAGCGTCTTCCCAGAAGCCTTGACCCTGGGCTGCCCGTCCCCACGCGCCCTCCGCGGCCCAGTTTGATGCCTGGGAGGCCCCCGTCCACACTGCGGCCGTCGCTAGCGGCACTGATGCAGGCTTCAAAATATCAAACATCTCACATAACAAAGCAAGAAAAGATCAGGATTTTTTGTGATAGGCAATGGAATGTTATCTTTACATGTACACTTTGTGAAGATTATCCAGAATATCATTTAGTAAAGATTATCTTGATCATTTGGCAGGAGATGGTGAACAAGATGTCTGCATTTCAACCTGGCAAAACTCCCGAAATCTTCCTTATATTTTCAAATTATGATTTAGTTCTTGTTTGGAAACATATGGAATATATATCTATTTTTTTCCAGTATTGATTTTTTTCTTGTAGCGAGTAGATTAATATACCTTGTGGGGCTTGGGGGTGTTCTGTTGTTTCTGCCGCTCGCGTTCTAGTTGCCGTGCCTGTTCCTGTTGTATGTCCCTCAGTGACATAGGACCCGAGGGTTGGGCCGCAGCTCTGAAAGTACCACACCAATAGAGTCTAAAATGTTTCTTGCTGTTAGGCTGCTCATATCAATCAAATTGTGAAACGGTGTTTTTACGACCCTTCCAGCAACCATGGCCATATCAGGTCGACTTTCAAGCCTTTATACCAAAGGCACACTGCTGGCAATGGGAGTTGAATCCACCACTTCCTGTCCTCCACTTATATATCCATTAAAGGCAGAGATCCTACTTTCTAATAACTGTGCTAGTGGGGCCAGTATTATAAATCAAATTAAAGTAAAAAGAGACTTCATAAGTTGCATGTCTGGCCAAACATGCAGAATATTAAGTATCAAAACTATGTTTCAGGGAAACACAATTTTGTTTTTTGCTAAATTCAAAATATTGCTTATAAAAGGCATCCCACAGAATATAATGGTTGATGTAGCATGCTCATAAAAGAATTATCTGGGTGGTAGATGTACTTGTAAAGTTACAGATATGACTGAGGTTTAATTTTCAAATACAATGTATCCAGCTTTGCGAGGCCTTTTCTCTCAGATTACCGGCCTAGTGCTTATGGTCTACATCAGTGTTCAAACTGACCACGCATTAATTATTCAGCCTCGCAAATATTCTCAAGGAACAGACACTTTCAATGTCAGGACATTATTTCAAGCGACGCCCCGTATCATTTTTCGTCAAATAAGAGTCTGCCCATAAAACATCATTTTATATATTACTTCTAGTAACATGACATCTGGTTATATGACAAACAAGCCATGCCTTGTCTGGTTAGGACATGAAGTAGATTTTGATACCTTCAAGCCAAAGTAATCAAATAAACGGAGAGGGTGTTATAATAGCGAGACTGACTCAAGGGAGAATACTATGAAAGTTAAAACAAGCAAAAATTCCAGGCAATATTGTGGCCTAATTACAATTCAGAACGAACGGACGGACGGATGGACAGACAAAACACACCAAGATAAAGCAGCCATTATATTCCCACTATGGAGCCTATTAAGTGGGAATCAACTCACTTCTGCTGAGTCCATGACTTGGCCTGCTGCTGCTGCTGCTGCTGTAATGCCACCAGGTGTCGCTGCATCTCCATCCGACGCTGGTGCTGTCAACAAACAAACGTCAACATATCTTTATACATCCCCCTATGTTATTTTATCACATTTTTAAAGAATTTTATTTTGTCCAAAAATTAATTTCCCTCAAACTATGTGCCAGAGATGTCAAAATGGCAGCTTATTAACTGGTGTGATGCTTAGCAGAAACAAAATTTAGATTTTATAGATCACTGATGCCAGACATTGTCTGATTATGACGCTTGTATATAACTGACAAGGATTCGAACCAGGAAACCCTGTGTTTCAATGCAAACACTCTACCAAGCTATATCTAATGTGCAACAGAATCTAAAAAGGGAGCCGTTTAAGCTCAGTGTGATACTACGGAGTGACTATGCTCACCTGTCCCTGCTCTTTACGCTGCTGTATCTCGGCCAGTGAGGGCCTCTTATCTGAGTGTGACACTATGGACGGACTGTGCTCACCTGTCCCTGCTCTTTAAGCTGCTGTATCTCGGCCAGCGAGGGCCTCTATTTGAGTGACACTATGGACGGACTGTGCTTACCTGTCCCTGCTCTTTACACTGCTGTATCTCGGCCAGTGAGGGCCTCTATCTGAGTGACACTATAGACGGACTGTGCTCACCTGTCCCTGCTCTTTACGCTGCTGTATCTTGGCCAGCGAGGGCCTCTATCTGAGTGACACTAAGGACGGACTGTGCTCACCTGTCCCTGCTCTTTACGCTGCTGTATCTCGGGCAGTGAGGGCCTCTATCTGAGTGTGACACTGCAGAGTGTGACACTGCAGAGTGACTCTGCTCACCTGTCCCTGCTCTTTACCCTGCTGTATCTCGGCCAGCGAGGGCCTCTATCTGTGTGACACTATGAACGGACTGTGCTCACCTGTCCCTGCTCTTTACGCTGCTGTATCTCGGCCAGCGAGGGCCTCTATCTGAGTGTGACACTATGAACGGACTCTGCTCACCTGTCCCTGCTCTTTCCGCTGATTATCTCAGCCAGCGAGGGCCTCTATCGGAGTATGACATTATGAACGGACTCACCTCTTCCTGTTCTTTACGCTGCTGTTCGGCTTCGAGCTGCTGTATTTCAGCCAATGACGGCCCGGATGAGGAGGACGGCAGCTGGTTGTTCATAGTTCCCCACTGTGCAGACGCTGGTAACTGCAAGAAACAACCACATTCCTTTAAAATACACCAAAGTTCTGACAAAATTTTGCCTTCAACCAAGCATTCTGAATATAAAAATATGCTACTTTAGCAAATATGTTATTTATTAATGCCAGATTATAACTTATTACATTATCATTTGCTCAGGTTAAGAGTCGTTATATTTCAAATTTTAAACAAACTTACTGAATAATATTGATCAAAACAATAAAGAATTTAATTAATAACAAATTTATCCACCTAAACTTCATCAGAAAATAATCTCAGGAAATATCTTCATAATGACAAGCTAAAATCTAAATAATAAATATTTTGCTCCAATATTTTTAACATGAGCCTGCATTAATGTGGCATGCACTGACCTACAAGCATGTTTTATATGAGCCTGCAAACATTAATGTGACCTGCACTGACCTGCACATTAGCCACGAGGCCTACCTAGCGAGGTGCCCTGCACTGACCTGCATATTAGCCACGAGGCCTACCTAGCGAGGTGACCTGCACTGACCTGCATATTAGCCACGAGGCCTACCTAGCGAGGTGACCTGCACTGACCTGCATATTAGCCACGAGGCCTACCTAGCGAGGTGACCTGCACTGACCTGCATATTAGCCACGAGGCCTACCTAGCGAGGTGACCTGCACTGACCTGCATATTAGCCACGAGGCCTACCCAGCGAGGTGACCTGCACTGACCTGCATATTAGCCACGAGGCCTACCTAGAGGTGACCTGCACTGACCTGCATATTAGCCACGAGGCCTACCTAGCGAGGTGACCTGCACTGACCTGCATATTAGCCACGAGGCCTACCTAAAGGTGACCTGCACTGACCTGCATATTAGCCACGAGGCCTACCTAGCGAGGTGCCCTGCACTGACCTGCATATTAGCCACGAGGCCTACCTAGAGGTGACCTGCACTGACCTGCATATTAGCCACGAGGCCTACCTAGCGAGGTGCCCTGCACTGACCTGCATATTAGCCACGAGGCCTACCCAGCGAGGTGACCTACACTGACCTGCATATTAGCCACGAGGCCTACCCAGCGAGGTGACCTGCACTGACCTGCATATTAGCCACGAGGCCTACCTAGAGGTGCCCTGCACTGACCTGCATATTAGCCACGAGGCCTACCTAGCGAGGTGCCCTGCACTGACCTGCATATTAGCCACGAGGCCTACCTAGCGAGGTGACCTGCACTGACCTGCATATTAGCCACGAGGCCTACCTAGCGAGGTGACCTGCACTGACCTGCATATTAGCCACGAGGCCTACCCAGCGAGGTGACCTGCACTGACCTGCATATTAGCCACGAGGCCTACCCAGCGAGGTGACCTGCACTGACCTGCATATTAGCCACGAGGCCTACCCAGCGAGGTGACCTGCACTGACCTGCATATTAGCCACGAGGCCTACCTAGAGGTGCCCTGCACTGACCTGCATATTAGCCACGAGGCCTACCTAGCGAGGTGACCTGCACTGACCTGCATATTAGCCACGAGGCCTACCTAGCGAGGTGCCCTGCACTGACCTGCATATTAGCCACGAGGCCTACCTAGCAAGGTGCCCTGCACTGACCTGCATATTAGCCACGAGGCCTACCTAGCGAGGTGCCCTGCACTGACCTGCATATTAGCCACGAGGCCTACCTAGAGGTGACCTGCACTGACCTGCATATTAGCCACGAGGCCTACCTAGAGGTGACCTGCACTGACCTGCATATTAGCCACGAGGCCTACCTAGCGAGGTGACCTGCACTGACCTGCATATTAGCCACGAGGCCTACCTAGAGGTGACCTGCACTGACCTGCATATTAGCCACGAGGCCTACCCAGCGAGGTGACCTGCACTGACCTGCATATTAGCCACGAGGCCTACCCAGCGAGGTGACCTGCACTGACCTGCATATTAGCCACGAGGCCTACCTAGCGAGGTGCCCTGCACTGACCTGCATATTAGCCACGAGGCCTACCCAGCGAGGTGACCTACACTGACCTGCATATTAGCCACGAGGCCTACCTAGCGAGGTGACCTGCACTGACCTGCATATTAGCCACGAGGCCTACCTAGCGAGGTGCCCTGCACTGACCTGCATATTAGCCACGAGGCCTACCTAGAGGTGACCTGCATATTAGCCACGAGGCCTACCTAGAGGTGACCTGCACTGACCTGCATATTAGCCACGCGGCCTATCCAGCGAGGTGACCTACACTGACCTGCATATTAGCCACGAGGCCTACCTAGCGAGGTGCCCTGCACTGACCTGCATATTAGCCACGAGGCCTACCTAGAGGTGACCTGCACTGACCTGCACATTAGCCACGAGGCCTACCCAGCAAGGTGACCTGCACTGACCTGCAGATTAGCCACGAGGCCTACCCAGCGAGGTGACCTACACTGACCTGCGTTAACGTGACCTGCACTGACCTGCGTTAACGTGACCTGCACTGACCTGCATATTAGCCATCTGTTCCTGCTGCATTCTCCTCAGCGCCTCCTGCTGGTGACGTCGCATCTCCTCCGCCTTCTGTCTTCTCATAATCTCCTCTGCTCTCTTTCTCTCCATCTCTTCTATCTCTCTCCTCTTTCTCTCCTCCTCGTCTTGACGTCTCCTGTCCTCTTCTTGGCGTCTTCTTTCCTCCTCTTTTCTCCTTTCTTCCTCTTCTCGTCTTCTTGCTTCTTCTTGTTCTCTCTACAAATCAAACCACATATTTTAGGCTGCATTCTACTCAAACAAAATTTGTAATTCTTTTTTAAAACATACAAAATTACCACCCGACTTAGCTTCAACATGTTGCAGTCTAGATGTCTTTTTCAATTTCCTATTCAAAAAATGTTTCTTTACTGACACTATAGGCATCTCAAATATTTTTATTATAGTATTTAAGGTTTTTTTTCATTATATTTTGAGTATTTAATTTAATAAATTAAATCTTTTTACCCTGATCTGGTCTGCTATTCTCTGCCTCTCCATCTCTTTCTGTCGTTCCATCTCCACCTTCCTCCTCTCCTCCTCTTCCCGCTGCCTTCTCTCCTCCTCCTCTTTCTGTCTCTGCAGCTCCTCTTCTTGCCTCCTTCTCTCTTCCGCCTCCCTCTGCTCCTGTTCCTGAAAAGAAAAGGAAAAAAATTACCATCAAAATTCGTAATCTGCAGAACTCTTACTGAATAGTTTGCTTACCCAATGAAACATTGACAAAATATTAACCCAAGTTCCATTTTTTTAATTTTCAAAAAAAGATATGATACTGTGTGAAGGAGTAATGTAGCAAAAAGCTGATCACATGGGCTTTCTTATACAACAAGTTAAAATCTAGAATCACGGACACACAGACCCACAGATAGAGCCAAAAAATTCCCGTGCCTAAAATGATTTTCTTAATACAGAGCTAAAAGGAGTTTAAATACCCTGATAAGGAATGATGCAACAAAAAATGACGATATGGGCTATCTAATATAAGACAACCATTCTAGTTTTGTCCAATGGTAGCAGTGACCTTGAGTGGTGACCTTGCGTGACTATGTCATATAAGAGAGTGTGGTTACGTACTCGGTGCTGTCTCTCCAGGTCCTGTCTCTGTATATCTTCAAGTGACGGCGGCTGCTTGGGAGTCTCAATGTCCCATACGCTTGTACCCTGTGTCCAACCTCCTGATAACAAAAACAAACTCTCAATGTATAAATATAGCTCAAATCAGGTTTAATACAGGACAAATAAAACTTAATATAGGTCAAGTAAGTTTCCGTATAATTCATAGTAGTTTTAATATAATTCAATTTTTTTTTTTCTATTTTGTCTGATTCGGTCTTGTATTGCTCTAGGCTGTTTTATCATTATTAGGATTTGTGTTCAACCCTTATGGAGTTTGGATTATTCCCAAAAAGTAGCGAAAAGAGATCTGAATCTTGCAAATATTTTCCCATGTTCCACCATAGAGTTTGGATTATTCCCAAAAAGTAGTGTGAAGAGATCTGAATTTTGCAAATATTTTCCCATGTTCCACCATAGAGTTTGGATTATTCCCAAAAAGTAGTGTGAAGAGATCTGAATTTTGCAAATATTTTCCCATGTTCCACCATCGAGTTTGGATTATTCCCAAAAAGTAATGTGTTTGTTTGTTTGGGGTTTTACATCACTTTCAAAATTATATCAGTCATTTCGTGATGAGACCTACTTGTAACAGATATAGTACTGCCTAACTGAATTGTCATGTCGCAGGTCCTTGACATGACAACCCTCCCGGTCACAGATTTACAAGGACAACAGGTTAACGCTTTATTTTCCCATGTTCCACCACAGAGTTTGGATCATTCCCGGATCTATATTGACAAATAAGGCAAGCAGGGTGCTGTATGCTCTGACCTGAGGTGACAGGGGGCGGTGGTCCCTGGCCGGCCCACATTGCTGCCGGGTCATCCAGGCCCCCGGGCTGAGACATGGACCGATGGAAGCTCGGCATAGCCGCACCATTTGGCGTTGACATTGACCTGTGGAATGCTGGGTGACCTTGACCTCCCGGCTGTTCTCCCTCCCTGGAAAATAAACACCAGGTTAAAATTTCCTTCAATGTAAACACAATATATAAATGTTGTCTTGAACAAGTGAATGAAGAGTGGCATTGTTGGTTCATCTGGATCTGTTATTAAGTTACTAAGAGCACTGACCTCGGTGAGAGGCTGGGAGGGAGATGGGGAGAGTGACACTATGTTACTAAGAGCACTGACCTGGGTGAGAGGCTGGGAGGTAGATGGGGAGAGGCTGAGAGGAAGATGGGGAGAGTGACACTAGGTTACTAAGAGCACTAACCTGGGTGAGAGGCTGAGAGGAAGATGGGGAGAGTGACACTAGGTTACTAAGAGCACTGACCTGGGTGAGATGCTGGGAGGGAGATCGGGAGAGGGACACTATGTTACTAAGAGCACTGACCTGGGTGAGATGCTGGGAGGGAGATGGGGAGAGTGACACTATGTTACTAAGAGCACTGACCTGGGTGAGAGGCTGGGAGGAAGATCGGGAGAGGGACACTATGTTACTAAGAGCACTGACCTGGGTGAGAGGCTGGGAGGAAGATGGGGAGAGGGACACTATGTTACTAAGAGCACTGACCTGGGTGAGAGGCTGGGAGGGAGATGGGGAGAGTGACACTATGTTACTAAGAGCACTGACCTGGGTGAGATGCTGGGAGGGAGATGGGGAGAGTGACACTATGTTACTGAGAGCACTGACCTGGGTGAGAGGCTGGGAGGTAGATGGGGAGAGTGACACTATGTTACTAAGAGCACTGACCTGGGTGAGAGGCTGGGAGGAAGATGGGGAGAGTGACACTATGTTACTAAGAGCACTGACCTGGGTGAGAGGCTGGGAGGGAGATGGGGAGAGTGACACTATGTTACTGAGAGCACTGACCTGGGTGAGAGGCTGGGAGGTAGATGGGGAGAGTGACACTATGTTACTAAGAGCACTGACCTGGGTGAGAGGCTGGGAGGAAGATGGGGAGAGTGACACTATGTTACTAAGAGCACTGACCTGGGTGAGAGGCTGGGAGGGAGATGGGGAGAGTCACACTAGGTTACTAAGAGCACTGACCTGGGTGAGAGGCTGGGAGGGAGATGGGGAGAGTGACACTATGTTACTAAGAGCACTGACCTGGGTGAGAGGCTGGGAGGTAGATGGGGAGAGTGACACTATGTTACTGAGAGCACTGACCTGGGTGAGAGGCTGGGAGGTAGATGGGGAGAGTGACACTATGTTACTAAGAGCACTGACCTGGGTGAGAGGCTGGGAGGAAGATGGGGAGAGTGACACTATGTTACTAAGAGCACTGACCTGGGTGAGAGGCTGGGAGGGAGATGGGGAGAGTGACACTATGTTACTAAGAGCACTGACCTGGGTGAGAGGCTGGGAGGGAGATGGGGAGAGGGACACTATGTTACTAAGAGCACTGACCTGGGTGAGAGGCTGGGAGGTTGTTGTTGCGGGGCTGACGCCGGTTGTGGGGCGGACGTTGCTGGCATCGGGGGTAGTTTCATCAGCTGCTGTGGGGTTGGGGGTGGCTGCTGAGCCAGCGCCTGATAGATCATAGCCTGCTGCTGCTGAGGAGAAAGCTTGTTGAACCCTTCCTGCTGCTGCAGCATCGCTATCATCTGCTGCATCTGCAGTTGCCTGTCAAAATAGAAATCATAGTCAGCATGAAGTTTCACTGCCAAAGAAATTTCCTCATCAAGCTGAAACAATTTAATAACACATCCATCAAATATCCACATTAATAAGCTTCATTTGTTTGACTGACCTTTTTTGAATGATAAACACAGCATTTTTTGTAGGTACAATTTTTGTTTAAATCTAGCTAATTTTTTCAGCACCTTATCAGAAATGATATTTTTTTTTGGCCTAGGGTATGAATGCATCAGTACAAGAAAATATATCAGCAGCTTTAAACTCTGACTTAGATCGTAAATACCATCATCTGCATCCACAACAATCAACCTCTCAACTACTGAAATACTATCTTATTTTTTTCTATATAGACACACATCACCTGCTACATATACATGCAGGGACGATCCCACTCTCAGGATACAATTAAACCAAAAATTTTGAATCTTCTGAAAATCGGGAGCTACTTTTATAATAGCAAACATAATACCTCATTATATTCACTTAAAAGGATTCATGAAAAATTCATGGTAAAATATATACCTAATTTTATTCACTTTTAAATGAATACATACAATGAACATCTTCAATCACCTTGACTGGTAATTTGAGCCGGTAACCATGTCTGGTAACCTTGCCTAGTAACCCTGGCTAACAACCTTGCCCAGTAACCCTGGCTAACAACCTTGCCTAGTAACCCTGGCTAACAACCTTGCCTAGTAACCCTGGCTAACAACCTTGCCTAGTAACCCTGGCTAACAACCTTGCCTAGTAACCCTGGCTAACAACCTTGCCTAGTAACCCAGGCTAACAACCTTGCCTAGTAACCCTGGCTAACAACCTTGCCTAGTAACGCTGGCTAACAACCTTGCCTAGTAACCCTGGCTAACAACCTTGCCTAGAATCCGAGATACATTTATCAAATATATCTGATAAAATCAAAGAGCAGATGTGAAATTTTGACGGGTCATTTTAAGAGTCAAGTAGAGGTAACTGCAGCAAGGTAAAAGGTGGAAAATCCAATTTGCATAACATTTACCCCTTTGGATTATCATGAATATAAATCATATGAGCTTATAAAATCTCAATGCAGCAAGGTCAAAAGTCAAATCTTGAAAGGATGACCTTGCATTCCCACCCCTTAACATGATTCTCATATCAAAAGAAGCAAAACTAAATCTGACCAATAGTGAGTGTTTCCTATGTCTTCTCAACCAGTCATGGGGGGAAATATTATAACAAGTGCCATTTTGCTAAATAAACACATACAAATTTTTGATTTTAACTTATAAAGTGGAAACTTGAGGGCTTTGGTGCATTATGTGAAAGTGATGGAATGCATCAGTACAAGAAAATGTGTCAGCATCTTTGTAACTCTGACTTAGATCGTAAATACCATCATCTGCATCCACAACAAATAACCTATCATAAAATGAGAGGCAGATATTCCACAAAACGTACTCTACACATATTTGCACTCTTCACAAAGACACTGGCACTGAGAACAGTCTCTGGAATGTGATCTGAAATTTTGAGCCTATTTTAATCAGTAAAAGATGTCCCACCCTGTGGAGGCACAAAAGACATCATCTGTCATATTGAAATTTAGTGGCACTGCTTCTGAACTCAAATATTCTCCCGTGAGTAAACTAAAGCCTGCTCTCATTTCATAAATGTAAATTATCCATAAGTTCTTGGTTTGAAAATTTGATTTCAAGTAACACTTAACAAACCTGAGGACTAGAACGAGGGCAGGTATGAAATAAGCTCTGTTTTGTACAAAAAGGTACAATATAGTGTAAACAAGTGGCCAAGTCGAGGAAGTATAAAAAGTGTTTACAAAGTCTCACATGAGAACATCAGAGTTTTGTTGATTAGTAGGTAGAAAGTAACATGTCTGGCGGGGCATAAATAATTAATGAATGAAGAAACAACCTTATATAAGTTTTTTTTAATTTTTTTTTAAACTTATATAAGTTGCTCTCCTTAGCCAAAAATTGCTTTTGTGGGGCAAGCTCAAACTTGAGACAAACTATGAATACACCAGGAAAAAGAAAAGACAAACATAATAGCATTTACCTGAAGAACATCTGTTGTTGCAGGAGCATTTGTTGCAGTTTCAAGTGATCTACTTGTCCAGAGGCTCCTGTCGCTCCGGCGGCCATCATTTCCGGAGACCCTGCTGGCTGAGGTGAACCCTGGGGCTGAAATCAGACACCACCCTACATTACTGGGCTGCTCCCTATCAAAGACACCACCCTACATTACTGGGCTGCTCCCTATCAAAGACACCACCCTACATTACTGGGCTGCTCCCTATCAAAGACACCACCCTACATTACTGGGCTGCTCCCTATCAAAGACACCACCCTACATTACTGGGCTGCTCCCTATCAAAGACACCACCCTACATTACTGGGCTGCTCCCTATCAAAGACACCACCCTACATTACTGGGCTGCTCCCTATCAAAGACACCACCCTACATTACTGGGCTGCTCCCTATCAAAGACACCACCCTACATTACTGGGCTGCTCCCTATCAAAGACACCACCCTACATTACTGGGCTGCTCCCTATCAAAGACACCACCCTACATTACTGGGCTGCTCCCTATCAAAGACACCACCCTACATTACTAGGCTGCTCCCTATCAAAGACAACACCCTACATTACTGGGCTGCTCCCTATCAAAGACACCACCCTACATTACTGGGCTGCTCCCTATCAAAGACACCACCCTACATTACTGGGCTGCTCCCTATCAAAGACACCACCCTACATTACTGGGCTGCTCCCTATCAAAGACACCACCCTACATTACTGGGCTGCTCCCTATCAAAGACACCACCCTACATTACTGGGCTGCTCCCTATCAAAGACACCACCCTACATTACTGGGCTGCTCCCTATCAAATCTGCCTTCGACATCTAACACCAAGAAAGGCTACACAGCTGTACTGAATGGTCCCTCTCAAGGTATTGTCAGTGGATGCCAAGCGTGAGCATATAAGGTCACGTAGGGCTATTTAGTGACCATATTGTGCCACTGACAAGGTATGGGTGACCAAATAATGGCAGACAAAAAACAGCTGATAATGCCTCCACATTAAACGAGTTAATTTATGTTTAATTTAATTTTTCAAATCGCAATCTGGCCATACATCAGATATTATTAGTTCAAAAACAATGTGCCATTTGATTTGACTCTTTCAAGTACAAGAAAAAGTGTCCAATTTGCTTCACCACAAAATCACGCATGCACGTATGCAGGTCAATTTCAAGTCCCCCACTTTTTGCATTGCGAAGAATGTGGGGGACAAAAAAAAGGGGGGGGGATGCACACCCGTGGATTGTTGGTGCCTTACCTGTGGATGTTGAACTATGCCTGGCTGGACTGGTGGTGCCATCTGTTGGTGAGGACTTGACGTTCCTGTGTTCTGTAGGGGAGGTGGAGTAGGACCGGGTAGGAATGGAACCCGACCCCATCGCTTGATAAGCTCGCCTAGAAAATAGTACATAACATTACAAATAACAATCACAAACATTGCCACTTCAAATGCTTCAAAATACATGCTTGACAATGTCATATTTTTTTGGTCCATGAAGCAAAACAAATGTGGGAAAAAATACCTATAATCTTATTCTAGCATTATGGATCTGATCTTTTATCTTATACATTAAAAACATGAATGCATCAGTATGAAAAAAAAATATCAGCAGTTTTGTACTCTGACTTAGATCGTATAAAACATCATATGCATCCACAGATAAAAACCCTCACAGATAATCCTTGTCAACCATATATTAACCCCTTGCCTGGTTGGGCCATTACGACTTGAGCAAGTTAGGGAAAGCAGGTTTTAAAATTCATTGCTCTCTTAGACTGGAATAATTATTTCATACATAAGAGTTAACATGGCTTTTCACATGGGCAAAAACTCAATATTTATTTCAGGGCTGGTGAAATAAATGTCTAGCCCAGGCAATTTTTATAAATTACTTGTTCAGTAGGTAAATGCCGAGAAAAGGATTAATGTCCATGCCAGAAATATCTTTTAATAGTTAAATATGCAGGCAATGTATAAGTTTAAGCACCTGGCTATTTATTGACTATTCAACACAGTTGGAGCCAAACATCTATTTGATCACGCATGAATGGACAAAATGAGATCACGCATGATTTTATGTGAAATCAATAAGTCACACATAGGTGTTGCATGTTATGACTTAGTCATACAAGCTTTGCAATTTAATAAAGCAACAGCCCTGCGTGACCTCATTTGTTCACATCCACGCGTGACCACATGGATGTTTGACTTGTTGCGTGCTTCTTGTCTTACCTAGTGGGTGGAAGGACTCATCACAGCCTCTCTTCACAAGTAACGTCATGGTAAAATAGCCCGCACTGAACCACTCCCTCATCTCCGTCGACGAGAACGGACCTAAACAGCAAAAAGCAATATTTAGTCAGACATTTAAAACATCTCCTCATCACAGAAACAATCTTGTAGTTGGCATAAAAATGCACACCCCAGATTGTATTCACAAATCAAACCAAATTGATTTGATTAATAACAAGCTTTTCAGCAGTGTTTAGGCTATATCAGGTCAGAAAGAAACCTGTCACCACTACTCAATGCCATCCTCATTTCGAAGAGTGATTTGGGATCTTTCTTTTGCATTAATACATAGACATGACAACACAAACCACAACCTTTGATAACGTTTCACATAGCACTGGCTACTTACCCTGTAAATCTCCCTGTGGATCTCGGTAGAACCAGCTGTTAGCGTCTTCATGATCTTGTGGAACTGACCCACTTTCCACTTTAGCTTTGTTGTCTGACTTAGCATCCTCCTGTGAACAAACAAATAGTAGCATTGAAGTACAAACATCCTCTAACTGGAATCCTGTTAAAAAAGAAATATCTGGGTTTTTTTTGTATAATTTTTTTAAAAATATCTATTATTCTTTCTTTTTTTTTAAATTGATAACTTGTGGGCATGAAATTTGCAAGAAAGAGATATAATTTGACTCCTCGATTGTGAAGAATGTCAAAGTCTGAAACATTCAATGACATTATTTATTTTAAAAAATTGAGAACTGTGGGAGTGGGAGTCGAACCCACCACCTCCCGTCCTCCACTTATATAACCATTAAAGGCACAGATCCTACACTCTACTAACTGTGGGGCCGGTTGTGATAACTGTTGAGCATAAGATTTGTGAGAAGGGAATTCAATTTCATTGCCAAGATTGAGGAGAACTCTACCTCTGCCGTCCATGTTGCTACTAAATGCTCGGCAGCCTTCTCCAGATGATCAAACTGAACCTCCTCATGGTTCTCCATTTGCTCACTAGGTGGCGTTGGTTCCTCTGGTGGCGATGCTTCCTTAACTGGTTCTACCGTCACATGATTTTCCCTCAGTATATTTTCCGCCACTTCCTCCACCTTTTGGTCAATATTGTTCGGTTTAGAGTCCGCCTCTTCATTGCTTTTACTCCGTTTACTACTTGAGCTTTTGTCACTTTTTTCAGAGCGGCTACTCGAGACTGACTCTCGATCAGAGTCTTGTGCTCTTTGGGGTTTTGGCGAGGATGATTTTGATTTGTCACGTTTTTCAGTCCGTTTGGGATCCAGTTTAGAAGGATCTTTAGATTCTTTTTCCTGAAACAAAAAAATGCTTTTGTACTAACAGTCAACATGATTTCAACAGATATTCACAAAAAAAATAAATAAATAAAAATAATTTTTAAAATGCTTTTGTACGGACAGTCAACATGTCTATAGATATTTCCCAAAAATTGAGTTTCTTTTTCTGAAAGCCTTGGTTTGATTTTTAAAGTGCAAACTATTTTGCATTTTGTGAAACTGAGAAAGAGCAACTTCTCGCTATTTCTTGAACTGCTAAGCTGATGCAACTAAATAAACTTAGGCCACAACATACTTGCCAATCCACATTTATAATTCCTACCTTTTGAGCACCATTAGGTTTATTTGATTCTTCTTCTTCGTCCTTTTTCTCTGTGTCATTTCTATCTCCTTTTTTCTCCCTCTCTTCTAACTCGGCTGCGTCCTGATATACAAGAGATATTAACATCACTCCCACATTCAACATCAAAACCATTTTATAATTCCATATAACTTGCTTTTGAAAAAGACAATGGGAAAAATCTATAGAGTTGGAGCATTCTCCAAAGAGTTGAGAGCTGTTCAAAGCATGAGAATTGCAGTGGATTTGAAATATAACTACTGGACTCACCTTTAATGTCATAAAAGCACCACTGGCATCAAATGTTCCTATGTCTTCATCCTCTGCTCCGTCCTTTGCCCAATCTGGTAACCCATCTGCAAGTCAAACGAGCATTCATCTTTTAAATCAAGTAAAACCAATCCATAAATGAAGCCCTGAGAAATCAGTGACCTCAGCACCACAAATAAAACTTTCAGTTTCTCAGATGTACTACCAGTTTTCTGTCACCCAGGGCTTGACATACGCACTGGCCCGGTGGCCCCGGATCCTCTGTTTGGGCCAGTGAATGCTCTGATGTAGTGGCCCAGTTGGGCAACCATATTTTTGGTCTTTTAGTGTCCCAAACTATATTTTATTATTCTAATCCTGGATATATATCATATCACAAGAGACATTTGATTGGGACAAGTAACCCCCAATCACACATTAGTCACAAAACAGCCTTATATACAATGCTCTTTATTGTATCACACATCCTTAGAAACTTCGGGCCACCACTTCTCATGCTCTGGTGGCCCAACTGGGCAACCAACATTTTTCTCTTTATGTCAAGGCCTGGTCACCGTTAGTGTAGATTGAGGAACAAGTTTAATACTCCAAATATGACGAAATTAGAAACGTTATGAGGCATAGAAAACATAAACATGGAAGATGGAAGATGGAAGGATCGAGAGGAAGCCAGCTGACACTAAAGTGCCCTCCAGTGGCAAACACAGTTCTAAGTGCTGACTTCTTCAGGTCAATGGCATCAGTCATTAATAACTACCTGTATATAATATATGTATATTACTGGGGCACTAACAATTTCCACCAATTAAAGTGGCTAAGCTAGAAAGTAGTCAAGGTCTACTTCATCTGTGGAAACTGGCTGTTAACAAGTACACATCTAAATAATAAATAATCTTTTCTTCAAAAGGTTTTGTAACAAAACCTTGTATCACATTTTGTACATTAAATCTTTTTTTAAAAGTATCCCCTAGAAAGAGACTTTACACTGCATATTTGTTTGAAAATATTGCTTGATTCACTGACCTTCCTCTTCCCAGGACCCAGAATTACGAGATCTCCCATATGGTCTGTCCTCAAATTCGCGTGGACTTTTGTGATAGTCGTCGTAATGATAGTCATAACCCCGATCCCGGGCCTCTCTCCAGCTCGCACGCGACCCTGAAACCACTAATATCTCATAAAAAGTGCACTGCATGCTGCGCTTCCACAGTTAATATACAATGTTAACTTGGGGTAATACGGTAGTAGTGCTTAGATTTCGGGGCTTGTATGCTGTCTTATTTAATATCTTCATCAACCTTTCATTTGGTTTTTCTGATGGGTCATCAATTATGTTAAAATATAAGGTAAGGTTTGCCTTATTAAGTTAAAGAATATTTTTGTTTTAATGGGGTAAGATCCTCTCAGTAAAGCAATGGGGTAAGATCCTCTTGGTAAAGTAATGGGGTAAGATCCTCTCGGGTAAAGTAATGGGGTAAGATTCTCTTGGTAAAGTAATGGGTTAAGATCCTCTCAGTAAAGCAATGGGGTAAGATCCTCTTGGTAAAGTAATGGGGTAAGATCCTCTCAGTAAAGCAATGGGGTAAGATCCTCTTGGTAAAGTAATGGGGTAAGATTCTCTCGGTAAAGCAATGGGGTAAGATCCTCTTGGTAAAGTAATGGGGTAAGATTCTCTTGGTAAAGTAATGGGGTAAGATTCTCTCAGTACAGCAATGGGGTAAGATTCTCTCGGTAAAGCAATGGGGTAAGATCCTCTTGGTAAAGTAATGGGGTAAGATTCTCTTGGTAAAGCAATGGGGTAAGATCCTCTTGGTAAAGCAATGGGGTAAGATTCTCTTGGTAAAGTAATGGGGTAAGATTCTCTTGGTAAAGTAATGGGGTAAGATCCTCTCAGTAAAGCAATGGGGTAAGATCCTCTTGGTAAAGTAATGGGGTAAGATCCTCTTGATAAAGTAATGGGGTAAGATCCTCTTGGTAAAGCAATGGGGTAAGATTCTCTTGGTAAAGTAATGGGGTAAGATCCACTGAGTAAAGCAATGGGGTAAGATCCTCTCGGTAAAGTAATGGGGGTAAGATTCTCTTGGTAAAGTAATGGGGTAAGATTCTCTTGGTAAAGCAATGGGGTAAGATCCTCTCGGTAAAGCAATGGGGTAAGATCCTCTCTGGAAAGCAATGGGGTAAGATCCTCTCTGGAAAGCAATGGGGTAAGATCCTTTCAGTAAAGCAATGGGGTAAGATTCTCTCAGTACAGCAATGGGGTAAGATCCTCACGGTAAAGCAATGGGGTAAGATCCTCTCTGGAAAGCAATGGGGTAAGATTCTCTCAGTAAAGCAATGGGGTAAGATCCTCACGGTAAAGCAATGGGGTAAGATCCTCTCAGTACAGCAATGGGGTAAGATTCTCTTGGTAAAGTAATGGGGTAAGATTCTCTTGGTAAAGTAATGGGGTAAGATCCTCTTGGTAAAGTAATGGGGTAAGATCCTCTCAGTAAAGCAATGGGGTAAGATCCTCTTGGTAAAGTAATGGGGTAAGATTCTCTCGGTAAAGTAATGGGGTAAGATCCTCTTGGTAAAGTAATGGGGTAAGATCCTCTCAGTACAGCAATGGGGTAAGATTCTCAGGAAAGTAATGGGGTAAGATCCTCTTGGTAAAGTACTGGGGTAAGATCCTCTTGGTAAAAAAATGGGGTAAGATTCTAGCTTACATTTATCCCTGGGCCCAGCCCTCCTCCAGTCTCCCTCAGGCTCCTCTTCCTCCGCCCCTCTCGCCTTTAAATCTCTCCAGTTATCACTGGACATTGACCGCGAGTATTCTCTCCTCGGTGACGTGGGTGCGTCCTCATAGGCACGGCCAAAGCCTCCTCTCTCAAAACGTTTGTCACTGAATTGCAAGTATAAAACCAAAATCAATCAGATTGTTCAAATATCACACCATAAATCCTTTTTAAGTAATCGGTGCTTCTAAAATATATGAAGTTTACCATTATGATACGTAAAAGACCCAGTTGCCGGGCTAGCTTATTGGAAAATATGGCAGCTCGATCTAAGTTTATCCGTTTTAATTTTACTTTCGGAACTCACCTTTCTTCCCAGGCCTCCCCTCTACCGTGAGTTCTTCCTCTGCCGAATCCTTCCTCGTCAAATGATGCTGTCCTCTGGAAAAACCCCCCCTCTCCACGACCACGGCCTTAAAAGAGAAGCAAACACATTGTAATAATATTTCAACCGGTCTTTGTGTATCTACTCAAAATCCCACAGATTATTATAACTTATTTACAAATATTTTAATTTATAGCATATAGTCTGCTCAATAGATCATCAGAATGACATGGTAGGCCTGGTCATTAACAAAGTATTGACTGCACATGCTAACAAATTGTCATGGATTTTAAATTTACGTTCCCACCTTTTTGCCTGAGACTGATGAGTAGTTAGAACCAATGAATAGACCACTAACACACAGGGATTCTGACCAATCACAGCCATGCTCTCAAGGGCCCATACCAGACCATTATCATAACTTGGGTTGGGGACTATTTATTGAGCACTGTGATCGTCTACCTACCTCTACCACGACCACGGTCGCCACCGCCGCGTCCTCCACGCAGCATTGGACCTCCGCCCCTCCCCATGAGGCGTAGCACGGCTGTACTGTTCACCGACTGAGACATGAGCCGCTGTTCATCTTCTGATAATGGTATGAGCGCCAGCGGCTGGAGAGCCTTCTCATGTACAACTGCGGGGAACTCCTGTCACCAACATATCACATCTATTAATTACCTTTCTTTTCACATATTATATTTTTCAAACAAATCTTTCTTTAAATCTACATTTTCATACAATATACTCTATATTTGGCTGTGTAGGCACTGATATATAAACCAATATGATAAATGTAAAATTTGATTCTGTGCAGTAAGAAATTCTAAGATCATTATTTTCAGAATAAATGTGTTTTCTACTTATTTTGCTGACCATTTTTTCAAAATTTTAAAAGCTTCAAAATCCTGAAGAAAAGCTTTTTTGATAGATTCCATCAAATAATCCTGATTATGATTAGGTTAAAATGTTTTCTCTTACCCTTAAAGACTCTGGTAGTTTGGTGTTGGGAACATATAGTGCCAACATTTCTTCACGCCCATACCTATTCTCTGCTAATTTATATTTGGGAATTCCTGCCGGTGACGGTGGGGGCGACGTCACCGAATTCCCATCTGACAAGGCTCTTAACCTAAAAAATCCATAAGAAATTATTTTCAAATCTGCAAATTAGATATCACTGCTGGTAACTATAAAAGTATGTTTCAAGTTTAATATATCGAATTACAGAAACTTGTATATGGATCAAAAGGAGGAAATATCTCATGGTCCTTGATTAAGAAGTTCTGTGATTGAAATGCATTTCAAAGGAATCCTCACTTTAATTAAATATTTTACTAAGAATTTTACTAATTTGGAAATGAATATAAACTATGACACTCATACATGATGAGACATGATTCATGTTTTTAATAAGATTGATAGGGCCACCCATGACATAATGAATATGAAAATGACCTCATATGACCTACATATAAATGTAGAACAGAAAGTTGGAAAGAGTCAGAAGATGTCTTTATGACATGTATGTGAGTCATTGAGAAAAGAGATGATTTGAGAGTGGAGAAAATGACTCACCATTCTGGACCAAATTTTAATGTGTCTGCCATTGTTAATAAGTCTAGCTCTCTGCTTCTGAAAGAGAATGGAGAAAATAGCAGTTAATCAAAAACTGATTGCTTGGACACCGCTGAATGAATGCAAAGGTTTGACATCATCAGTTGGAGCCAAACATCTATTTCATCACATATGAAATGACCATATGAGGTCACACACATGAGGTCACACAAATGAGGTCACACAAATGAAGTCACACAAATGAGGTCACACAAATGAGGTCACACAAATGAGGTCACACAAATGAGGTCACACAAATGAGGTCACACAAGGTCATTTGTGACCTTATTGTGCAAAACACTGTTTGCATGAACACAAATATCACACTGCAAAATCTGTGTGACTTTATGATATCAAACTGTAGACATGGCCATTTGTGACATATTGTGTTCACATTTGAGCATCACTATACAGATGTTTGGCTTCAACTGTTATCTGAAGTTACACTGTATAATTCCTGATCTTCCTGCTACTCCGAAGGGAGTGTTAACAATTGTTATACTTCAATGACACAGATATCATATCAGGATCATCAAGTTACTCAATAATATGACATAAAACATTATGTAATATCCGAATCAAATATTTGGCTCTACTTTAGAAACATAATCTAAAAAGTTCATAAAAAGTCTGAAATAAATCACATCTCCCAAAATTTACTCATAGCTCCTTTGCAAAAGGAATAATATTTATCATGTCAATGTGAGCTTCATGATCATATACTGGGGAAATGTTATCATTGAGGAACCAATTAAAGAGTAATAATTAAGACACAATTATGCTATAATCAAATCATAAAGTGGTGTCTAAAATGTCAAAATTTGGTTCACCTGAAGTAAATCTTTCAAGTACAATATGCTTATGTGTGCAAAAACACGCAATAAACAAATTTGAATATTTGTTGGCCAGACTTGGCCAGAAATGTTCCCATTTGCTTTCAGCTGGATGATCTTACATCATACGTCTGTTGGTCCTATTCTGCACAGACATGTATATGTTCACCTCTGTGAAGTTGGTTTCAAATATGGCATCCTGCCAACTCCTATGCAAATGGTTCACAGTTCATAGGTTCATATTTAAAATTTTAGACATGTTAATATTACAAATTTATATTAATGAATGTTCTCTTAAGCTTGATCTGTTTCTATTAACAAGCAGCTTAAATTTTAGATTGTTTCTTCTATGTACTGTCACTTGACTGGTTCAAACAAGCCAAGGACTTTTCTTTAAAAGACAATGCAGACACATATTAAATGATTTCTGTCTTATTCTCTTTCCCATAGATTAATATTTTATATTTTGAACACACTGATAAGCAAAATAGTTAAGTCCATGAAAAATGTACTGTTGTTCATACAGAATGCCATTTTGCCTAATCTAATTTTTAAATGTGTTTAAGCTCAAATCATCACAGATAAAAATTGATTTAACTAAAAGCAAATAAAGTTTTTGAATTTAAAAAATTCAAGGAAACATCACCATTTAAGGAAACATCACCTGAGAAAAAAAACTCACTAAAACACAGACACACTCTTCCTCAAGAAACAAAATTAGGGTGAAAATATGCTGTGTGCAAGTCTTAATATGAATCTGAAATTCTTTCCCAGTTAAAAGTGTGCTAAAAACCTTAAATAATATTGACATAACTGATTTAAAACTGGATATTAAAGATTAGCCAGAATTTGTGGCAAGTCAGTACTGTTGTCAATACAAAAATGATGACACCTGCAGCATGTTTTGACCAGATTGATGAACTCTCACTGGCCATGAAATGGCTGCCATGCTCAAAATGAACAAAATGCAAATTCAACGCACAAGACATTCAAGTTGCATGAAGCTGACTAGTCTTGTCAACTATTATCGCCTTTAGGATGTTCTTTTTTCAGAAGCAGAAAAAAAATTGTTTATGTACATGTATATTAAGATATGGAAACCATAGTACGCCTCTGTCTGTGGACAGACAGTTTCCTTAATAGTAGTGTAGCAATAATAGTTTTATAGTAACAGCATGCTAAAAAAATCTGATTTTTTGGGGGGTGGGGGGATGGCTGATCAAAGCAAATGTCCAAATAATCTATAAACATAAAATATTCAATTCTAAACATGTAGTTTTTTAATTTGACATGCTTAAATTACCAACAGTACATGCATGTGGCAAGCATTTTATCTGTGTCCATCTGGACTCGGGCACGGCGAGCTTGACAACTTGGCCGAGTTTTACCTGACCACATGGGATCCAGACATGTGCTCCCATTATCACTTCAAATCAACCCCACGGCACAGTTAAAGCTGGACAAACTCGCCAAATGTGTTCAACATCAAGTAAACAATGTCACAGTTTTAATCGTGCAAATAAATATGTAGATTTTCGCCGCGTTTCTTGTCAATTTCGACAACATATTTTGACAGTAAAATGGGCACAGACTTGACAAATGTTCAGTGTGAAACCCAAACTGACATTTGGTTGGACAAACGTGCATGCTGCCCCGAATATCAGATTTGCCAAGACTCTTTTTTGATGTATTTATGATCTCAAGTCTTCAACGCATCTTTTCCCGATTTAACTTGGTTGAAAACACTTTAGATTACCTGAATATTCTAGCGATTTTCTTGAACTCTGCACACGAAAGCACAAAACCAATATGGCTGTCTTGTATGTATCACGTGACCATGAGGGACCCGGATGAAGAAGAAGTGACAAAAATGGCGGCCTCCGTATGAAATAAAACATCTCGGATTTACAAGGTAATGCTTTGACATGACTCAGTGAGATCAATGTATTATTATTTGAATAATTGCGGATTTTCCGTAATATATTGTGGTTCACAAGATAGAGGAGTTTTGTGTGCATATCTTGTCAATTAGTGGTAGAAAATTTAGACAAATTTGGGATTTTGTGATTCACGCGTGCAATTCTAAATGTAAACAAACAATCGCTGTCAGTGTCAAACAGCTGTCAAAGTCTTGAGTTGAGTGTGAGTGAGTCAGAGGGTTGCTGGGATGCATTTAACATAAGCAGATTCAAAGAGGTCTCAGAAACACTTTATTGTCTCAAATATTTGCAAAATTACAAATATATATTAAATAGAATTAAATTATGGAATGTACTCGTATGTTAACTCAATGTATTCTGAGATTGAGAATAATAATAAATTGATAAAATTCCCAAAATCAAAAAGTGCCAACAACTGTACAGGTGCAGATCCTATGGTATTAAATTGTTATAATTATAAACTATAACAAGTGCCTTCGGCTGGGAAGTGATGCTGTCCCTCACTGTTGTAGCTATCCCTCACCTGTGCAGCTGTCTCTCAATTGTACAGCTATCTCTCACCTATGCAGCCATCCCTCACCTATACAGCTATCTCTCACATGTGCAGCTGCCTCTCACTTGTGCAACTACCACGTGTGCAGCTGTCATTCAGTTGTGCAGTTGTCTCTCACTGTTGTAACTATCTCTCCCCATGTGCAGCTATCTCTCCCCATGTGCAGCTATCTCTCCCCATGTGCAGCTATCTCTCCCCATGTGCAGCTATCTCTCCCCATGTGCAGCTATCTCTCAAACTGCGCAGCTATATCTCATCATGTGCAGCTATCTCTCCCCATGTGCAGCTATCTCTCCCCATGTGCAGCTATCTCTCCCCATGTGCAGCTATCTCTCCCCATGTGCAGCTATCTCTCCCCATGTGCAGCTATCTCTCCCCATGTGCAGCTATCTCTCATCATGTGCAGCTATCTCTCCCCATGTGCAGCTATCTCTCCCCATGTGCAGCTATCTCTCCCCATGTGCAGCTATCTCTCACCATGTGCAGCTGTCTCTCACTTGTGCAACTACCACGTGTGCAGCTGTCATTCAGTTGTGCAGTTGTCTCACTGTTGTAACTATCTCTCCCCATGTGCAGCTATCTCTCCCCATGTGCAGCTATCTCCCCATGTGCAGCTATCTCTCCCCATGTGCAGCTATCTCTCCCCATGTGCAGCTATCTCTCCCCATGTGCAGCTATCTCTCCCCATGTGCAGCTATCTCTCACCATGTGCAGCTGTCTCTCCCACAGCTATCTCTTATTTATACAGCTATCTCTTATTTATACAGCTATCTCTTATTTATGCAGCTATCTCTTATTTATGCAGTTATCTCTTATTTATGCAGTTATCTCTTATTTATGCAGCTATCTCTTGCTGTTGTAGCAGTCTATCACTTGCTATCTCTCACTTGTGCATCTATCTCTGCATTTCACCCATATAGACCCCTTTGTACAAAACCTAGCAGGGCCTCAATAAGTAGGTCAATGAATAGGTCAATTTACCGATGGTTGAAAACAAAGCTCTAATACAGAAATATAGGCAATTTGTGGGTAAAATTTCACATCAAACATGATTCTGACAAAAAATCAGTGATAATTGTGCCATTCATAATATGCTAAAAGCGCAACCCTTCACATAAACTTGCAAAACAAAAGTGAAGTGGAGATTAGTTTAGCGTCACTTCCACCAGAGGGCAGGCAACGTGGTGACGGAACAGCGAGATCACACACTCTTATCAGTGGCGACTTTTATCGAGGCCAATACCTCATATAGCAACTTTTTTTTTTTTTTCAAATCTCGTCACCCTTCCTCTCTGATCACGTTCATGCTTTTTTTATATATGTATGTAAACAGATACATTAGTAATATCGATACATATCCATAATCCTGTGCATTTGTAACATATCTGATAAATTTTAATGGAAAAAAAACTATACCCAAAGACATCGGCAAAATGGACTTGAAATCCACTGTTTCTAGAAACACAATGCACTGCCCATCATATTGAAGTTTCCCCAGAAAATAAACTCGACCTCCGGCGATTGACTGTTGCAGTTTTGACCCATGCCACTATCTTTCTCAGTCATAATGTCTAAAAATACAAATCCGTGTGAATTCTGTAGTGTTTTTTCTTCATTTTTCATCCGATATCAAACATGACAATGTGAAATGGCATTTGGAAGTCTTCCGAAGAGTCCAAGTGATGACGTCATGGAAACGCAAAGGGAGATACATAATATGACGTCAGAAGCCAGACTGCGTTGTTGAGCTTCAGATCGTTGCTGTCACTCCCGTGAATAAACTGACCCACTTTCATGTCATTGCGCAAACTCGTAAACAATGGCCAAACGATGCTGAGATCAAGAAAAGACAAAGAAATATTTTCAAACAGGACTGACATCTTATGTTGACATAAAAGGGACATAATTGTTTGATTGTTAGTTGCCGGAAGTCGAGTTCTTACAGAGTCGGGACTTAAATTGGATGGGCAGTGCATGATATTTCTAAAATCAAAGGATTTCAAGTCTATTTTGTCGATGGCTTTGGGTATAGTTACAAGGTTATAATTTTTTTTATCAAAGTGTGAATGCTTGAAATTGCTCATTTTTTTATCATTTGCCACAAGTGAAAGTTAAGAAAACTCCTAAAATCATGGATCAGGCTGTGGGTGTCCATCAGTGAAATGAAGCCTGTCAACTGGAACAGTAATTGCCGCCTGTATTTTGTGTTGTGCAGCATCGCTAAGACACCAACAAGATCAGCATCACTGTTTTACTGATAACTTACAATAGAAAGAGTATCATGTAAGGGTCACATCTAATACATGACATATTAAAAATATGCAAACATGTGAAATATTGATGCAAGCCCAGTACATCAGTAAAATGTTTCTGTTCAGGGGCTATCAGATAGATATTTATATTAACAAAAAGAAACAAGGTGGTGGGTTCTACTATGACTCATTTAAATCACAGACAGTGGCTGTGTTATTTGGTCTGGTCACTTTTGGTGTGAGACATGATGCAATGACTCATTTGAATCGCAGATGTCTCATTCTGAGCCTTTAATGTACTACTTGCAGTCACCATTCTGCAATTAGTACTTTTTCGCTCGCGTTTGTTTTGACTTTAGGTCTGAATGTTTGAGGTTTTGACATGATAAGCTGGAAGTCTATGGAGCATACCCCGATTATCGGTCCATGGCGGCCATGTTTTGGCACATTTATTCTGCTTACACCGTCAGATGGCGCTTTTGTTTCAGAAGTGATTTGTGAGTGCGTAGTAGAGTAAGAAGATTTTCTCGGATTTTATCAAGGGTTTTATCAAGGATTTTGGATTTTGCATTGGGATTTTACAAACTTACGCGAGCTTGATTTTTTAAAATCAACACTTGTTCTCTTTAAGAACATCCCATTCTTCATTTTTCTGAATTATCACAGTCTTGTTGGCTTTCAATAATTATTGCAATACAAATGGTTTCAGGTTGTTATTAAGTGATAGATCAGCTTGAAAAATTGGATCATCATAAACAGCTACAAATGCCAGGCATCACTTCACAGCTCCCTTATCAGATGTGCCCATCCAAAAAATATCCACCAAACAATTTGTTTGTCTCCATCTCTGTTTGATCAATCAGGTTGACACAATTATATTATATTATGTATCAATTTTGTGAAAATTCCATTGTTTATTGAGGTACTGGAAGGTAACTTCCGGTACCTCATTAAACAATAGAATTTTCACAAAACAATAGAATTTTCACTTAGAAAACTATCTGTCTGTCTGCATGTGTGCATGTATGTGTACATGTGTGTGTTTGTTACCTTTTTCCCTCTATTTTCCAATGTGGGTAAAACTTGTCCCCTGCAAGCTATATCATGTTACATAATATTTAGGACATTGGGGGTGGGGGGGGGGGTGATTCTTTGATCCTTGGTTGCTGGTTACATAACCTTATTTCTCTGATCTTTTGCCGAGCTACCAACTGTGACTAAGTAGGGCAGTCAGATCCTTGTCACTTACACAGCAATTGTAGTCTCTATTGTTGCTATTGACCTACATTTGAACCAGGGCTTCAACTAACCTCTGGCTAAGCTGCTGCTGGTGTTGAGTGTTGTATAAAGTAAAGGCATTTTAGCAGCAGCTCACACAGTGTGTCCCCCTCCATGGAAACTTAATGTACAATGAAGCCAATAAGAATCTGGGAAGAAATATCAATATGTGTGGTGTTATACAAGACACACAGTAGATTATGTTGTTATATGCATTCAGGCCACTGACATGGGGATGGGACAGGGGTATTGATGAATTAGATCAGAGAGCAGAGTGAAAGTGCACTTCACAGCCTGCAGCACAGAGGTCAGATCAGTGCAATTTATTTAGTATTAAGGAATCTGGATTTAGCCATGTATATTATTATTGTTGACACCACAGATTATTACAGTACCGATTGTAACATTTGTCACAAGGTATCGAGGTTTGTTTTGTTTTTTACATGTTTAAAAAACTAAAAAAATATATGCATTTTACTTGAAACTTTTAATTAAAAGATTTGAAAAACTTAAGACTGTAAAAAAATCAGAATAATGATGAATGTAGTGTTTTAAAAAAGAAAAAATGACATATTATGAAGAGATTTTTTTCCCCTCACCTAAATGATACAATTTGATGTTTAAAGGTATTAAGCATTAATCCTATAATTTGGTATATTGAAGGCATATCTACATACAAACATGACATATTGATGTTTGGCATAGAGTAAAAAGATAAGTTACAATATGACTTAGAAGTTGCACCATAAGCTAAGATCTGTCTCAGTCATAGAATGCATGTGATGGGTAAACATGGGTAGCATGAAATATATTTGACCTCAGATGATGTCATCAAAGCTCAAAGAAGGATGGCACTGTTTGATGTCGTTCAAGCACTATTCCAAGGACAATACCTTTCATGACGTCATAAGCATATTGCCATACTCTCATGATGTAATTTTACCATTCAGTGCCTCTATGATAACACTCCACATCAAAATGACGCCAAGAAAGAAGTGTGCTTTCATAAGGGGCAATAAATTAGGGTTTTGTTCAAAGAGATTTAACAGGCACTCATCAGTATGCATTAATTAAAAAAGTTAATAGACATAAAAGACAAATGCATTTAACACCTGTAAGTGAATTTTAAACATTTTTTGCAAAATTGGTGCTGAATTCCTTGAAATCAGTCTTTATTTTAGCTAAGAAATAAAGAAGGGAACCATTTTGAAAATTATCATAATTATGAAAATTGCATCAAAACGATTCCTAAATGTTGTTTATATACTGTATTATCCCTAATAGCTGCCCTCTACCTAATTACTTACCCTCCGCAAACCAGGCCTTGGTGGCTGGGGTAGTGGAACTGCAGGCTTATAATCCACAGGGGTTTGCTATCTCAGAATTTATGTAAACAGTACTCACAGCTTCATTTGCAATACTCATGCAAACATATCAAAGAAAACACACCCCTTGTACTGTTTTCCACAAACACCTGTTTAATATTTCTCAATTTCAAGTAATGTTACACTGTAATTAATCCCCTTGTTGCATCAATGTGCAAGATCTGACACTTGAGTGCTTAGTGATGGTCACATATGGGTCACAGTATGACGCCCAGTAGCACACCCCAGACTTAATTGGTTAATTACCCTACAGGCATGTGGTCAAGTGGGGGAACTACAGGGCTCAACACTGATGATAAAAGATTATCATTTTCAATACTAAACATGCTTAGTTTTGTGTCTGGACTGACATATTCATTTTTATTAATTCATCTAAAATATATTGAATAATACTGTACAGTACAATTATTCTTACCATCAAAATTTTTCTTCAAGTACAACAAGATGTGGCCATTTAGCTACGAAACATCTATTGTGAATCTGAAAAACAGTCAATTTTGAACCCTGGTCTTGGCATGTCTGCCAGTCACATATTAGTGGCCCAGAGGCAATGCTTCTGCCCCCGGGGCGGCAATTAGGGATAATATGGTAATCATATCTGATGTCATCATCAATGCATTGCTTCATATCTGATGTTGTCACTAATACAATGCTTCATATCGGATGTCATCAGCACTGTATTGATGACATCAGATATTGCTTCATATCTGATATCATCAATACAGTGCTTCATACCTGAAGTCATCATCAATACAGTGCTTCATATCTGATGTCATCATAAATACAGTGCCTCATACCTGATGTCATCAATACAGTGCTTCATACCTGATGTCATCAATA
This sequence comes from Amphiduros pacificus, assembly GCA_949316495.1. Classification (NCBI taxonomy): domain Eukaryota; kingdom Metazoa; phylum Annelida; class Polychaeta; order Phyllodocida; family Hesionidae; genus Amphiduros; species Amphiduros pacificus. The sequence goes on from OX439012.1 coordinate 26,889,799, forward strand.
CAGTGCTTCATATCTAATGTCATCATCAATACAGTGCTTCATACCTGAAGTCATCTTCAATACAGTGCTTCATATCTGATATTATCATCAATACAGTGCTTTATATCTGATGTTGTCACTAGTACAGTGCTTCATACCTGATGTCTCCATCAAGAAAATGCTTCATATCTGATGTCCTCATAACCAGTAATAATTATTCATATCTGATTCTATCCCATCTGAAGAATGTATAATGTGCTATCTGAGCCTATCTCCCATGACAATGTGCCAATTCCCATGACAAGCAGATCATGGAATGTAGAGTATAAGGAGGTGTCTCCACCTTGTGATGAAACTTTGAAGCAGTGACCTCTTGTGGCTGTAAAATTAATCTACACGGAAAGATAGGTGAAAAGGACTTTTGTGCTCGTCCTTGTGTTACAATAAGACAATGATTTATTTAAATCAGATAATGATTTTGACTAGCAAGACAATAATCATAATAATGATGTGATTAATTTTTGAAATTCCAATTGAAATGTATTTTAAAAATATAACAGTTGGAACCTCACATCTATCGGGCCATGCCACATAGTCATGATTTAATCAGGTCAGGCATGGTCAGCATGTGACTTCATCATGTGACTTCATCATGTGACTTCATCATGTGACTTCATCATGTGACTTCATCATGTGACTTCATCATGTGACTTCATCATGTGACTTCATCATGTGACTTCATCATGTGACTTCATCATGTGACTTCATCATGTGACTTCATCATGTGACTTCATCATGTGACTTCATCATGTGAATTCATCATGTGACTTCATCATGTGACTTCATCATGTGACTTCATCATGTGACTTCATCATGTGACTTCATCATGTGACTTCATCATGTGACTTCATCATGTGACTTCATATGACTTCAGCACGTGACTTCAGCAAGTGACTTCATCTGGCCTGGCACAGCTGTTAAATAAGGTTATTTGGTCATACTAACTCTTGTGTGAAGTTTGTCTTTTCATGAATGCTCAAACTGTATCAGAATAATTTTCTGATTGATATTGACCCTTAAAGGACTGGCCTGTTTAAATTTTGTCAATTGACAAGATCGCCCAATTTTTTTTGACAAGTGTATCTGCACACAAAATTTTAAAAATCAACAAAGTACTTGGGTCCAAAGTTTGTGATTCAAGCTGTCAGACGTCATTGCAATGAGTACATTGTAACAAGTTGCAGCCCTACAGAATGTTACAAAATGATGTCATTAAGCGAGAACAATGGGGGCATTAACGTCCTTCCTGTCCATTGCTTGTGGTTGAAGTTGATGTCCTTCCCATTTGTCAGGGGTTAAAGATAAATCACATTGCAAAGAAAAATAAGGATGTTTTCATCAATTCCCAGCTTATTTCCCATTTACAGTTTAACCCCACAATTCTCTGTCAACATACAGGACACTGGCTGTCATCTTCCTATTAATGAGGTATTGTTTTCACAATAATGGGTCACAAGAGAAAACACAGACAGTAAATCTTATGCTGTGCTTTTGTGGTATTTATGCAGATTTGTATTTGATTTGATTTGATTTGATTTGATTTGTTGGCTGCTCCACTTTTGTCTCATGGGGACTCAGAGCCTACGCAGCATGGTTACACATGTCAGTCAGTTATAGGGAAGGATGGGGTAGCTTAGTGCGAATGTTTGACTGGGCATCTCTCCCCAGCCTCTCTATGGATCCACAAGGAATTGAATAGGACCTTAAAGACCAACAAAACCCCCATTTCAAATTCCAGTCATGCCATCCTTGTTACTAGCCCCTTTTCGACCCATTCAGTTGTGCACTTCAGACCTACTTCCCCTGTATTTCTGGGTGTTTCCCCCCAAAATTTGACATTTCTCCTAGACACTAATAAATGTCCCAAATAGGGACAGTAAACCTCCTTGTAGGTGCCCATATGCTGTGGCTTGAATTCTGGTCACACATCACTGGAAATAAGTGATCATTGTTTGAGGTTTTATATATTTACGTGAACCAATCAGAGATATCATCCAGTAATTAGTGACATTATTTGACCGCTGCACAAACCCATCTCAACGAGAGGTCCTTGATTGTCCTAATATATTTTGGCAAGGATAGTCTACATTTCTCCATTTCTGCCCACATGCCTGGTCAACAATTCAGAATCAAACTTTCCCAATTTCCATGGAAAATTATTACATCATGGTTGACTGCAGTGAAAACTTGGCCTGCACTTCAAAGAAAAATAATAATGCACCTTTCTCATAACTTCCTGTGACCTGCATAAATGATGAAGGTGTCATGGCTGCCATAAACCGTAAAGCACATGTTTGTTTTGCCTTCAGGGATAGATGTTCAAACTTTCAAATAATTCAGCTGTAAGTTTGTTTTGAGCCATGTTTTGCCATGCATAGCTTCTTTTACAGATGGCGCTTTTGCAATAGCTCTGATATAAGTGAAAAGTGATATATTCATACGTGGTAGAGTATGTTTTCATTTCAGTTATATTTCTTCAAGAATAGTTTGTTTTATTTCTGATTATTAATTTCAACAATCTGGATCAAGATTCTTTGTAATTTCACAAATCCTGTGCTAGTTTGAGTTTTGGACAAAAATCATCACTTGTTTCACTGAATTTGCGATAGATATATAACTTGTTTCTGATTGGCTGGAACTCCTATAATCCTCCTGATAATATGGGTGCACTCAATGGGCCGCTAACAGTTTGTTTTGCAGTTTTGCCATCTTCTCTTCAGGGCTGTGCCATTCATTTTCGCTCGCGTTTGTTTTGCCTTTAGGGCTAGATGTTCGAGGTTTCAAGATGATTAAGCCGTAAGTCTATGGAGCCTACCCCGATTATCGGTCCATGGCGGCCATGTTTTTGGCACATTTTTTCTGCTTACACCATTAGATGGCGCTTTCGTTCAGAAGTGATTTGTGAGTGCGTAGTAGAGTAAGAAGATTTTGGATTTTGCCCAAGGATTTTGGGATTTTGCAAACTTACGCGAGCTTGATTTTTTAAAATCAACACTTGTTTGTAGATTAATATTATTTATTTTCCATGAGGGTCAGGATTTTTCCTTTTTTGTGTGTACTTTGTATACGCCTGAAACATCAAGTTCCTCATTCTACTAACTAAATATAACCTCAGTTTGAGACATCTGGAATAAAGCAAGGTGGGGGTGAAGGAGTCAGCCCCAATATTTGGTACATTATTTTCACCACATTAACTATTCTCAACCTGCAGAGCTGGGTAAATACTTAAAATGATCATTTACTGAAGTGAAGCAATTTGCAGGCATTTCCAGGAAATGTTCTGCTCAGCTCTGAGGCCATTGGACAATGTTATCGATTGATACTGTGTTATCAAGAATTTTCCATAGTTTAACCCCTAATGCACCAGCCGGTTTAGATTTTGTTGAATTGCAGGAATAACCATTTTTTATATGGACTATTACATCCGCATGCCATATAAATCAAATTTGTAACCATGGTTATTCAATATGCTGAACTAAGTATTGGGGTCAAAATGTCACAAAATGACGTCATTAAGCCAGAACAATGGGGATGTTAATGTCCATCCCGTCCGTTAGGGGCTAAAGGTGGACATCACTGTTGGAATAGAAGACCATGTATAATGATAACATTAATCCTCACTGTTTATACAGAAACCAATTTATTATAAAAGGAATAGCCTATTCCAAAATCAAGAAATGTTTTTTTTTGTGAGAAAACATCTTCAGGACATTTTGATCGAAAATTTGGATTGCAGTGCCATTTTCGGAATCATTTTGTGGACGTTGGTAATAATTGGCAGGCGATAGGAAGAGCATACAGAGTCAAAGGGCACTTTTCGTAGCAGCTGATTGGTCGATTCTCTAGCAATTGTTGCATACAAAGTTAGAGACGTTAACAGCCAATCAGAATGCTCAGCTATAGACCACCCGGTCCTATCCTATCAGCCTTTCATCGGGTGCAAATTTGTGAACAGTAACTCGAATCAATGGTCACAAATTTGAAGGAAAATTGGATTTGGAACAGGAAATGTATTCTTGTGCCAACAGGAGACATGTGTTGAATACTGATAGAGTGCAATTCAAGCAATGAGAAGTTGGGAGTACAGGGGTGTCATCTACATTTACCCGCAACTTTATGCTGAATTCGTGCTTCAGTCATGATAGAATACCAAAAAAAATAAATAAATAAAATAAAATCCCAATATAATAAACTCTTGAACCATAGAATTTGATTTTTTTTCTTTTTGCCTTTCACATTTGTTGTTTTGTCCCTGATATTTTTTCTCTTGTTCCATACACTGACCTTGATTGTTTTGTGATTTGACCTTTGACCTTGGTCAATGACCTTGATCTAATTAATGCCCAATAACTGACCAGCACATGGACATACGGCTTCAGTGGTCTCATCCCAGTAATTGAGGGCCCCTAATTGAATCTTGCAGGCTTCAAATTATCAGAATTATCTTCTTTAATAAACTTAATCGTGGGCCCTGAAGAATTGTCAAATTTGGCAAGTTTCATAAGAAACCATAAAAAGGTATGTCACCCATGAACATCTAAAGTTAAATTTATTCATAAGTCATTTTTTAAAAACATTTGTTTGTATCTTACAAAAACACCTGCTCCTAAATCATTACACATCACTATTTATTTTTCTCCATATTTTCATCATGTGAAATTCAAAATGGTCTGAACTCAGTCAGAAACATTCAAAAATGACATTTCTGGAAGGGGGTAGGGGTATCTGCAGGTTAAATTTTAAGGGTTTCAGGTTTTTTTCAGAATGCGAACTTTCATCACTGGAATAAGAATCACACAGAGACAGAAATAATATTTCTACTGTGTGCTACTTTGCTGCTTCTACTTCAGGTATACATACCGGTAATTACTGGCGTGAGACCAGGTGAGCAAAATAGCAATAACTCGCTCTGATCTGACAAATTAATCATAAGCTGTCAATATTCTTTGACTTGATATTAACTGGTTTGTTGTTCATCAGTTCCGGTATGGGGGCTGAAAGGTCATTGGTGTCAGCATAGTTTCTGGAGGTTATAACATTAACTGCTTGAAGCCTGATTAAGATTGCAAACCTAATAATATAACAAAACATACCGAGTCGGGAAGCTGGGTGAGCGGATTCAGTGAGTTGGTGATTGCGGACGGATACCCTGAGCCGAAGGCGAAGGGTATCCGTCCGCCATCACCAACGAACTGAATCCGCGGTCACAGCTGACCGACGAGTGTATGTTTTGTTTTTATACCTCAGACAACTACTGTATTTTTAAAAAATGAAACATGAAACAAGATATTTATCGTTACAAACATTTGTAAACAAATCGCACTTCATTTGACCCCGTCACGTGACCCGAAAATGGCGCGTACAGCCATAGACTGGTTGCCGCCATCTGTGTATAAACACGATGTTCTTGACACTCGATGAGGGACCAGTCTAAAGATGGCCGACGCAAACTAATCAATATTTTACAAATAATCGGCATGCGCGTATTCATTCGAAATCGCATCAATACGCGCATCACTGAGGTATAATCCCAGAGAATAAGATGCTATTTTAATAACAAGAATGTGATTAGACATCTTCAAAATTGTAAATTTGAGCAAATATGCTATATTTCTAAAATAATATGAGAAGAAAATGAATTTTAACAGAAAGATAAACAAAAACATTTTCATTCATCCATTCATTAGTTCATTCATATTTTTGGATGGAACATGATTAAATTGACAGTGAATTGAGATATATGTACATAAAATTTACATGACATTGTTACCGAGACAATGGCTTTTCACCTTGAAAGTCCATAACAAATTTGATGTCATTGTTTTTGACCAAGGATTGGTTAGGAAATTGGAAACAAGCTTCATTTATTCAGACCTTTGCTATTTCTCTCTATTTGTACTTGTGCATACTTGTATGTGGTTTGAAAAATGTGGACTTCAAAGGTGCCTGGCCTGGCCTCTGTAGGCACTCCTGCATAATATCAGCCAAGTTTAAGATGGAGACAATAAGGTCAACTAAGCTTCTGAAAATGCAAGAGTAGAAATAAACACATTGATGTGTTTATTGACCTTTAGGGAAGGTCACTGTCAAATTTAAGCCAAGAGTGAACTTAAGGGTGATTTTAGAATAAGCATCTGTCTTGTTTCAGAATCTATTAAAGTCATAGCAGAATATCTCAGGCCTTGACATAAAGAGAAAAATGTTGGTTGCCCAGTTGGGCCACCAGAGCATGAGAAGTGGTGGCCCGAAGTTTCTAAGGGTAATAGGATGTGTGATACAATAAAGAGCATTGTACATAAGGCTGTATAGTGTCTGAGTGGGGGATGCTTGTCCCAATCAAATATTGATCGTGATATGATATCTATCAAGGATTAGAATAATAAAATCCAAGATAGTTTGGGCCACTAAAAGACCAAAAATATGGTTGCCCAACTGGGCCACTACAACAGAGCATTCACTGGCCCGAACAGAGGATCTGGTGGCCCCGGGCCACCGGGCCAGTGCGTATGTCAAGCCCTGTATCTTCACTTGTATCTTTTATTTAGAAGGTTAATGTTTCTTGGAATTCGATAGATGATGATTTTTTACCTAAGGATCACATTCATTGATGATTGCTCAACCTCAAATAAGATCAAATAAATGCTCACTTTTCTTACAGATTTTTTTAAAAAGATGATTTGTTTTCCCATAGATAAAAGGAAAGCATTAGACCTTTATGATTCTTTTCCTGTAGATTATGTAGATATCACTTTTTTATGAAGTTCAGAATGATAATTACATTTCTAAATGGATCAAATATGTATTAACTTTCCTAAAGATGACACCAATCTTCAGTTTTTCTGTAGACGATAGGGATGATCACTTTTCTCATAAAGTCAGTAAATTTCACTTATTTTGTTGTATACTATGTGCATCATGTTTGGTTTTTGGATTAAAAGATATTAATTCTTTGTAAATTAGCTGATTACAACGGCCTTGCTATCTTTTAATGTTTTAATTAAAATAGGAACAATGATAATTATGGATGTAATTTTAGAGTTTTTTAAGTGCTCACAGATTTTGAATAAAGGTAATCTTATGTAGCCGTAAAAAGAGGGATGGATTTGAGTCGCAAACCGATTTCTTTTTTGCCATGGTATCGTAAAAAGTGTGATGAAGAGGATGAAATATTTGTGACCTGATATTAACATGATGTAATGATCATTTATTCAATCATATCTTGGCAAATTTTCATAAAAAGATATGAGGGGAGAATATTTATGTGACAGGAAGAGATGTGATCAGCATGGCAACTATGGGTGTAACGAGAATATTAGCCATTATTATATTTTATCAGGTGTTTTTATTACAGAGTCTGGCACATAAATATTAGCAGAGTTAATACCAGGAATGTCACCTCGATGTTCCTATCTCCAAATCAGCGACAAAAATGAGCTTTATAAGACTATATTTCTGTTCAGGTTGCTTCATACTGTTTTTTATGCATCTGTTTTTATTGTGTTTGGATTGTGAAGACAAACTTGATTACTTATGATTCATATTTAAGTCACGATGAAAAACAAAACATTTCTTGCTCATGATATGAATATACATTATGTTATTAGAGTGATAGAAATTGTAACAGGTTTTAAATCAAAATCTCATTAATTTATTGAAATTTATATGTGAATCACACAATTTGTGAGTAAGTATGAAACTTTTCTTTTCTTTCAGCCCGTTCAGGTCAAATAAGATGGCTGTGATATCAATAGTAAGTATCTATTTATATTCATGAGTGTCCATTTTATTTATTGTTTAGACTGGCATAGAATGTAAAGGATTTTTTAGTGCATGTTCAATTCTTTCAACAACCATATAACATTTAAAATTGGGTGGACAAAAATTTCAAGATTTTAGTATTATTTTATTGTGAGATGTGATCCAGTTATTAGTTTCAATTAAACATAAAATGTTCAATTATATCAACAACCAAATAATGTTTGAAAATGAGGAGACAAAAAAATTTATAGATTTTAGTATTATTGTTTCATTGTCAGACGTGAGCCCAGTATTAGTTACAATTAAACATGTAGAAGAAAAAAAATCACCTTTATAATTGGGTCTCAGTGGATCGGAAGAAGACACAAAGTAGGGATCAGGAAGGGATGAAATAGGAGTAACAAGCTGAGGCTTGTCAAGGGATAAACCACATCCCTGGCATCTGTCACTTCACCGAGACCCGCCACTGATGTGATATATAAGTATGAGTTAGAGGCTGAGGCTTGTCAAGGGATAAACCACATCCCTGGCATCTGTCACTACACCGAGACCCGCCGCTGATGTGATATATATATGTATGAGTTAGAGGCTGAGGCTTGTCAAGGGATAAATCACATCCCTGGCAGCTGTCACTTCACCGAGACCCGCCGCTGATGTGATATATATAAGTATGAGTTAGAGGCTTGTCAAGGGATAAATCACATCCCTGGCATCTGTCACTTCACCGAGACCCGCCGCTGATGTGATATATATAAGTATGAGTTAGAGGCTTGTCAAGGGATAAATCACATCCCTGGCATCTGTCACTTCACCGAGACCCGCGGCTGATGTGATATATATAAGTATGAGTTATAGGCTGAGGCTTGTCAAGGGATAAACCACATCCCTGGCAGCTGTCACTTCACCGAGACCCGCCGCTGATGTGATATATATAAGTATGAGTTAGAGGCTGAGGCTTGTCAAGGGATAAATCACATCCCTGGCAGCTGTCACTTCACCGAAACCCGCCGCTGATGTGATATATATAAGTATGAGTTATAGGCTGAGGCTTGTCAAGGGATAAATCACATTCCTGGCAGCTGTCACTTCACCGAGACCCACCGCTGATGTGATATATATAAGTATGAGTTAGAGGCTGAGGCTTGTCAAGGGATAAATCACATCCCTGGCAGCTGTCACTTCACCGAGACCTGCCGCTGATGTGATATATATAAGTATGAGTTAGAGGCTGAGGCTTGTCAAGGGATAAACCACATCCCTGGCATCTGTCACTTCACCGAGGCCTGCCGCTGATGTGATATATATAAGTATGAGTTAGAGGCTTGTCAAGGGATAAACCACATCCCTGGCAGCTGTCACTTCACCGAGACCCGCCACTGATGTGATATATATAAGTATGAGTTAGAGGCTTGTCAAGGGATAAACCACATCCCTGGCAGCTGTCACTACACCGAGACCCGCCGCTGATGTGATATATATAAGTATGAGTTAGAGGCTGAGGCTTGTCAAGGGATAAATCACATCCCTGGCAGCTGTCACTTCACCGAGACCCGCCACTGATGTGATATATATAAGTATGAGTTAGAGGCCGAGGCTTGTCAAGGGATAAACCACATCCCTGGCAGCTGTCACTACATCGAGACCCGCCGCTGATGTGATATATATAAGTATGAGTTATAGGCTGAGGCTTGTCAAGGGATAAACCACATCCCTGGCAGCTGTCCCTTCACCGAGACGTGCCGCTGATGTGATATATATAAGTATGAGTTAGAGGCTGAGGCTTGTCAAGGGATAAACCACATCCCTGGCAGCTGTCACTTCACCGAGACCCGCCGCTGATGTGATATATATAAGTATGAGTTAGAGGCTGAGGCTTGTCAAGGGATAAACCACATCCCTGGCATCTGTCACTTCACCGAGACCCGCCGCTGATGTGATATATATAAGTATGAGTTAGAGGCTGAGGCTTGTCAAGGGATAAACCACATCCCTGGCAGCTGTCACTTCACCGAGACCCGCCGCTGATGTGATATATATAAGTATGAGTTAGAGGCTGAGGCTTGTCAAGGAATAAACCACATCCCTGGCATCTGTCACTTCACCGAGACCCGCCGCTGATGTGATATATATAAGTATGAGTTAGAGGCTGAGGCTTGTCAAGGGATAAACCACATCCCTGGCATCTGTCACTTCACCGAGACCCGCCGCTGATGTGATATATATAAGTATGAGTTAGAGGCTGAGGCTTGTCAAGGGATAAACCACATCCCTGGCATCTGTCACTTCACCGAGACCCGCCACTGATGTGATATATATAAGTATGAGTTAGAGGCTGAGGCTTGTCAAGGGATAAACCACATCCCTGGCATCTGTCACTTCACCGAGACCCGCCACTGATGTGATATATATAAGTATGAGTTAGAGGCTGAGGCTTGTCAAGGGATAAACCACATCCCTGGCAGCTGTCACTTCACCGAGACCCGCCGCTGATGTGATATATATAAGTATGAGTTAGAGGCTGAGGCTTGTCAAGGGATAAACCACATCCCTGGCATCTGTCACTTCACCGAGACCCGCCGCTGATGTGATATATATAAGTATGAGTTAGAGGCTGAGGCTTGTCAAGGGATAAACCACATCCCTGGCATCTGTCACTTCACCGAGACCCACCGCTGATGTGATATATATAAGTATGAGTTAGAGGCTGAGGCTTGTCAAGGGATAAACCACATCCCTGGCATCTGTCACTTCACCGAGACCCGCCGCTGATGTGATATATATAAGTATGAGTTAGAGGCTGAGGCTTGTCAAGGGATAAACCACATCCCTGGCATCTGTCACTTCACCGAGACCCACCGCTGATGTGATATATATAAGTATGAGTTAGAGGCTGAGGCTTGTCAAGGGATAAACCACATCCCTGGCATCTGTCACTTCACCGAGACCCGCCGCTGATGTGATATATATAAGTATGAGTTAGAGGCTGAGGCTTGTCAAGGGATAAACCACATCCCTGGCAGCTGTCACTTCACTGAGACCCGCCGCTGATGTGATATATATAAGTATGAGTTAGAGACTGAGGCTTGTCAAGGGATAAACCACATCCCTGGCATCTGTCACTTCACCGAGACCCGCCGCTGATGTGATATATATAAGTATGAGTTAGAGGCTGAGGCTTGTCAAGGGATAAACCACATCCCTGGCATCTGTCACTTCACCGAGACCCGCCGCTGATGTGATATATATAAGTATGAGTTAGAGGCTGAGGCTTGTCAAGGGATAAACCACATCCCTGGCATCTGTCACTTCACCGAGACCCGCCGCTGATGTGATATATATAAGTATGAGTTAGAGGCTGAGGCTTGTCAAGGGATAAACCACATCCCTGGCATCTGTCACTTCACCGAGACCCGCCGCTGATGTGATATATATAAGTATGAGTTAGAGGCTGAGGCTTGTCAAGGGATAAACCACATCCCTGGCAGCTGTCACTTCACTGAGACCCGCCGCTGATGTGATATATATAAGTATGAGTTAGAGACTGAGGCTTGTCAAGGGATAAACCACATCCCTGGCATCTGTCACTTCACCGAGACCCGCCGCTGATGTGATATATATAAGTATGAGTTAGAGACTGAGGCTTGTCAAGGGATAAATCACATCCCTGGCAGCTGTCACTTCACCGAGACCCACCGCTGATGTGATATATATAAGTATGAGTTAGAGGCTGAGGCTTGTCAAGGGATAAATCACATCCCTGGCAGCTGTCACTTCACCGAGACCCGCCGCTGATGTGATATATATAAGTATGAGTTAGAGGCTGAGGCTTGTCAAGGGATAAATCACATCCCTGGCAGCTATCACTTCACCGAGACCCGCCGCTGATGTGACAGCCACTCACCCACCATCCACGGATTGTGACCAGACTCACGATCAACCAATAAACTCAAAACTCTGGCCAACCACTCAGAAACTTGATTGAAAACGAACCAGGAAGCTCATTTCTTGGGCCTGTTTTTTTCACAATAAGCTCAGTTGTATTGGTTTAAAATAAAAATGGTAATTTAGTTGTTCAAAGTTTTGGCTAGATATAGTCGATTTCTGCAATATTTAGCAAGGGTAGACATCACAGAGTGAATGTCAATACACATTATTCAAATTGCTCTTTTTAATCAGTGTCAAGGAATTGTTGTGTGCTGAATACTTTCAGCTAAAATAGGACCTTTAATAAGGATGGCTCAAGCTTTTTATAACTCGACCTATTGAAGTCAATATTAAAATGGATCAATCTGTGAGATATATCAACATTGTTACACGGAGCACATATTAGATTATTATCAAATGGATAATTGAAATTAGCCAATCATGAGTCAGAGCTGCAACAGTCACTGGAAAATGCCTTAATCAATGAAATTATCCCAAACAAACTGATGATTCATATAAATTTGGTAAAAAAAGGGTGAAATAATACAGCATGGCATTGGTTCCTCCCTAATTATTGCTGTATCGCTGGCAAATGTACAAGGGATGTTATAAATATGGTGGACCTGGTGAGAAGAGATCAGCCGGGATTTGCAACGAGAAGATGACGGACCATCAGGCTGACATCTGCTGAGTTAGAGGCTTGACCAGGAGCGGGGTGGATTAGGTGAGGCTTGACCAGGAGCGGGGTGGATAAGGTGAGGCTTGACCAGGAGCGGGGTGGATTAGGTGAGGCTTGACCAGGAGCGGGGTGGATTAGGTGAGGCTTGCCCAGGAGCGGGGTGGATTAGGTGAGGCTTGACCAGGAGCGGGGTGGATTAGGTGAGGCTTGACCAGGAACGGGGTGAACTAGGTGAGGCTATACCAGGAGCAGGGTGGACTAGTTAAGGCTTGACCAGGAGTGGGGTGGATTAGGTGAGGCTTGACCAGGAGCGGGGTGGATTAGGTGAGGCTTGACCAGGAGCGGGGTGGATTAGGTGAGGCTTGACCAAGAGCGGGTGGATTAGGTGACCAGCAGCGGGGTGGATTAGGTGAGGCTTGACCAGGAGAGGGGTGGATTAGGTGAGGCTTGACCAGGAGCAGGGTGGATTAGGTGACCAGCAGCGGGGTGGATTAGGTGAGGCTAGACCAGGAGTGGGGTGGATTAGGTGAGGCTAGACCAGGAGCAGGGTGGACTAGTTGAGGCTTGACCAGGAGCGGGGTGGATTAGGTGAGGCTTGACCAGGAGCGGGGTGGATTAGGTGAGGCTTGACCAGGAGCAGGGTGGATTAGGTGAGGCTTGACCAGGAGCGGGGTGGATTAAGTGAGGCTAGACCAGGAGCAGGGTGGACTAGTTGAGGCTTGACCAGGAGCGGGGTGGATTAGGTGAGGCTTGACCAGGAGCGGGGTGGATTAGGTGAGGCTTGACCAGGAGCAGGGTGGATTAGGTGACCAGCAGCGGGGTGGATTAGGTGAGGCTAGACCAGGAGTGGGGTGGATTAGGTGAGGCTAGACCAGGAGCGGGGTGGATTAAGTGAGGCTAGACCAGGAGCGGGGTGGATTAAGTGAGGCTAGACCAGGAGCAGGGTGGACTAGTTGAGGCTTGACCAGGAGCGGGGTGGATTAGGTGAGGCTTGACCAGGAGCGGGGTGGATTAGGTGAGGCTTGACCAGGAGCAGGGTGGATTAGGTGACCAGCAGCGGGGTGGATTAGGTGAGGCTAGACCAGGAGTGGGGTGGATTAGGTGAGGCTTGACCAGGAGCGGGGTGGATTAAGTGAGGCTAGACCAGGAGCGGGGTGGACTAGTTGAGGCTTGACCAGGAGCGGGGTGGATTAGGTGAGGCTTGACCAGGAGCGGGGTGGATTAGGTGAGGCTTGACCAGGAGCAGGGTGGATTAGGTGACCAGCAGCGGGGTGGATTAGGTGAGGCTAGACCAGGAGTGGGGTGGATTAGGTGAGGCTTGACCAGGAGCGGGGTGGATTAAGTGAGGCTAGACCAGGAGCGGGGTGGACTAGTTGAGGCTTGACCAGGAGCGGGGTGGATTAGGTGAGGCTTGACCAGGAGCGGGGTGGATTAGGTGAGGCTTGACCAGGAGCGGGGTGGATTAGGTGAGGCTTGACCAGGAGCAGGGTGGATTAGGTGAGGCTAGACCAGGAGCAGGGTGGACTAGTTGAGGCTTGACCAGGAGCGGGGTGGATTAGGTGAGGCTTGACCAGGAGCGGGGTGGATTAGGTGAGGCTTGACCAGGAGCGGGGTGGATTAGGTGAGGCTTGACCAGGAGCAGGGTGGATTAGGTGAGGCTTGTCCAGGAGCCGGGAGGATTAGGTGATGCTTGACCAGGAGCGGGGTGGATTAGGTGAGGCTTGACCAGGAGCGGGGTGGAATAGGTGAGGCTAGACCAGGAGCAGGGTGGATTAGTTAAGGCTAGACCAGGAGTGGGGTGGACTAGTTGAGGCTTGACCAGGAGCGGGGTGGATTAGGTGAGGCTATACCAGGAGCGGGGTGGATTAGGTGAGGCTTGACCAGGAGTGGGGTGGATTAGGTGAGGCTTGACCAGGAGCAGGGTGGATTAGGTGAGGCTTGACCAGGAGCGGGGTGAATTATGTGAGGCTTGACCAGGAATGGGATGGATTAGGTGAGGCTTGACCAGGAGTGGGATGGATTAGGTGAGGCTTGACCAGGAGTGGGGTGGACTAGTTGAGGCTTGACCAGGAGTGGGGTGGATTAGGTGAGGCTTGACCAGGAGCAGGGTGGATTAGGTGAGGCTTGACCAGGAGCGGGGTGGATTAGGTGAGGCTTGACCAGGAGCGGGGTGAATTATGTGAGGCTTGACCAGGAATGGGATGGATTAGGTGAGGCTTGACCAGGAGTGGGATGGATTAGGTGAGGCTTGACTAGGAGCGGGGTGAATTAGGTGAGGCTTGACCAGCAGTGGGATGGATTAGGTGAGGCTTGACCAGGAGCGGGGTGGATTAAGTGAGGCTAGACCAGGAGCGGGGTGGACTAGTTGAGGCTTGACCAGGAGCGGGGTGGATTAGGTGAGGCTTGACCAGGAGCGGGGTGGATTAGGTGAGGCTTGACCAGGAGCGGGGTGGATTAGGTGAGGCTTGACCAGGAGCGGGGTGGATTAGGTGAGGCTTGACCAGGAGCAGGGTGGATTAGGTGAGGCTAGACCAGGAGCGGGGTGGACTAGTTGAGGCTTGACCAGGAGCGGGGTGGATTAGGTGAGGCTTGACCAGGAGCGGGGTGGATTAGGTGAGGCTTGACCAGGAGCGGGGTGGATTAGGTGAGGCTTGACTAGGAACGGGGTGGATTAGGTGAGGCTTGACCAGGAGCGGGGTGGATTAGGTGACGCTTGATCAGGAGCGGGGTGGATTAGGTGACCAGGAGCGGGGTGGATTAGGTGAGGCTAGACCAGGAGCGGGTGGATTAGGTGAGGCTAGACCAGGAGCGGGGTGAATTAGGTGAGGCTTGACCAGGAGCGGGGTGGATTAGGTGAGGCTTGACCAGGAGTGGGGTGAATTAGGTGAGGCTTGACCAGGAGCGGGGTGGATTAGGTGAGGCTTGACCAGGAGCGGGGTGGATTAGGTGAGGCTTGACTAGGAGCTGGGTGAATTAGGTGAGGCTTGACCAGGAATGGGATGGATTAGGTGAGGCTTGACCAGGAGCGGGGTGGATTGGGTGAGGCTTGACTAGGAGCGGGATGGATTAGGTGAGGCTTGACCAGGAGCTGGGTGGATTATGTGAGGCTAGACCAGGAGCGGGGTGGATTAAGTGAGGCTTGACCAGGAGTGGGATGGATTAGGTGAGGCTTGACCAGGAGCGGGGTGGATTAGGTGAGGCTTCTCCAGGAATAAGTGAAATGAAATTAAGAACAGCTACCCCAGAAAATACAGGCAATATAAAAACTGTCCTTTATTTCAGAAAAGCATTTTTTACCCTCAGCCCCTGATGTAATCAGGCTGAGGGTATTGCAGTACTCCTGGCGTGGGTATGTATGTCTGTATGTATGTATGTCTGTATGTATGTCTGTAGCGAACATCCTTGTCATCGCGATAACTCAAGAACAAATGATGGCAGCTACATGAAACTTGACACACATATGCATCTGGTGAAAACCTCAGACGAGTTCGATGGACGGCGACCTTGACCTATTTTTCAAGGTCACAGGGACAATTATGTGAAATCCCAAGAATCACAATAACTCAAGAATGAATGATGGCAGCTTTATGAGATTTGACACACATAAGCATCTGGTGAAGCCCTCAGAATTTTTTCTATGAAACATGACCTTCACCTACTTTTCAAGGTCACAGGGACAATTATGTGAAATCATCCTTGTCATCGCGATAACTCGAGAACAAATGATGGCAGCTTCGTGAAACTTGACACATATAAGCATCTGGTGAAAACCTCGGACGAGTTTGATGGACGGTGACCTTGACCTATTTTTCAAGGTCACAGGGACAATTATGTGAAATCCCAAGAATCGCATAACTCAAGAACAAATGATGGCAGCTTTATGAGATTTGACACCCATAAGCATCTGGTGAAGACCTCAGAATTGTTTCTATAAAACATAACCTTCACCTACTTTTCAAGGTCACATGGACAATTATTTGAAATCATCCTTGTCATCGCGATAGTACGAGAACAAATGATGGCAGCTTCGTGAAACTTGACACATATAAGCATCTGGTGAAAACCTCGGACGAGTTCGATGGACGGTGAACTTGACCTATTTTTCAAGGTCAAGGACAATTATGTGTAATCCCAAGAATCGCAAGAACGAATGATGGCAGCTTTATGAGATTTGACACACACAAGCATCTGGTGAAGACCTCAGACTTCTCTTGATGGAACATGACCTTCACCTACTTTTCAAGGTCACAGGGACAATAATGTGAAATCATCCTTGTCATCGTGATAACTCAAGAACAAATGATAGCAGCTTCATGAAACTTTACACGCATAAGCATCTGTTGAAAACCTCAGACTAGTTCGGTGGACGGCGACCTTGACCTATTTTTCAAGGTCACAGGGACAAATATGTGAAATCCCAAGAATCGCAATAAGCATCTGATGAAAACCTCAGACATTTTTGTATGGAACATGACCTTCACCTACTTTTCAAGGTCACAGTTACAATTATGTGAAATCCCTATCATTGCCATAACTCGAGAACGAATGTTGGCATAAGCATCTGGTGAAGACCTCAGACTTCTCTTGATGGAACATGACCTTTACCTACTTTTCAAGGTCACAGGGACAATCATGTCAAATCCACGTCATTGCAATAACTTAAGAACAAATAATGGCAGCTTCATGAAAATTGACACACATAAGCATCTTGGAAGTCTTCACATGAGTTTGATGGACGGTGACCTTAACCTGCTTTTCAAGGTCACCTGCCCATCTCAATAATTCTAGAGTAAATGATGACAGTTTCATGATACTTGACACACCTAAGCTATCAAAGGAAGTAGATTTTATGGTTTTTTTTTACCCCTGCATCAATTTGCCTTGGTGCAGTGACGTTTTGTTCACAAATATTGTGTGGAGCGAATGTTGTGCAATGAGTTACCAGGGCTGAGGGTTGATGCATCTCTGATGCCTATGTTATTTATTGGATTTTATTATTCTAAAGAATGCGAAAAAAGCATTAAAACTGTGTCTCATATTTGAGTGAAATGTGTTCCTAGATTTATAAGCCTGATACGCAGCAAGCATAATCCTCTATCGGAGCTGCTGAGATATTGTCATAATGTTTGAATTCTATATGACATAAATCTGATGTATGGAGAAATTACCACATTGAATCAGAGATTTGCTCATTCAGATATGATCATATAATGGCCAAAATGTCTATTGAGATAAATCATTTTTTCTTTTTGTGGCAGACAACTGTTAAAGCTATTTGAAGGAATAGATCGGATTTGTCATGCGATAGATCAGTTTTTATGTTGGCAGATGCATCATAAACATACTTCATACAAATAGGTTCTGAAAAAAAGACAAAATCTCAAATATGCCATAGAAACGTTTTAGTTTTACAATAAAAAAGAGGTTCAAGCCCCTTTAGATTCTGTCTGTGTAAATAATATCTCTGATGTGCAAATATTTTATTAGTATTATTATCATCCTAAAAGAACATTTCAGGGAGTGTCACGAGAGTATCACCCCTGAATATCTAAGCACGGAGTGTCACCCCTGGTGCTAGAGAACCCTGAATACTAAAATCCACAAGGCAGGGAGTGTCACCCCTTGTGCTAGAGAACCCTGAATACCAAAATCCACAAATCAGGGAGTGTCACCCCTTGTGCTAGAGAACACTGATTATTAAGTCCACAAGGCAGGGAGTGTCACCCCTGGTGCAGAGGACCCATGAAAAATAAAATTCACAATGCAGGGAGTGTCACCCCTTGTTCTATATACTCTGAATAACAGAGTCCTGGCAACAGGGAGTGTCACCCCTGGTGCTGGAGAACTCATGAATAACTAAGTCAGGGAGTGTCACCCCTGGTGCTGGAGAACTCGTGAATAACTAAGTCAGGGAGTGTCACCCCTGGTGCTGGAGAACTCATGAATAACTAAGTCCACGAGGCAGGGAGTGTCACCCCTGGTGCCAGGAAGCCTCCATATAACAGGCTCTATGACTGAGTAGTAGATTTCAGAGTGCCCCCTGGTGTAAGAATGAAAGTTACAAGATGGATTGGGTTGGTCTCAGCACCACGACACTATAGCCACATTTGTCACTGCCAGAGTTTGCTTTGTGCCAAATTGCTTGGCCCGCCATCCCATACCAAGTCTTCACAAAGGCAACTTCATCTCGGATTCCCTGAAATCTTTTGAGTCGCTGGTTGGATTTGTCAAGCGATCGGGTTGCAAGATCTCGACTTTGTTTGCCACTGCAAGATGCCTAGGAGTTGATGAAACAAAGGCCGTGACAAATGGCTTTAAGTCTGAAATATTTGGTGTGTCACGTCCAATCTTACTTGTGATTAATCAGTTGCGCCTAAAAATGCAAAAGAAATCAAATTTATAAAATGGAAATAGGATAATGACAGGCTTGGTTATTTCATAGATAAACTGAATGCCTTGCAGTGTATATTGATGTAGTGTTTGAAATTTCCAGTGCCCAATGAAATGATCAATAATAATTTGTCCAGACCAAGCTTGCTGATATTATTCCAAGTTCAAATATGAAAGCAATGTATGGAATGTATGGAAAGAATTCCTCATCTTCTTACCATTGTGGATAGCATTACTGGAAAGATTTTGTCAAAATATTTACAATCGCTATTTTCTTTGACCATTAGGGTTGTTATTATCAGCCAAAATGTATATCAGGGTACTTGTCAGCAATGTTGACCATCAGGGTACTTGTCAGCAATGGCGACCATCAGGGTACTTGTCAGCAATGTTATCAATCAGGGTACTTGTCAGCAATGTTGACCATCAGGGTACTTGTCAGCAATGTTATCAATCAGGGTACTTGTCAGCAATGTTGACCATCAGGGTACTTGTCAGCAATGTTATCAATCAGGGTACTTGTCAGCAATGTTATCAATCAGGGTACTTGTCAGCAATGTCATCAATCAGGGTACTTGTCAGTAATGTTATCAATCAGGGTACTTGTCAGCAATGTTGACCATCAGGGTACTTGTCAGCAATGTTATCAATCAGGGTACTTGTCAGCAATGTTGACCATCAGGGTACTTGTCAGCAATGTTGACCATCAAGGTTCTTGTCAGCAATGTTATCAATCAGGGTACTTGTCAGCAATGTTATCAATCAGGGTACTTGTCAGCAATGTTATCAATCAGGGTACTTGTCAGCAATGTTATCAATCAGGGTACTTGTCAGCAATGTTATCAATCAGGGTACTTGTCAGCAATGTTGACCATCAGGGTACTTGTCAGCAATGTTATCAATCAGGGTACTCGTCAGCAATGTTATCAATCAGGGTACTTGTCAGTAATGTTATCAATCAGGGTACTTGTCAGCAATGTTGACCATCAGGGTACTTGTCAGCAATGTTATCAATCAGGGTACTTGTCAGCAATGTTATCAATCAGGGTACTTGTCAGCAATGTTATCAATCAGGGTACTTGTCAGTAATGTTATCAATCAGGGTACTTGTCAGCAATGTTGACCATCAGGGTACTTGTCAGCAATGTTATCAATCAGGGTACTTGTCAGCAATGTTATCAATCAGGGTACTTGTCAGCAATGTTATCAATCAGGGTACTTGTCAGCAATGTTATCAATCAGGGTACTTGTCAGCAATGTTGACCATCAGGGTACTTGTCAGCAATGTTGACCATCAGGGTACTTGTCAGCAATGTTATCAATCAGGGTACTTGTCAGCAATGTTATCAATCAGGGTACTTGTCAGCAATGTTGACCATCAGGGTACTTGTCAGCAATGTTATCAATCAGGGTACTTGTCAGCAATGTTATCAATCAGGGTACTCGTCAGCAATGTTATCAATCAGGATTCTTGTCAGCAGTGTTGACCATCAGGGTTCTTGTCAGCAGTGTTATCAATCAGGGTACTTGTCAGCAATGTTGACCATCAGGGTACTTGTCAGCAATGTTGACCATCAGGGTACTTGTCAGCAATGTTGACCATCAGGGTACTTGTCAGCAATGTTGACCATCAGGGTACTTGTCAGCAATGTTGACCATCAGGGTACTTGTCAGCAATGTTGACCTTCAGGGTACTTGTCAGCAGTGTTATCAATCAGGGTACTTGTCAGCAATGTTGACCATCAGGGTACTTGTCAGCAATGTTGACCATCAGGGTACTTGTCAGCAATGTTGACCTTCAGGGTTCTTGTCAGCAGTGTTGACCATCAGGGTACTTGTCAGCAATGTTGACCATCAGGGTACTTGTCAGCAATGTTGACCTTCAGGGTTCTTGTCAGCAGTGTTATCAATCAGGGTACTTGTCAGCAATGTTGACCATCAGGGTACTTGTCAGCAATGTTGACCATCAGGGTACTTGTCAGCAATGTTGACCTTCAGGGTTCTTGTCAGCAATGTTGACCATCAGGGTACTTGTCAGCAATGTTGACCATCAGGGTACTTGTCAGCAATGTTGACCTTCAGGGTTCTTGTCAGCAGTGTTATCAATCAGGGTACTTGTCAGCAATGTTGACCTTCAGGGTACTTGTCAGCAATGTTGACCATCAGGGTACTTGTCAGCAGTGTTGACCATCAAGATTCTTGTCAGCAATGGTGATCATCAGCTTTCTTGTCAGGTAGATATGTCTTAAATTCAAACCAGCATCCACAGTATCGTCAGCAATCGTTTTTCAGAAACATCAATAAAAAACCATACAGAAAACAGAGTAAGCGTTTACCTCTTTCTATATTGTATACAGAAATTTACAATACTTCACAAATCAGTGTTTTTATCAATACACTCTCCTTTATTTCATAGCAGATATGATCTCTGCCTATTATCACTCATTTTTGAGTTGAGTTGAGTTTCTCAAAATAACAGCAAGCATTGTGGAGCTAAGAAATGGGATGTTAAGGATGCGTGCTGACCGCTAATGAGTCGTCAGATGTGTGCTAAGCTCGTGGGTCTTCTGGCGGAGTGTGCGCTCGGCCTACCATGTGATTGGCTCACACTTATTGGGTGCGGATGGCATCTGTAGATATGTAGCTCGTCCATGTAGGTCTCACTGGAGGGGATCAGTTATTGCCCTCATAGTTTTTTTATTTTTCACTCAACACAGCATGAGAAATGTCTCTTTTTATTTAGATGTGACAAGATAGAAGAAAAAGATCGACTTGGCAGTGTCCTTGTATGTCTCAATGGAGGGGACCAATTATTACCGTCAAAGAGTTCTATTTTTTTTTATCCGAACATAGCACAGGAATTATCATTCTGTGGTTTACGTATGAAAGGGTTGGAAAAAATAAAGTAAATTGTCTGGATGTCTCAATGGAGGTGGGGGTGGGGGGAGGGTGGTGGTGGCGGTGGGGGGGTGGGGGGTCAGTTATTGCTGTCAGAGTGTTTTTATTTTGTGTTCAGCATGGCATGAGAGTGTATCTTCCTTTTATAGCTTTGACAAAGAAAAAGATGGTTCTGTGTCATCCATATTTGTCTCAATGGATGCCATCAAATTGTTCTATTTTTTTTCACAAAGCACAAGATTATCATTCTAACTCGATAAAAGAATAGCGTTAGAATGTCTATGTACGTCTCAATGGATCAAGCAATAGATCAGTTTATGCCATTAAAGTGATCTATTCAATATTCCACAATATTTTCCTTTCTTTTTTATTTTTATGTGAACTTGGGAGAAGAAAATGATTTATTGTGTGTGTTGGAGTAGGAATAGCTCACTGGGTAGAGCATCTGCCTTGAGACCCAGGTATTCCAGGTTTGAATCCCAGCCAGTTCCTTTCCAGCACTATAAGCAGGCATTATCTGGAATCAGGGCTATAAAAATGTCACTTATATTTTCCTTGCTTTAGAACAAGGTCTACTCAACATGGACTTCAAAACATAACTGTTCATAATCAATATAATTCAGACATTGCTTTTCAGACAAAACGTATTAGATTGTATTCAAATTCAATAGATTTTGCAAATTTAGATGGTTAATTTTACTCATGTAAGTAATAGTGAGTTCCATGTCAGTTGATAGCTGCTGATGATTATTTTGGTCATGTAAGTAATAGTGAGTTCCATGTCAGTTGATAGCTGATGATGATTATTTTGGTCATGTAAGTAATAGTGAGTTCCGTGTTAGTTGAAAGCTGATAATGATTATTTTGGTCATGTAAGTAATAGTGAGTTCCGTGTTAGTTAATAGCTGATGATGTTTATTTTGCTCATGTAAGTAATAGTGAGTTCTGTGTCAGTTGAAAGCTGATGATGATTATTTTGCTCATGTAAGTAATAGTGAGTTCCGTGTTAGTTGAAAGCTGATGATGATTATTTTGGTCATGTAAGTAATAGTGAGTTCCGTGTTAGTTAATAGCTGATGATGTTTATTTTGCTCATGTAAGTAATAGTGAGTTCCATGTCAGTTGATAGCTGATGATGATTATTTTGCTCATGTAAGTAATAGTGAGTTCCATGCCAGTTGAAAGCTGATGATGATTATTTTGCTCATGTAAGTAATAATGAGTTCCATGCCAGTTGATAGCTGATGATGATTATTTTGCTCATGTAAGTAATAGTGAGTTCCATGTCAGTTGAAAGCTGCTGATGATTATTTTGCTCATGTAAGTAATAATGAGTTCCATGTTAGTTGAAAGCTGCTGATGATTATTTTGCACATGTAAGTAATAGTGAGTTCCATGCCAGTTGAAAGCTGCTGATGATTATTTTGCTCATGTAAGTAATAATGAGTTCCATGTTAGTTGAAAGCTGCTGATGATTATTTTGCTCATGTAAGTAATAGTGAGTTCCATGCCAGTTGAAAGCTGATGATGATTATTGCGTCGGTCGTCTTCGCGGAATATTTTCTGGACGAGCTGTTGAAGCAGGTAAAGGTGTTGGACGCCATGGGAGCGGTGTGCTCGGAGGCGATGACTCGTGCTGTGAGCACTGCATCCTGGGTAATGATGTCCGTGCTACGTCGTAGTGTTCATGTGCTCGTCTAGGAATGATGCGAGGGGAAAGTGCCCAAGTTGGAGCGATGGTCTCAGCACAAGATTGTAAGATTTATTGTAATGGTTTGCTGACTCTGGTTGGCATGAGGATAAGGCCAAAATCATTTCCTCAGAATCCATATGATTAAAGTAGATTATGGTAAACAAGTTTCTCAAGATTTGTTTTCTGTATTTTTTTGTATGCAACTTTTAGAGCAATAATAAATATATGTAATAATATAGACTATATTATAACAAATTGTATATATAATGATAAGAGACAACGAGGGCTGGAGAGTTCTGTCATTGCGTGATGCATTTCATTCATACTCTCGCATAGTGAGTTTGGGATGGTGGCACATCAAACCATGCACATTTCCTTCTTTAACAGTTCGCAAACAGTTCGGAAACACAGATCGCCTACATCACATTCGATATTCAGAATCAAATGCATCTTCAGCAAGATTTACGGCCAGGCCATTTGATATTTGGGGGATGGAGAAATATAAATATCATTTTCAAAAAAGTAATTGCGTACAGATTCTTTTTTTAAAAATCTTTCTTGTTTAATAATAATAATAATAGATTTCTATAGCGCTATATCAGACAGAGTCTGCTCATGGCGCTTTGTTTATACATTTTTACTTGTTTATACATTTTTACTTGTTTATACATTTTTACTTGTTTATACATTTTTACTTGTTTATACATTTTACTTGTTTATTTATTTTTATCACAGCAGTTTAGAACCAACATGGATATATTTTTACTTGGATTTCTGACTTATAAATAAATTTGGTCAAAATTTTGTTCAAAGAGAAGTGGAATTTCTCATTGTTGGAAAAAATATTTTAAAAAAATTCAAAATGTAAAAGAGAGGTGGAATTTTCCATTGCCAGAAGAATTAAAGAAATTATTAAAGTTTGTTTAGAAATTTAAAAGAGAATTGGAATTTTCCGTTGCTTGAAGAGTTGAAGAAATCACCAAAAGAAATTAAAGATGAAAAAAAGAAATGGAATTTTCCATTGGCAGAAGAATAAAAGAAATTACAAAAAAATAGATTTAAAAAGCAAAGTGGAATTTTCCATGGCCGAAGAATTAAAGAATTTATAAACATTTGTATAGAGAGACCCCCTGGATAAGCTGCGGGTGTCTGCAGCACCTTCACAGCGGAGAATGACCTTTAAACACGGTGCACTAGAAGCCAAACCCACATGTGACAAGTCGGGAATTTAATGAGCAACCTCATTTGCCTGTTCTGAATGACTACTCGGACGGGGCATCCTCAACACCACACGATTCCAGGTCGGTCTCTCAGCTCAACCGTCATCAATTTCCTCAAAGCAAAGCGCACTTGTCTTGATTAGATCCAGTATTTTGAAAGAGTTTTTTTCTCGTGATATTATGAAACAGACCTTTGCCATTGTTGAATATTAAATCTATTGAAATTATATAAGAATAGTGTTTTTTTCTCTGCCAAATAGATTAAATATAGGTAACAAATGGATTTTTTAAAGTTTTTTTAGCTATTATAAGTTAATAGCATAACAATGGAATTTGTTAACCCGAATGTTTTGACAGAGAGCCTATATTATATTTCAAGTGAAAAAGTAGATCTAATATACCCTGAATATTTTGAGAGACTCCAAATTAATTGATTAGTAAATTAATGTACCTGTTCATTTGTTTGTTTGGGTTTTACGTCACTTTCAAAATTACCTCAGTTATTTCATGACAAGACCTACCTATAGCAAACATAGTGCTGCCTCACTGAATTGGCATGATACAGGTTCTTGACATACACACCCAACCAGTCATAGATTTACAAGGATAACAGGTTAACCCTTCAGGCACTGGCCTCTTTGGGTCATCATAGTGAAACTGGTGCTTATAAGCTTGAGCTCTAACCAGCTGTGGCCTCAATGGCACTGAACAACTAGCTTGTTTTTAGATGTGCCCTATATTATGGCCATATTAAATAAGATAAGTAGAATAATTGATATGGTTCAAGTTTGTAACTGAGCCCTTGTTATCAGGATGTCACTGTCTGTGATTATATGATTCTCATTTAAAAGTCATATGACAAGAATTTTTTTATGTGGGGAATCTTTAGATTTCATACCTCTGAGAAACATCTGACAATTTTTTCAGCAGTCTGATGTTTAGTTTAGCTATAATCTAAGATCTTTGAACCCCCAGGGTAATTAACCTACTCCCTCGACCTAGAACTGGGTCAGCAGGCTGCCTACGTCATTGCGCCCCGCATGCATCTCCTGCACACATATTCCTTCTATGTCTATACATGTATAGCAGCTGATGTCCTTTCTTCTACACAAATAACATCCATTGAAAATATGATTAATGGCAAAACTTAAGGCTGTAAAATAGAGACCTGCATTTACATCAGCTTCCCATCCCACAATCCCTACTTTAATTGGAGAAAATAAACAAACATGACTTAACTGGGTATAGTGTCTGAAATATGGCCTGCTCTACTCATCAGTTTCAAGACACTTATTAGCTAGCCCTAAACATTATGGAATGAAGTTTAAGAGTTTTCAAACTGTAAATGGAACATTGAGATGACACTTTTAAAATATCTATGAATTATTTTTAGTTGATATTTCCATATTTTTTTACACTGAAAATTTATTTATTTATTTGTTAACCAATGACCAGTAACAATATCAATTGGTTGAATATTATTCATATTCAGTAATGTTGAGCTAAACTTTGTATGTCATAATTGAAAAAAAAATGTCTTGAAAGCATTTGACACATATTTTTAGATCTGTTTCATTGCTGGAAATTATTTTGACTTTTAAATTTTGAGGTCTGGTTATATATTATTTATGCATTGCAGTTGCATTTCACTAGCCATTTAAAATGTTTAGTTTGGTATTTTTTTAATGTCTGTCATTGCGTGTCAGTGGGTACCCAACTTAATCATATATCAATATTTATATACAAACAGAAAAAGGAACTTTGAATAAAAATAGAAATTCTGTGAAAATGATACTAAACTTTGAGATTTCAACATTTCTTTCTCAACAAGGAAATGACTTTGACCATAACATTATGATAAAGAATAGTTCAGTCAGTCCCTTGAGGGATCTGAATAATCTCAATAGGCAGATGTAAGTTTGCCAAACTCAACTGGGTGCCTGTCTGTATTCCTGTCTTCCCCATCACCACAGGCAGAATCCAAGTGTCTATGATGTGAAACATGATCTGACCTACTATCCACATGTGCTAATTAGGCCACCAGTGGTTCAAAGATGTTATCAACACTCTTGTTATTACTTATAAATTACAATCCCTCAAGACTTTCACTGGCTTGGAGTGGTTTGTTTTGAACATGAAGGGCGAACATGCGTCACTTCCGGCAAAATCTCAGCAGCCCTGATTTGACCCACATAAAAAGGGGCGTGTCCAGCAAATCACTTTGATCCACTATAATTCTGTACTCCATTTATAAGAATGTGTAAAACATGTTGAAATGCAATGTCCATGTATTGTAATATATTATGGCACAATATAAACATTTTCACAATTTTCTTGTCATGTGACTTTTAAGGACTACCTTTATTACATTCTGTTGAAATATATCTCAGCCTCTGCTAATAATGAATATCACTTCCTGTCACATGATCTCGTCTGCGACGAGTATCACTTCCTGTCACATGATCTAGTGAGCGATTAGTATCACTTCCTGTCACATGATCTTGTGAGCGATGAGTATCTATCCCTGTCACATGATCTTTTGAGTCATATTGTCTGCATTGTATTGTTACAAGTTGCAGTCCTGCAGAGTGTTACAAAATGACGTCATTAAGATAGAAGAATTGGGACGTTGACATCCTTCCCGTCTGTTGGTGAACGTTGGTCCTTCCTGTCCATTTATATTTTTAGCCATCATACCTTAGGGCCAAGGACTAATCTATCTCACAATATTTTATTTGTGACTAAATATGATCAGGCAGTGACATCAAGTGCTCATCCATAGCAATTAAATAGAAAGACCACAAACCACTCTTCATATAGCACAGGGCATTGTAGCGCAGTGACAGGCTTTTATCTCAGATTACAGACATCATTGAACTGGAAAGGTTTTTATCATGTTTTGGGGTTTTTTTTAAACTGTATTTTATCCCTAGGCTTGAACCAATGACAGGTCTTTTCAGCAGGCGTAAACCCATATGATCACATTGATGCGTGATTATATCAAGGTTGGGACCTTATTTGTCATGTATATTCTCATCACATTAAATCATTCTGTGGTGTCTTTACCTCCGAGGTTGGCAGACAAACTATTAGGAGCACTTTAATGAATATTTATCACAGGACACAGATTAATAACAGGACGTGAAAATTGGTCAAGAGTTGAGAGAAGCGATCATATTGTCTGCCTTGCCTTGAATGCTCTGCCTATGATACATGCAAATTACCATCAGTAGCGCCACCTAGATTATTTCAAGACAATCATATATCTGTCCTTATCATAGTGCTTTATTACCCCTTAACGGGCCTCAATATTCGTTATTGTCTCAGGGTTGTCTTATCTTTCTTTCTGGGTGTTCCAGAGTTCATCATCAGCTTAGCTGTTTGTTGGTTAACATGAGAGAATAGTAATTGGTGTGTGGTAGAGAGTCCCCAAAAAAATTTTGTTTGCCATGATGGATATTCTTGTCAAAAGTGTGAAATTGTTTAGCAAAAGAAATGGTTAGCTTTCAAATGTTGAAAAATAACATGAAATGTGTGAAGGAAAACTTTCATTTAATTACTTTTCCTCATGAATATTTTAAAATTCAGTTATTTATAGGCCTCAAAACTACAGTAACCATATAGACGCTCTGTCCCAACTGATGCACACAATAAGATCATGTTTTATGCGGATTTTGACTTTCCCGGAGTCATCACACAAGTAAATGCTAATTTTCTTAATGAATCTTCTTTGGAAAGAGGAGCTATAAGGCTTGCCAACTTTCTTCTTATAGGGGAGCAGTCATTATTTAGGAGTTGGGAGAAAGATATTCATTAATATCTTTACAGAGAACTTCTTTACAAAAATAAAAGAAAAAAAATCTGCCAACAGGTGACAACAACCAGAATTTCTTCGACAATAAAATATTTTGTTCACCCCAGCTTTTATTTGTAAAAGGATTTATCGGTTTAGGATTATGTAGATAATGACTGCTCCCTTTCTGGTGCGTGGTAGAGGTAAGAAGACAATGAGAGGCAGGGTAACGTAGGCATGTCATATCAGAGACGGCAGCAGCAGCCCAGCCCAGCCCAGCATAGCCCAGTCCAGCCCAGCCCGGCCAAGCTTCGGCAAATTGCCCGCAATATACATGCAGGATGCGGCGGACACGGTCGCTCGCAACTCACACGTGTATGACAGGCACGTATTGAGCATGCATGTCAGGCTACGACGAGGGAACAGTTTGGGTTCAGACAAGTGTATGGCCTCACTGACAGTTCCGACAGCGTCAGGGATTAGGGTGTCATCAGCCCGACACATGTGATCAGGTGGCGGACGTACTCCTACTTTATTGATACAGTCTTCTTCACGGCGGGTAGAGTTGTGAGAGACTCGGATAGAACACGTGTGTGGTAGGCAGCCCTGCCACGCAGGCTCTTGTGTTATGATGCTGCTACGCAGGCTAGGGGCTAGGCGGCCGTGGCATGCAGGCAAGGCTCGGACAGTGGTACGATGACTTATGCTCGTTAAGGTTCCCGCACCCCAAAAATGGACCCAATTCTCTCCGCCAGATGAGGCTTTTTAGAAGCGTGAGCCTAAAACCAACCCGCTACAGATCCTGTGAGGTGTGATGAACAGACAGGAGCTCCATAACAGAGTGTAGGTGTGAAAAACATACCACCAGCCAACCACGTGTGTGCTCTATTGCTGCGTATGCGTGAAAAACAGGGCAGAAAGCACCGCAGCCCCAAGATGTACACTAACTATATATGACTGGTGACTATGATAATTGCTCTTGGCTTTATAAGGTACACTGGGAATCTCCTGTGAGGTGTAGGTGGCGCTGTGGCATGACTATAATTAGAGGAACTCAGGCGGATAATTGACTAATGATGCTTGAAGGAACAAACTAAATGTGGACGTAACCTGGGTGAAAGAAAGATTGAAAAAGATATATGTACTGGATCAGTGATTCGGTGGTTAACTCTGTCATGGATTTCACATTTTATGGATGATATTCTGGATGAAGATTATTTGAAATATTCTGGATTCAGGATTAACACTGTATTCTGGATTTAGGATTAACACTATATTCAGAATTAACACTATATTCTGGATTTAGGATTAACACTATATTCTTGATTAACACTATATTCTGGATCAAGGATTAACACTATATTCTGGATTAACACTATATTCTGGGTTGGATTTTGTTCATATAATTGATTCTGGTCTTGGAGTATATTTAACATTACTCGGATGGGTTTTCATTCTTAGAATATATTCCGGATCAATCTGGATTGGATTTTGATCTTGGAGTGGAATAAACACCGAGGTCAGGATTGGATTTTGATCATGATTCTATATTAACCTGGATTGGGGTTCTTTCTGGATGTCAGGCTTATATCATAGGGAGGATTAAAAAAACAGAAAACTTTATGGAACACTACCGAAAGTTAAGTCAGCAGCAAATTTGTTTTATGTGTTTGTGATATGGGGATAGTATAACGATGTATATGATGCGGGGGAAGTGACATAGTGATAAGGGCTGATTGCTTTATATACAGCGCTATGTAGCACGGCAGCATCATCTGGTCTGGGCTGGCTGAAGCCATCAAGATCAACATCCCTGCCACAAGTACCTCACCTACAGGGCACAGATCTCATTTTAAAGGGCAACCCACATCACTAGACCACAGGTATATGTGACCCATTGTATCAACCAAATCTATAAAGACACCAAGGATTCTCTGATCTGTCCATGCTGCAAATTGTCTTTTTATACCTCCAACAGACAAGGCTCATCTCTAAAGTTCATAAAAGTAATGTCACTTTCACAAATCTTTTGATGTCGTCAGTGTGAACATGAAAATTCAATGTCTTGGATGAAGCTCAGAACACCATTTCTTTATGATATATAGAAATGATTTATCTTAGCTCTTTGTGCGGCTTATAAGAGATGTGTTGATTTGAAGCATTATTTACAGCTTAAAACTGTGCTTCAAGTTTCATATACAATGGTGATAAAGTGTCACTGCATGATATTACTCTGAGACAAAGAACAGAACCACTTCAGGGACACCGCACCTTACACACTGCACCTTACACACTGCACCCAAGGTGCTATTATTATATATTACAGGAAGAAATGATTCACTACTTTTATCATGGGATGAATTGAGGGAAGAAGTGGATTAGATGGGTGTATTTTACACTTCTCTGGTGTGGAGTCTATGATAAAAGGCTAATTCCTAAGCCACGCCCACTTTCTGGAAGCAGCCAATGAGAAGAGTTTCTGACAGTGAACATACAATGATACAAGCGTGATACGCAGGCACGGACAGAGCGTGCATTGTAGGCCTGGCCATGCGACGCAGGCTCACCTCAACCTGCCTGCGTAGATACTAGCTGCCTGTGTAGATACTCGCTACCTGCTTAGATGCTTGCTCTTCACTCTGACGAAGCCACTTGCCAAATCGGACAAGATCATCGGAGCAGGACATATTCTAACATTACATATAACATCTAACATTGTATTTCATCTGTTGGCAAAAAGTATTCTTAAAGTATAGTAGGATTATGAAATTTGTCAGCTTGACTTGATTATAAAACAGAAGCCAAAAGTGAATCATTACATACAGATTAGTACAAGTGATTTTGATTTATTTTTCCAGCCCTGTCATTCATACCTTCAAAAGTGATTTATTTTATGTTGATTTTTTTTTATGGTAATATTTTTTATTTGATCACATGAGTTTATTAATACGTGTGATCTTAGCTTCGCACAGAAAGTAGATAGAGGTAATCAAAGTCTTGCCACAGAAAAGAGGATTATTTTTTTGCCTGTCACACTATCCGCTGCGCAATCGGATTAAATGGAATTGTCTGACAAAGATTGCGAAATAAGGCAAAACAATCTTCTCATTGATTGATAAATGAGAAGTCTTTTAAAGCTTAATTAACTCAATTTTTTTTTAAATTGAGGAAATTGATATGTCAAATTTTGCTAATTGAAGAAAGAATTAATAACAAGATTGCACTGCAGACGAATATTGCCAGAATCAAGATCTCAGATTTGAAGGTTATATCCTTTTATATGGAGTTTTAACATTTAAGAATGATGGGCAATGTTTTCTGTCGGGAATTTCTTCCTTTTATTTGAGGGATTACATTCCATCGTGAATTTATTCCCAAGCACTGAAGGATTTCAAGACGTCTCGTAGGAATATAGAATTTCTTGTGAAAAAGAGAATTGAGGATTAAATTTCATGGAAGGAAATTTTTCTTGTCTGGAAAAGTCACGTGAATCAATAGGAGGGATGATTGTAAAGATAAAATCAATGTCATGCACATTGTGAATTGCAAAGTTCCAATAAAGAAAGAACTTTAACACCGATCAGAAGGTGTGGCTGCCATAAAATAGGAATTGCCTACTGGAGTCTTGAGGCTTGTGGGAGTATCAAAACACGAATCAAGGATTACCAATCAGTGCTGGTCGGCGGTTGCAGACTTGACACTTTGGCGGAGTACCCGTCGCAAAAAAGAGGCCGCCCGTCAAAACATAGGTGACCCGTCTAAGGCTTGTGAGAGGTAGGATTAAGCGGTAATTCTCTGTCGAGGAGGTAAGGTGGATGACTTTCTACTGCCCTCACCACACCATTCATCTTATATGTAACATGAAACTTCTCCTCTATAAAATTTGCAGTAAAATTAAAAGAAAGCTTTTAATGAGGTGAGAAGGGAATTCTGCGTCTGCCTTGTTCTGTCCCAGTTGATTTTGGATATCAGCCATAACGTACTCAGTTTAAGGTGTTTTGAGGTGTTTTTACTAATAAGGGGGCTTCACTCTCTCAAAGAAAACTGATGGCAATATTTCACCGTTACAGAGATCAGCACCAAACTCATTGATTTCTGGTCCAGTAGCAGACGGCACAGCCTGTAATCTGTAGATAATTAGGTCGTGTTCATTTCATGCTCAGTGAACATAAAGACCGCGGTATCCCCAAATATTGGACAAGCACTCTTCATCATACGTCGAGCGTCAATCACTCTAAGTACCTGTATCCTATTTACAAGGCCAAGATAAATAAAAGTTTGTCTCATTTGGAGGGTATTGATTTAAGTACACTCATAATCTGGTCTTATCTTCTTATAAATAATTTTTGTTTTGAAATTTAAATTTTTTTTCCCAGAAACTCAATCATGTATACTCTTTCTTGCCTTGAATCAAATCAAATCAAATCTAAAAAAAAAAGGTTTCTGTCAAAATGTGATAAAAAATATCTATTATGTTCATATTTAAAATGAATATTGTTTTCATCTTTGAAATTTAGTTTGTATATAGAAATAAAACACAAATTTGTACGGGATAGAGAATGTCAGTCATTTTTATCATGTTATTTCAATCTTGTGTAAAAAACCCAGAATCAGTCAAAATAAACAAAGAATTAACTGAGTGTGGCCTCAGTGTAACTTGTGCACTTTGTTCTTTCCCAAGTGACCGGGCAAAATTACCTGCGGCTTCCGGCTTAATGATCAGATCCAGTTTGATAATAATCATCATATTGTTGCTGCTAAATCCCGGCAGAATTATTTTTATACCTTATTATGATTAAAAATTCATAACCCCGGAGAGAAATCATGATAGATTTCACTGGAGTCACTCATGTGGTTAAAATCGCACTGAATGCTGGGAATGAATTGCTAGAGCCAATGGTGATTGACCAATTTGGCATAGAATGATTTATATAAAACATCACCGTTAACACAATCAATAATATTTGTGAAAGAGAAATTTATGCTCTATTGTTTTGATAGCATTCTGGACTTTTCAGCCATTTCAATGTTTTTTGAAACATGATATAACAAGAAAGATTTCTTTAAAAAATAAATAATACTCATGTGTCAAAAACGATGTTTAACCACTAATTTTTATGATAATTTAACTCCGTCAGAGTACAATACAGTGAACCTATCTGGCTTGAGTATGCCTCTGGTGGAGAGTGGGGCGGGAAATCAAAATTTGGTGCCAAAATTAGACTGCCATGTGCGCACAAACTGATAAGGTTTCATACGTGGAGTGTGTTAAATATAAGATAGGCAGTGGGTATACATGCAGCCTCTGTATATTCTGATTGTTCATAAAGGATTTATTCTGACCAATCAAGATGACACAGTATAAAAACATCAAGAATCCTGACACGGAGAACGGTGACAAATTATCAGTTTCTTGAAGTATCATTTTATAGCCTTTTTATGAATCATCTCTCATCATATTTCTCAATTGATTAAGTGCTGGTGGTTCCTGATTTCAAAAATTTGCATAATTAGCCAGTTTGGTATCATGCAAGAACGAGATTTATTAAAACCGGAATCTGGTCTCTTAAGTCACCAATCATAATATTAATCCAATATTCCGATGTTATAACTTTTTTTATAACATTCAACCTCCAAAATTTCCTCTTTAAAAGTGAAGTATTTTAATCTTACTGCAGACATTATGAAAGATTTTGAAAAGATCTTTTTTTTTCTCAAGAATACTGCATGTATGTGATATATTTTATGTCCTTGATAATATTTTACATTAAGATTTCCTCAAGTGAAATCTGTAATGTGAATATATTATGTCATGTTATTGACCTGTGTGAATATATTATGTCATAATATTGATCTGTGTGAATATATTATGTCATAATATTGACCTGTGTGAATATATTATGTCATGATATTGACCTGTGTGAATATATTATGTCATGATATTGACCTGTGTGAATATATTATGTCATGATATTGACCTATGTGAATGTCACAATATTATCCTTTGTAGTGAAGATATTGATATGATATCACTTGATATTGACATGATATTTTTCTCATTCTTGGTATCACATGACCTCTGCCATGTGTGGTCATGTGGAGTATTATGGGATATTATGACTTTTTCAGTTGGTGATAAATCAATTAATGATTTTTCAGATGTGACTGCCCAACTCGTTTCTACTTCTAGGTTAGTATCTCAAAATAAAAATAATTTTATCATAAAAAAGAATTATGCATTTGAGCCAAGATTCAGACAAAACAAACTATCAAGTTTGTGGTAATCAGTTTGTGTCGGACACCTATATGGTCGAGCGTTATCTTGACTAAGTCATGCCATTTAGGGTAATTGCTATACAGAAATAACTACATCATTTACACTGTGGAGGTCGTGGCCTTGTAGGGTCACTCAATAGTTCAGCAGGAATGTCTCAAGTTTGATAATTGCCTTCACTTTTATGCGTGACCAGATAGATGTCTGACATGAACTGGTCATAATCATTCAATTTATTTGAGCTAAATTTTCTGTGTCATATTACAAAATATATTTCTGGACTGAATCAAGACTAGAACCAACCATTGTCAATACACATTATCTCAGATAATTCAGAATAGCATTGATAGGGAAAAAAACTTATTGCTACAATGAATGCACTTATCAGTAAGATGAAATCAACCTTATATTTTTTTTCCACGTTTGCAAATGATGTTTTCATTACCAGTGCAAACAAAATGGCTACTACATATTTCCTGATGGCATTTCCCAGAATGCACCACTTTGATGCTTAACAAAACCACAATTTCCTCTTCCGAGGGTAATTTTGATATCTATAGACCAAGACAAAACTAGGAGTTTTCACATCTTTGCCTGTGAATAAAAGCTATTAGTGGCATTACAGCTGTTGTTTTCAATGTTGATACGAGATAGCTACTTAGCCAATATTTACGTCGCCGATATAGAAACACGGGGAGATGGAGGGCAAGTAATCAGCGTGGGATGCCATATAAGGGATGCCAGTGGCAGCCACATATTGCCGAGACAAGGTTTGGATAATTAATTGATGGGTTTTACATGACGAGACGGAGAAACAGCTGTCGGGCGAAACAAGATTATGGACGGCATCATGCAACCCTGACATACTCCCCCCGTAAGCGACAGTCTCAAAGACAACCGCATCGTGCTTCTTATCTGTCTCGGCGTTGGCTTGGAGTTTACAGATGAAGACAAAGAGATGAGGAATATTCTTCTCATAAACAGATTGTGTTTCTCATCTGTCCAGGGGTTGGCTTGGAGTTTACAGACGAAGACAAAGAGATGTGGAATATTCTGCTCACAAACAGATTGTGTTTCTCATCTGTCCAGGCGTTGGCTTGGAGTTTACAGATGAAGAAAAAGAGATGTGGAATATAAATGTTGATCTCAAAGACAATCGTGTTATACTTCTTATCTGTTTTTTCATTATTATGATGTTGATTATATACACAAAATTGTTAAATATGTACGATTTATTGAATACATAAAGAGGATAAAAAAACTATGGTTTCAACATTACTGCAAAAACTGGTTTAATGATATCAGGCCTTTGGATTGAGAAATATATCTGAAAATGCAGAATAAAGGTCCTAAATCAGTGTATGATAAGAGAAGGGCATTCTGTTGCAGTGACAAGCCATGCACAGCTTAGACTGTACAGGAATCAATGTAAGTCAGGCTTTTTACCTCCAGATCTTCACAATGGAGGATGTAAATAACTAAAATCAGGGCAATATATCAACATCCACATTTCTTTTTTTGTAATTTAAGGCAAACCAATAAATAAACTTTATAATCGTCCACCATCACCTGGAGTCTATATTGTGAAGAATTTTTATAATACTAGACTTCATGCATTTGCTAGGATTTAGACATTATGTATTGTCTGTTATATTCATTCAAAAACCAGGACAAAAATGTATATAAAGCATTGAAGTTAACACATCAAAATGAAATATTCATTAACGATAGAGATCTATTGAACATTTTACAGTTGCATTGAGTTGTGATGACTTTTTTATTGCAATCACTTGAAGCGCTAATGCGCGACCTTTCTCCGCCACAGACAATACCTGACGGAACAATATAAGCGTTCTAGGTTAGACGTAGTCATTCAGCGATCACCCTGAATAAATAATAGGCAGAAACACTGGCCACTCAAGACATATTACTTCTAGCACGGATCCTGTCAAAAAGCAACTTTTTCTCATCCCACGCAGGTCGGTTAATGACACATGGGAGAGGGGCTCTCATGATCAGACGATCAATAATTTACCCTCATAGGCAAGCAACTTTTGTTCCTCAAGATTTCTCCAAAGTAAGAAGTGTAGATCCAATAACAGTCAAAAGAAATGGCACAAAAACGTCTTTGTTTGTGATCGGCGTTTGTCTTCTTCTAATATAGCTGATATTTCTATTAAGCTATGAAAGCAATGTTTAATCATTAATGAGGCTAAAGTGTTCCATAATTGCCTTCCAATATCCATAATTGTTTGGATCGCGGAACAATCACTTAAGGGCAGGTTCAGTCGTGGAAATGTTTTTCAAAGTGGTCTTGCAACTTCAGGTCTTGGATAGCAAATATAAAAATTTTTAAAATTTGTTTGTTTTTATCTCAGTATGAAGTTGTATGAAGTTATGTTGATCCAGAATTAATTTATTTGTGGTCTGAAATTTAATGTTACATATTACAGAATAAAATGAAACAAAGACGACTGAATTATTGTAATAGTTTTGCATATATAAATTTTTAGGGTATTTTTCAAGAAGATGTTTGACTGTTACTTATTAACTATTTTATGCTGTGAGGGTCCTGACGTGAGAAGGAGGGCTAAAACTCAGTCAAAGAAAATGTTTATTTGATACAATATTGATCAGGATTTTCGTTCCTGGATAAGCTGTGTTTTGTGTTCACTTGAAGAACTTTTGAACAAATTGTGGTTATGGGAAGATTTCCAACTGCAAGTGTTTGATTGAGGCTGTGAAATTAGGCGTATTGTTCACAGCGCAGTTATTTATAGAAGAAAATAGCAGGCCACCTTTCAAAAGTTATAAGCATCTTTGTGAGCCAAGTTTGCAATCTTCACATTAGAGACTCAGATTTGTATTAAGATTAGTATGGGACTGTGACCATGTTTGCATATTTTGTCTCATTTTTTAATTGAAAAGACCTTTTTTGTAAACATAATTTATTTTCATCCATACCACATGGTAACTTTGTGTAGATGTTTAAATTTAAAAGGCTGCTTATTTCAAGGATTGTAAGTTTGACCAATTTTGCCATTTTTATATATTTATTTAACAAAGTGCAGATAAAATATATATTGTATCCAAACTTTCAGTCTGTAAGACAATATTGAATATATTTAGGAAATCATACCACTGCAAATATAGGAAATCTACAGCTCCAGCTAAAATTATTTAAATTGGCTTTATAATGTACAGAATCGACCATGATTTCTGTTGTAACTGTAATATGTAGATCTTCTAGAAATGTGAGAAATTGTAAAAAAAAAAATACCAATTAAATATTTAAAATTAATCTTCCGGAACTATTTGTGTTGTTTTACAATCATCAAATCATTTGTTGTTATCATTGGCTTCAATCCAAGAATAAAGTTACTTGCAGAAATATCAGTTTAAAGCAAAAACTTCAATATCATTGATCAGTGCAAGTGAAAATTTATAGGTTTACTGTAATATACTGTGAAATACTCAAACAAAATAAGGAAGTTTAATGTATAGGAAATGCTTTACAGCAATCTACTTCCTGAGATATTACACAAACCTGCTTCCAGACAGAAATTAAGTGACAATGAAACAAAGTCAAATTCAATAGATTCGAAGCAGATTACAGTTTCCATTTTTCAATCATCTGACATGCAAGTTGAGGATCAAAAAAACTTTCAATTCATTAATATTTTAATCAAAGCCACAGCCTTGCATTATATGTGGACATGACAGAATGGGAGAGCTTTGAAACCAATAATGTATATTTCACATTGTTACTTCATTTAGATTGCATTATTTTTTCCCCAATTTCTTTTACTCATCACAAGAACAACTGTAAATATTTCGTGAAAATCAAAAGAAAATGGAAAACAAATATATGATTAGAAAATTGATTGGTTTTCCAGATTTAGTCCATAAATAACTGTATGATTATTTAATGAAAATCAAAAGAAAATGGAGAACAAAAATGGAGACCAAAGAGGAAATGAGCATGAAGTCATGTTTCCACATGTGCAGTCCGCGGTAGGACTCGCAGGGATGCACCGGCTTGAAGATGTTTTCATTGCTAAATTGTGGCGTCAAAGTCAAACTTGTAAATTATGAGAAACTTGTCTGTCACTCTGTGAGTCAGTGTGAAATGTTATGCCTCAACATACTTATGGATGTCATATAAGATATTGGTGCATACAGACTATGTATTGGTAGAGATGCCAGTCATACGCTCTTCCCACTACTTCTGCTCTCAATGGACTTGTGGCCGATCCTGTGTGCACCTTTTTATCATTGCCGGCAGGGACTGAAATGACAGAGAAGTTCTGTTTTAGAAATTACTGCACCTTTTTATCATTGCCGGCAGGGACTGAAATGAGAGAGAAGTTCTGTTTTAGAAATTACTGCACCTTTTTATCATTGCCGGCAGGGACTGAAATGACAGAGAAGTTCTGTTTTGGAAATTACTGCACCTTTTTATCATTGCCGGCAGGGACTGAAATTACAGAGAAGTTCTGTTTTAGAAATTACTGCACCTTTTTATCAATGCCAGCAGGGACTGACATGATAGAGAAGTTCTGTTTTGGAAATTACTGCACCTTTTTATCATTGCCGGCAGGGACTGAAATGACAGAGAAGTTCTGTTTTAGAAATTACTGCACCTTTTTATCATTGCCAGCAGGGATTGAAATGACAAAGAAGTTCTGTTTTGGAAATTACTGCTTGTATGATGCACTGTGCAATGCACTGTAAGAAGCAATGAAGATATGGCTTGATGCTAACTTATTTCTCAAACCTATGTCAGTCATGGAAGGAAAAGAATGACATGTCAAATTTCCTGAAAGATTTATCTACGTGATTTGAATAGAAAACCGGGGCAAATGCCATGTTTTAAGCAGTCAAGATTCATCCAAAGTACTTTTCTTTTCTCTACAGTTTATTTATTATTGATATATTTTGAGAAGAGGTTATACACAAGTAATTATGATCTAAGCAAACAATTCCTCAATAGAGCCAACAGTACTGAATCCAACACAGTTTGCATAATTAGCATAGTTAGAATATCTGAATGGTTAGCATATCTATCATAGATATTATATTGGCACAGTTTAATAGCATACCCAGTAAAATAACTAGCATAGTTTGCATATCTGACCTCTAGCATATTTGACATATCCAGCATATTTGACATATCCAGCATATTTGACATATCCAGCATATTTGACATATCCAGCATATTTGACATATCCAGCATATTTGACATATCCAGCATATTTGACATATCCAGCATACTTGACATATCTAGCATATTTGACATATCCAGCATATTTGACATATCTAGCATATTTGACATATCCAGCATATTTGACATATCTAGCATATTTGACATATCCAGCATATTTGACATATCCAGCATATTTGACATATCTAGCATATTTGACATATCCGGCATATTTGACATATCTAGCATATTTGACATATCCAGCATATTTGACATATCCAGCATATTTGACATATCTAGCATATTTGACATATATAGCATACCTGACGTATTAACATACCTGACATGTTTAGTATACCTTAGATAGCTCGCATACCTGAGATAGCTAGCATACTTGAGATGGCTAGCACACATGAGATAGCTAGCATACCTGACATATTTAGTATACCTGAGATGTCTAGCATACCTGACATATCTAGCATACCTGACATATTTAGCATACCTGACATATCTAGCATACCTGACATATTTAGCATACCTGAGATAGCTAGCATACTTGAGATAGCTAGCATACTTGACATATCTAGCATACCTGAGATAGTTAGCATACCTGACATATCTAGCATACCTGACATATTTAGCATACCTGAGATAGCTAGCATACCTGACATGTTTAGCATATTCTA
Source organism: Amphiduros pacificus (assembly GCA_949316495.1). Lineage (NCBI taxonomy): Eukaryota > Metazoa > Annelida > Polychaeta > Phyllodocida > Hesionidae > Amphiduros > Amphiduros pacificus. The sequence continues at coordinate 26,930,356 of OX439012.1, forward strand.
CATATAACACAGCTGAGATATTGGGTATTCACTCCCCAGCATAAGAAAGATCAGGTAAATTTTGCACAATATTTAATATTTATCATAGCATTATCAAGTGCATTAAAAATGTAAAATATCTGATCTGTTTTAAAGTAAAGTTTTGATTTATTTTGGACACTGTTTTTGGTTCTTCTTTTGTCCTGTCAGAGGTACTCGGACAGAGGAGCCACTTTGTTTGACAATATCTCAGGAACATTAGGACACCCTTCATCTCAATACAGACAAGGTCGTATCGAATATAGATCAGAGGTCGCAAGGGAGACGGAGGGAAAGTGCACATCGGTAGTAGGCAGACACATGTGATCATTTGTCAGGCCGGGTGCTCGGGATTAAATGGGTCGCTCGGGGACCAATAGATTATGGCTGCTCTGTCACGACCTCCCACACTCCACCTCTAGACAGTGTCCTCCACTCCACTCATCCAGATTTGACCTCCCACTCTCCAGGCAGTGACCTCTGCTTGACTTCTCGCACGGATACAGTTTCTAATGTCACAGAGCATGAGTGTTTGGTCCTATGACAGACTGCAGATCAATTTTTGACTGTTGGGCATACTGAGTGTGATAATGTCATGACCATGTGAAGCCACAAAAATGAAACTATTTCAGTGTTGCGCTATAAACATTGATCTTTTATGTGGAAAAAAGCCATTTCCAGTTCAGCCCATTTAAGCATTATCTACCGCCAGGTTGTGGAGTACAGTTTATGTATCATGCGTGTGTGCCATGTCAAGGGGTGAAATAACATATTCCAAAAAATCTATTCAAAAATTGAAAAGATATATCTAATTTTTGCTCGTTTAATAAAAAAATCAAGTGTTTCTTACTAAACTCTACAGATTACAGAATTGTATGGCGTTATATTTTAGATTTTTTTTAATGAAAGAAACACTATTCAGATACGTGGTATTGTCTCAGGATGTAATTTTCAGGTATGTCTCATGTGACGCACTAAAACATGTGGGATTCACCAACAAGCCCCTTCTGTCACACAGACTGTTTTTTATGGACACAAAGAATTAGCATATCTTAGTAGGTCAAGGTCAAGGCCTTTTGGGAGAGGCTTGTCAGTTTCACTGTCCATGCACATATTTCACATTCCAGGCTAACATGGAACTTTGACATTTGAATGTAGGTCAGTGATCTCCCAGGTCAAAGGTGAAATTCAGAAATTAACATTTCATCGCATCAGTCTTTCATGTCCATAAATTTGGTAGAATTATGCAAAACTAAATCAATTGTTAGAGTAAGGAGGGCAGGTTCTCAACGAATCAAATAAGAAAACAATTTGTTCTGTTGTAGGATCAGAAGCAAGTGAAACATTAAGATAATGTTAACTGCAGACTCATGAGTCATGTAGTTGCCCTCCAAAGTGCATGGAGTTTCTAGCTATAACATTTTCTGTACAATCCAATCATTTCAACATACATTTTATCCTCCAAAACAAGACTCTTTTCTCATATCATTCCCTGCCTACCCTCCATGACAGGACCTCTCTCTCATACCAGTCCCTGCCTACCATCCATGACAGGACCTCTCTCTCATACCAGTCCCTGCCTACCATCCATGACAGGACCTCTCTCTCATACCAGTCCCTGCCTACCCTCCATGACAGGACCTCTCTCTCATACCAGTCCCTGCCTACCCTCCATGACAGGACCTCTCTCTCATATCAGTCCCTGCCTACCCTCCCTAACAGGATTTCTCTCTCATATCAGTCCCTGCCTACCCTCCATGACAGGACCTCTCTCTCATACCAGTCCCTGCCTACCCTCCATGACAGGACCTCTCTCTCATATCAGTCCCTGCCTACCCTCCATAACCATGATAACATGATTTCTCTCTCATATCAGTCCCTGGCTACCCTCCATGGCAGGACCTCTCTCTCATATCAGTCCCTGCCTACCCTCCATATCAAAACTTCTCTCTCATATCAGTCCCTGCCTACCCTCCATATCAGGACCTCTCTCTCTCATACCAGTCCCTGCCTACCCTCCCTAACAGGATTTCTCTCTCATATCAGTCCCGCCTACCCTCCATAACAGGACTTCTCTCTCATACCAGTCCCTGCCTACCCTCCATATCAAAACTTCTCTCTCATATCAGTCCCTGCCTACCCTCCATAACCATGATAACAGGATTTCTCTCTCATATCAGTCCCTGCCTACCCTCCATAACAGGACCTCTCTATCATATCAGTCCCTGCCTACCCTCCATAACAGGACCTCTCTCTCATATCAGCCCCTGCCTACCCTCCATAACAGGACCTCTCTCTCATATCAGTCCCTGCCTACCCTCCATAACAGGACCTCTCTCTCATATCAGTCCCTGCCTACCCTCCATAACAGGACCTCTCTCTCATATCAGTCCTTGCCTACCCTCCATGACAGGACCTCTCTCTCATATCAGTCCTTGCCTACCCTCCATGACAGGACCTCTTCTCTCTCATATCAGTCCTTGCCTAACCTCCATATCAAAACTTCTCTCTCATATCAGTTCCTGTCTTCAATGGTCAAAAAGTGTGTTCGGGATCAGCCGCAAGTCATGACTATTCATAAAAATCTGGCTGTGCACTGATTGGTGAAAGAATAATTGCACATTCGTTTAGATTCTGCTTTGTACCGATCGGTTAGTGTTTCAGTCAGCCAACTGATCACAGGTCGTGACCTGAGGCGAGTTAACTCTGATTGAATAATACTGCTTTGTCGGCAAAAGTGCTTTCTGGTCTGAGCAGGAGTTATGCTAGTCTCAATATATCTTATCATCTCATTATATCATTACAACCTGTCCCTTGTAGATTGAGTGCGACCTAAAAAAAAAACGTCATGCTGTATGAAGTGACTTATTGGTCGCTACTTTGAAGCGGGGTGTTGCTTTAAATGGCATCTTGATACAATAAGGAATGTTGCCATGACAAACGGAAGATTCACATGACTGAATGATTAATTAGCGGTCAATTTGAATGCCAATACTGAGCATAAGCGCCAGGCCAGTTATCAGAGAAAGAAGACCTAACATTGCTGGGTATTTTGCTACCACATTTTCCTGTTGAAATTTTGATGTCAATCCTGAAACTTTTTCAACAAAGCTATTAGTAAATATTCACGAGCACCTTGATCTGGACGACAAGTTGTTTCTTGGAGGCTCGACTCCTAATTAGTTGTACATTTATGGCCTCTGTAGCTAATTAATGCCATTAATTATCCAAACAAGCACTCCGAGTCCTGTAATAGATTCCTTACCTCAACCAGGTCATAGATCATAAAAAACCCAAAAAACAAACCTTCTGGGCACTATAAAGATGGAATGTGGAAGCAGAGAGTCTGGATGTGTCAGAACAAATAAAGAACAAAAGGTCGGCAGATTATATCAGTGTTAGCACCTGGTCGCCACTCTTGTCTGTTTTCATATACTTAGAGTTGCATGTACAGAATGACCCATCTCGGTAAGAGAAGAGCAAATGGGCTAATCCAGAAAAAGGAAAAAAAGTAGCGATGATTGCATTTTATAAATTTCACAATTATGGTTCCTTTTTTATTTAAGAGTTCCAGTTTGTAATTTTCAATAGAAAAATGAGAGAGCTTTGAAATAGCATCCAGCAAGCAGCCTATGGTTAAACTTCAGAGCTATTCCAGATTTTTTTCAATTAGTTGATTGACCTTCCAATTCCCTAAATCTACATAGAGGATGGTGTTTCATTTGGTAATGGGGTTATTTTTTTTCTTGAAGCTACTTTTAGAATGTAAACTCAACTGTCCAAACAGGGCTCAGTGTAAAGCCAAGTGTCAATATTTCTCCTGTAACTATGGAAACAACCTTGACCTTAGAATTTATGATTATTGTTCAAACATCTGTGTACCGGCACACTCAAGTTCCAACTGTTTAATTTTTTTTTTTTTTTCAGATTCCAATTTTGTCAGAATGAGGTCAAATCTGAGGGTTTTTCACAATGCTAAAATTTCAGCCAGATGTTTGATGGACGTTCTTATTTGTGCCTATGTTGACACGTTTTTCATATTTTGCTCATACCGCGCATAATGCATAGCATGGCTTGGCTATGTGATAAACACCAGTTTTCTCCGACTTATTGGTAATTAACATTCAGCACAGAGTGGGACATCTAGCAATCTCTGATTGTAATTTGATAAGTTTTTGGTTCCACATTAAATATACCATAGTTCTACCCACTGCCTAGTCTCTTTGTCAGCAGTCTGTCTATCAGTATGTTTCAGTTTAAGCAGTTTCAAAATACCGACAATCCCATTAATCTGACATAATTGTGTGAGACGGAGAGTGTCGGATTAACAAGGATTGACTGTACTATATTTTTAGCCTTGTGGCAGGGATATACGATTAGTTTGTCAGGTCTGTTATCAGAGCTATAACTTGTCATGGGGCTCATTACTCTAAGTTGACATAGGGGTGAGTTGACATAGTGGCCCCTGAGTGGGGAGTGGTTGGTCCCTCAGTGGGGAATGGTTGGTCCCTCAGTGGTCCCTCAGTGGGGAGTGGGTGGTACCTCTGTGGGGAGTGGGTGGTCCCTCAGTGGGGAGTGGGTGGTCACTCAGTGGTGAGTGGATGATCACTCAGTGGGGAGTGGGTGGTCCCTCAGTGGGGAGTGAGTGGTCCCTCAGTGGGGAGTGGGTGGTCCCTCAGTGGGGAGTGGGTGGTCACTCAGAGGTGAGTGGGTGGTCCCTCAGAGGTGAGTGGGTGGTCACTCAGTGGGGAGTGGTTGGTCACTCAGTGGGGAGTTGGTGGTCCCTCAGTGGGGAGTGGTTGGTGGGTCGGTGGTCCCTCAGTGGGGAGTGGGTGGTCCCTCAGTGGGGAATGGTTGGTCCCTCAGTGGTCCCTCAGTGGGGAGTGGGTGGTACCTCTGTGGGGAGTGGGTGGTCCCTCAGTGGGGAGTGGGTGGTCCCTCAGTGGGAGTGGGTGTTCCCTCGGTGGGAAGTGGGTGGTCCCTTGGTGGGGAGTGGGTGGTCCCTCAGTGGGGATTGGGTGGGCCCTCAGTGGGGATTGGGTGGGCCCTCAGTGGGGAGTGGGTGGTCCCTCAGTGGGGAGTGGGTGGTCACTCAGTGGGTGGTTGGTCCCTCTGTGGGGAGTGGGTGGTCCCTCAGTGGGGAGTGGGTGGTCCCTCAGAGGTGAGTGGGTGGTCCCTCAGTGGGGAGTGGGTGGTCCCTCAGTGGGGAGTGGGTGGTCCCTCAGTGGGGAGTGGGTGGTCCCTCAGTGGTGAGTGGGTGGTCCCTCGGTGGGAAGTGGGTGGTCCCTCGGTGGGAAGTGGGTGGTCCCTTGGTGGGGAGTGGGTGGTCCCTCAGTGGTGAGTGGGTGGTCCCTCGGTGGGAAGTGGGTGGTCCCTCGGTGGGAAGTGGGTGGTCCCTTGGTGGGGAGTGGGTGGTCCCTCAGTGGTGAGTGGGTGGTCCCTCAGTGGGGAGTTGGTGGTCCCTCAGTGGGGAGTGGGTGGGCCCTCAGTGGGGATTGGGTGGGCCCTCAGTGGGGAGTGGGTGGTCCCTCAGTGGGGAGTGGGTGGTCACTCAGTGGGTGGTTGGTCCCTCTGTGGGGAGTGGGTGGTCCCTCAGTGGGGAGTGGGTGGTCCCTCAGAGGTGAGTGGGTGGTCCCTCAGTGGGAAGTGGGTGGTCCCTCGGTGGGAAGTGGGTGGTCCCTTGGTGGGGAGTGGGTGGTCCCTCAGTGGTGAGTGGGTGGTCCCTCGGTGGGAAGTGGGTGGTCCCTCGGTGGGAAGTGGGTGGTCCCTTGGTGGGGAGTGGGTGGTCCCTCAGTGGTGAGTGGGTGGTCCCTCAGTGGGGAGTTGGTGGTCCCTCAGTGGGGAGTGGGTGGTCCCTCAGTGGGGAGTGGGTGGTCCCTCAGTGGGGAGTGGGTGGTCCCTCAGTGGGGAGTGGATGGTCCCTCAGAGGTGAGTGGGTGGTCCCTCAGTGGGGAGTGGGTGGTCCCTCAGTGGGGAGTGGGTGGTCCCTCAGTGGGGAGTGGGTGGTCCCTCAGTGGGGAGTGGGTGGTCCCTCAGTGGTGAGTGGGTGGTCCCTCGGTGGGAAGTGGGTGGTCCCTCTGTGGGAAGTGGGTGGTCCCTTGGTGGGGAGTGGGTGGTCCCTCAGTGGTGAGTGGGTGGTCCCTCAGTGGGGAGTTGGTGGTCCCTCAGAGGTGAGTGGGTGGTCCCTCTGTGGGGAGTGGGTGGTCCCTCAGTGGGGAGTGGGTGGTCCCTTGGTGGGGAGTGGGTGGTCCCTCTGTGGTGAGTGGGTGGTCCCTCTGTGGTGAGTGGGTGGTCCCTCTGTGGGGAGTGGGTGGTCCCTCAGTGGGGAGTGGGTGGTCCCTCAGTGGTGAGTGGGTGGTCCCTCAGTGGGGAGTTGGTGGTCCCTCAGAGGTGAGTGGGTGGTCCCTCTGTGGGGAGTGGGTGGTCCCTCAGTGGGGAGTGGGTGGTCCCTTGGTGGGGAGTGGGTGGTCCCTCTGTGGTGAGTGGGTGGTCCCTCTGTGGTGAGTGGGTGGTCCCTCTGTGGGGAGTGGGTGGTCCCTCAGTGGTGAGTGGGTGGTCCCTCAGTGGGGAGTGGGTGGTCCCTCGGTGGGGAGTGGGTGGTCCCTCTGTGGGGAGTGGGTGGTCCCTCTGTGGGGAGTGGGTGGTCCCTCAGTGGGGAGTGGGTGGTCCCTCTGTGGGGAGTGGGTGGTCCCTCAGTGGTGGGTCGGTGGTCCCTCTGTGGGGAGTGGGTGGTCCCTCTGTGGGGAGTGGGTGGTCCCTCTGTGGGGAGTGGTGGTCCCTCGGTGGGGAGTGGGTGGTCCCTCGGTGGGGAGTGGGTGGTCCCTCAGTGGGTGGGTGGTCCCTCAGTGGGGAGTGGGTGGTCCCTCAGTGGGGAGTGGGTGGTCCCTCTGTGGTGAGTGGGTGGTCCCTCTGGTGAGTGGGTGGTCCCTCATTGGGGAGTGGGTGGTCACTCAGTGGGAAGTGGGTGGTCCCTCAGTGGGTGGGTGGTCCCTCAGTGGGGAGTGGGTGGTCCCTCAGTGGGGAGTGGGTGGTCCCTCAGTGGGGAGTGGGTGGTTCCTCAGATTTATGTCATAAATGAAGAAGCTGGTGAAGTAAATCTTAAATTCTTATTATTAGCAAAGTTATTGTATCATAACAAGAATAAAGAGAATTATGTTTATTTTATTTTGATATTTTAGCAAGAGTTTTGAGATAAAGAAACGAAGTGTTATTAACACCATTTACTCAAGTTTCACCAGTAAAAACATTTTACTTGTTGGCCTTGATAAAGCAATGTATAACAGAACGTGATGAATAGAATTAATCTAATTCAAGGAGATCGGAACAGAACAATTCGGTTGGGTTAGGTGAATGAGATTTATGGACTGTGCGGAAATTGCTACTGGAATATTTTAATTTTGTAATTGGTAAAGAATTTCTTGATGAAGCAAATTCATCTTGATCACAGTGAATTCTCAGAAAATGAAATGTTTCAGATGGTTGATATTTTTGGAAACAACAGAATTTTAATATGTTAAAATATGGATTATTACCACGATTAATTTGCTCATTTTTCCAAAATGAACTCAAACCTACAGAGCCACCGTGAATAGAGTCGGGTAAAAACCTTGAAACAATCTGCTGACAGATGCAGAGTGTATGCACAATGAAACATATCTTCGGTTTAATTAGATAATATGATTTAATCGGAATAGCAACGTTCAATTGTTTGCGTTTATATATAAGTAATCTTGACAAGCTTTTCAAGCGAAAGCTTTAATACCCACAGCATTTAATTCAGAATGTATATATGCCAAAACCTATAAAGACTATGATTTAGCAGGAACAAACACAATCCAAAATGCAGTTCACAATCAATTCTCTTTGAATCAAATTTCATTGGCAAGCCGGAATAACGCAATATAATTTGAATAATGTTCATGAATATTTATGAGGCAGCAAATGAATAGAACGGATTTGTGTGATCAAATAACAGAAATATTTGTGGCATTTTGATCTGGCAATGTTTAAATTGGATGATTTGATTCGGAGCTTTACGTAGACTGGCTGCAGTGGATTCTCCGTGGTGGAGGCTACTAGATGATTGATATGTTTTTGAGACGACCAAATATTATATTCACCTGTCAGCCTTATGGAGTGTTATTATTGACTTGCTGTATTTAGCTCATGGGCTTGTGTCAGCTTGGTTACATATTGAAAATAGTTTCCTATTGAAAATATGTGTATCTATTCCATCGTTTTATTTCTTTATTTATCCATAAAAGAAATGATAGCCAAAGAGAAACTCTGTAATTTAGGAGTAACTTGTTTGACTTGTTTTATAGCATTTGGATTGTGTCAATTTAATACATATCTTGTTGAGTTTCTTATTGAAAATATGTGGATCTTTTTCATTTTTTCATTTCTGTATTTATCAATTCCATAATGTAATACGAAATGATAGTCAAAGGGAAAGTCTGTTATTTAGGAGCAACTTTAAATTTGTTAGATAGAAATATGATTTTATTGAGGTACAATTTAGAATATTTGTTACCTTCACCTTGATTTAATGAAATAGCAATATGACAAATATCCTCAAGTCATTTGTTTTTAGATAATTGCAATTAGACTTGATGTGGGTTAATATGATTGTTTGGGTCCTGGCTGCTGATGCTGACAGATTTGACTGCGAGACTGCTAACAACTCACCACGCCATCGCAAATGGTAACATTTTTGCCTCTCCGGACATGGCCGACAAAAACATAATTGTATTACACGGCAGTGTTATGACTTCTGACAGGTTGAGGCCGTAAGCGACGCTTTTTGACCCAACCCGTTATGTGCTCGGAACACGCAAGCTTACACTCACAGCTATGCTCTTAGTATACAGCTCCAAATGACACAATTCTCTGCCAAGTTGATTTGGATGTTTGGGGTCAAACTTTGATGTGCAGTGCCCGGTAATAGATAAAGAATTCTGTTGGATCTATTTGTTTGGGGTTTAACATCACTTTCGGCCTTATTTCAGTCATTTCATGATGAGACCTACTTATAGCAGATATAGTAATGTCTCACTGAATTGTCATGTCACTGGTCCTTGACATAACAACCTATTAAGTCATTAGGCAATGACCTCAGGTCATATGAGAAATTGTAAAATGAAGAGAAACATCCGACATGGCCGGGAATCAAACCCATGACCTTTGGATCATCACAGAGGAACTGGTGATAATAAGCTTGCACACAAACTTTGCCACGCCCTATGCCCTTTGTTGGATCTGATATGTTTCTCTCCGTTACAGTTATTTCTATAATACTGTCTGATGCCATTTGTAAAAATTAACATCAACATTGAGAGGATCATCACGGTTCATAAGAGTACATGATTGTGATGTCAGCCATTCCGTCTGACGTCCTGATCATTATTTCAGTTGTAAAATGAAAATATAACTTATTGATGAGGAAATTGTGAAATCAATAATTCTTAGTTTGTTTTGCACAATACATTTCATGATGTCATAAGTATATTGCCATACTCTTATGACGTCATTTTACCTTTCAGTGCCTCTATGATGACACTCCAGATAAAAATGATGCCAAGAAAGAAGTGTGCTTTCATTAGGGGGCTATAAATTAGGATCTTGTTCAAATAAATTTCACAGACACTGATGGGGATGCATCAATCAAAAAGTTGATAGATGTGAAAGACGAATATATTTATCACCAATGTGTGAATTCTTAAATTTTTTTGCAAAACTGGTGCTTAATTCCTTTAAAATGTCTGCACAACATAATCCTGTCTAAAATATGAAATTTGTAGTCACCGAACATGAGAAGACTTTCTGTTGGGACAACATTCTCCGAACAGGGCAGGAAATGACACACTTCCTGCTGAGTCACTCCCATGACGGCCATTTTGGACAGCACAGGAAACTGGCAGAATGCAAAAGTCATGTTTTACAAAATGTTGGGCAGTAAAGGCACACTCAGATGCCAGCCATCATTAGAGCTGAGCTTAAACTAAATGTCTAATTTCAGCAGAACACGGGCACTCGAATTGAAGACACAAATTGATTTAAATTCTACTGAACTTGTCTTGACATTTCAATTTGTACTTGGTCCTTTTACTCTGAATTTTACGAACAAGAAGTGCCCAGATAGCCAGTGTGTGTTTTAAATGCAGTACCTTTTTTGTGGTAGGTTGTAATTTAAAGCAGAAAATGTACATAGATATTTCTGCAAAGTATTAAATGGATAAATAAGTTTCATTTGGCCGTTTTTGATTATTTCTGATTTATAGTCTGGGTTATAAACATTAATCCCAAAAGAACTAGCCTATTTAAACTTTTTTGATTGGCGGGACTAACCTTTTTTTGACGAATGTTTCTACAAACTTCATTGATAAAATGTATAACCATGGTTATTCAATATGTTCAATAAAATTCTAGAGTAAAAGGTTGATGATTCAAGTAATCCACTCAACATATAATATACCAAGAGAATATTCTTGGCATATTCTGATCAGGTTTCACATTTTATTTTGAGCATATTCTCATCAGATTTCACATTTTATTCACAGTATATTCCGATCAGGTTTCACATTTTATTCACAATATATTTTGGTCAGGTTTCACATTTTATTTTTAGCATATTTTGATCAGGATTCACACTTTATTCACAGTATAATTTGGATCAGGTTTCACATTTTATTCAAAGTATATTCTGATCAGGTTTCACATTTTATTCTTAGCATATTCTGATCAGGTTTCACATTTTAATCACAATATATTTTGGTCAGGTTTCACATTTTATTCTTAGCATATTTTTATCAGGATTCACATTTTATTCACAATATATTTTGATCAGGTTTCACATTTTACTCACAATATATTCTGATCAGGTTTCACATTTTATTCACAGTATATTTCCCGGTTTCTTACCCAAGATGCAATATTTGCATTATAGATTGCTACAATATTGTTTCTTGGTCGAGTCCATATGAAAGAGAATTGACTGTTTCTGTGGAGTTGTTGATGCTCTATGACAAAGCCGTGTGAATTCTGCACGGAGGAGGCAGCCTCGACCATTCATCTTATGCAGGACTCACCTTGCTGATCTCACTAAAGATGTGGATACAACTGCCTGCATTGTATGGGTGGGACGGGAAGGGAGAGGGGGAGAAAGTAAGGAAATAGTGTCTGTTAGAAGATAGGGTGAGGGGGAGAAAATATAAATGCCTGCATTTTACTTGTACGTGTGGGACAGGAAGGGAGAGGTGGAGAAAATAAGGAAATAGTGTCTGCTAGAAGATAGGGTGAGGGGAGAATATATTACTGCCTGCATTTTTCGTGTGGGAGGGAAAGGGAGAGGGGGGAAAATAAAGACGTTGCCACATGGGAAGAATAGAAAAGAGAAATTAGTTTCAGATAAGGGTAGGATGTACAAATGAAAAAACAAAACATAGTTGTTTTTCCAATATAGTTACAAGAAAATGGTCCAACATAAGAATGACCATGGTCCTCCTCATGAAGAAGTAGACCGCAGGTTCTGAGAACTCATCTCATCAAACAGAACCCCCATTTAGTCCCTTTTCCTGAACAACTCAAGGGGCATAGTGTCTTAAGTCCCATGTGAACCTTCGAGCAAGTTGTCGCAAATCGTCACCTGCCCTCGGGCGAGCGGATAAGAGCCGCTCAATGTGGACTAAAAGTTTAATGACAGAGGCGAGGATGTTAGATGCAGCTGCCGGCGACTCAAGTAGGCGTTTACCTCAGAGTGGGCAGTTAATATGGCCGAAGTAAGTGACCGTTATGTTCAATACCAGCAAAATATCTTTCCAAAATATCTTTGCATATATTCATATAAGGGGTGATTAAAAAATTAAATGGATTTTTTTTTTGGTGTTTCATACTGAGCAAAAGTTTAATCCAGAATGCTTATATTCAAATGAAAGGTAATCCAAAAATTAGATAAAATATATATATATATATTAATCAAGTTGGTGTGTGGTGATTAATCATAACCTTGTTACTCTTTAAAAGGAGTAGGGCATTGAGTCCCAGTGACAGGCTTCTTCCTGATCTGATGTAGCTTAGTTAGTGCTGAAAAGTTTGTTCATGAAACAAACAAATATCAGATTAATTTAAATTAAAGAATACAACTCATATAAAAGTTTTTATTGCATGATTTGTTGAAGGAAATGGGAAAGCTGGTAAATAACATCAAGGTTTTAATTAATTGTTAATTGGGGTTTAATGATGCAGTAATTTTTGATTGAAAGAAGATGTCATGCTCATTTGAAGAAAGGAAGAAGGTCGGGTTTTAAGGGAGCATTTTATGTCAGGAAGTGTAAATAAAGAGGCAGCCATTGTTGTGGTTATGGTACTTTTTCAAAGATTCCTGTCTTGAAGACTGCATCCAACCTGCCCCACTAGCGCAGTTGGTAGTGTGTAGGATCTCTGCCTTTGTTGGTGATAAATGGTGGACGGGAGGTGGTGGGTTCGACTCCCACTGCCGGCAGTGTTACTTTCACACTGATTAAAAAGCTTGAAAGTCGACCTGATATGGCCATAGTTGCTGAAAGGGTTGTAAAAACACCATTTCACAAGACTGCATCCAAAACAGAAAATAGGGTGTTCATAAAAAAGTACTAAAATGTAAAATACAGGGTGCTAACAATATATGAGGCTCTAAAAGGCAGGATACAGGGTGCTAACAATATATGAGGCTCTAAAAGGCAGGATACAGGGTGCTAACGATATATGAGGCTCTAAAAGGCAGGATACAGGGTGCTAATAATATATGAGGCTCTAAAAGGCAGGATACGGGGTGCTAACAATATATGAGGCTCTTAAAGGTAGGATACGGGGTGCTAACGATATATGAGGCTCTAAAAGGCAGGATACAGGGTGCTAACGATATATGAGGCTCTAAAAGGCAGGATACAGGGTGCTAACGATATACGAGGCTCTAAAAGGCAGGATACAGGGTGCTAACAATATATGAGGCTCTAAAAGGCAGGATACAGGGTGCTAATAATATATGAGGCTCTAAAAGGCAGGATACGGGGTGCTAACAATAAATGAGGCTCTTAAAGGTAGGATACGGGGTGCTAACGATATATGAGGCTCTAAAAGGCAGGATACAGGGTGCTAACGATATATGAGGCTCTAAAAGGCAGGATACAGGGTGCTAACGATATATGAGGCTCTAAAAGGCAGGATACAGGGTGCTAACGATATATGAGGCTCTAAAAGGCAGGATACAGGGTGCTAACAATATATGAGGCTCTAAAAGGCAGGATACAGGGTGATAACAATATATGAGGCTCTAGAAGGCCAGATTCAGACTACCATGCATGGCATAAGTGATATCCTAAAATAGGGTAATAATATTGCCATTAAACAGTAGAAAACTGATATTTATGTCCTGACCTCCATCCCCATCCCAAACAGAAATTAATTCACTGATAAGTCCCAGGGGATTCTGACAAAAATGAAAACAAGGGCACTGAGCTGCTTCACTTTGGCAGGAGTTTAGGTCCTAGTGGCTTACCAACCACCGCCCTGCCAGAAATCTAAATGATTATCCTCGGCTCAATCTCGCGAGATTCACTTTTACGCACCTAACTCGGCATGTTCCCATTCAAAGAAAGTTGTTTTGGTCAAACCCATGCTATGTTCTTAGACTTAGTTATGAGTAGAGCTACTCTTATGATCATAAGGTTAGATTGCTCTTATATCTATCTATATTATTTTTTTCCAAATTTCACATCATCTTGGCAGAAGTTAAAATGATAATTGGCTGTTGCATCTTGCAGCACTCGCTTTTATGTACATTCATGCTTCCTTGTGAATAAAGATAGTTATTTTGATGGGTTTTTTTTACACAAAATTAAAATTCTGCTACTTTTTTGGTTTCCATTTCAATAATAGTTATATAAAACTTTTGGCCAAGAAGGCGAAGTTAATTATAATAAAAATATGTGAAGCCATTTATGAAGTAAATGGTTGGTCCTAAAACATCTGAATGGTCTTGCCTTTATTACATACATGTTGATTACCTATGGCATAAAGGCATAGTTATATATCAAGTATAGAATAAAGGCCTAGTTATATATCAAGTATAGCATAAAGGCCTAGTTATATATCAAGTATAGCATAAAGGCCTAGTTATATATCACGTATAGCATAAAGGCCTAGTTATATATCAAGTATAGCATAAAGGCCTAGTTATATATCAAGTATAGCATAAAGGCCTAGTTATATATCACATATAGCATAAAGGCCTAGTTATATATCAAGTATAGCATAAAGGCCTAGTTATACATCAAGTATAGTATAAAGGCCTAGTTATATATCAAGTATAGCATAAAGGCATAGTTATATATCAAGTATAGCATAAAGGCATAGTTATATATCAAGTAATAATAATAATAATAATAATAAAATTTGTATAGCGCTGATACCAGACAAGTCTGTTCATAGCGCTGAGTTCAGGACGTGCATCCTGAAGAGATGAGTTTTCAGCCTACTCTTAAACGAGGAGACTGAAGTACTTGTCCTAATATTAGTAGGCAAGGAATTCCATAGTCGTGGGCCAGCAGATGAGAAGGCCCTGTCACCTATTGTTCTTAGCCTAGTATTAGGTACCTGTAGGTGGGTGCCATCATTGGATCTTAGACAGCGTTCACCTTCTTTGATATGGAGTAGATCCCGTAAGTAAGGCGGAGCCTTACCATTGAGGGCTTTCCAGGTTAATAGAAGAATTTTAAAATCAATTCTCGCGTGAACTGGAAGCCAATGCAGTTCCCGTAATTTTCCTGAGATGTGATCAAATTTCCTGATTTTTCCAACTACCCGTGCTGCAGAGTTTTGGAGGTATTGCAGTTTCCTGATGTCAGTTTTAGGAAGACCCGCCAGAAGACCATTACCATAGTCAAGGGTGGATGTGACAAAAGCATGGGTAAGTGTTACCGCGGTCTTCTCGTCTAGACAATGTCTGATGGCGCTAAGTTCCTGATGTGATAATAGCCCTTCTGACACATTTTCCTGATCTGGGCCTTCATGTCCATGTTGGAGTCAAATGTGATACCAAGGTCAACCACTGACTGACTAGGAGCAATATCAGAGTCACCCACTCTGATTGTGGTTGGGATACTGCTATGGGTGGTAGTACTGTACCTGTCAGTACATATGAGCATCTCAGTTTTTCCATCATTTATCTTCATCTTGTTTGATATGAGGAAGTTCCTGACTTCACTGACACATTTCTCCAGTTTGTGTCTGCTCATATCCACATGATGAGGAGAAGCGTGATCAACAGGGATGTAGATCTGAGTATCATCTGCATAAATGTGATAGCTTAGACCATATTTGGCAAGTATATCAGATAGGGGTGACATGTAGATGGTGAACAGTATAGGACCCAGGACTGAGCCCTGGGGCACCCCATATTTTAAGGATTTGAGACGGGATCTATGGATTCCTACCTTCACACATTGCTTTCTGTCCATTAGGTATGACCGAATCCAGGAGAGTGCATGACCTTTTACGTTGCATCTATCCCTCAGTCTATCCAAGAGGATTTGATGGTCAATAGTGTCAAAGGCAGCGGAAAGGTCAAGCAACAGCAGGATAACTGCCTTTCTATTGTCCAGACAACCCAAGATATCATTTTGCACTTTTAACAAAGCGGTTTCAGTGCTGTGATATTCTTTGTAGGCTGATTGAAACTTGTCAGTAAGACCATTCCTTACAAGATGGGGGACTAGTTGGTCTGCAACCGCCCTCTCCGTTAGTTTAGAGACAAATGTAAGGTTGGATACAGGCCTATAGTTTTTTTCAACCAGTTCTAGACCAAGTTTCTTCAGCAGGGGTGTTATGATGGCTATTTTCATATTTTCCGATACTGCTGATTCCATCAATGATTTATTTATGATGGAAGTAATTATTGGTAGGAGGTCATCCAAGAGGTCAAGTAGGAGCCAGGTTGGAATTGGATCTAGGTCACATGACTTCTTAGCAGACCTTTTGACCAATTTCCGTACGTCGTCAATGGTTAAGGGTGTGAACCTTTCCAGACATGTAGTGCTATTGTTCACAGTGTCACCTGGTGGCGAAATTTGGCAGGATGGAGCGTTATCAATGTCCAGGCGGATTCTCTCTATTTTTTCAAGAAAGAATGAGTTAAACTTCTCAGCTTGAGTGATCTCACAGTCAGATTGGGGCATAGGTGTGTCCTTTTTCTTGTGCATGACTGTGTCAATGACTCTAAAGAGCTTTTTAGGGTCATGTTTGTTTTCCTCAACCAGGTTGGAGAAATATGCTGATTGAGCAGATTTAAGCATTGAGTTGTATTTGTTCCTCTGAGAGTTATACAGCTCCTTGTCAATTTGAGAGCCAGTCTTGCTCATTTTTCTCTCAAGCCTCCTCTTGAGAGATCTTTCCAGCTTTAGTTGGTCACTCATCCAAGGTACAGGTTTGCGTTGGGTGACCTTGGCAACTTTGATAGGTGCATGTTTATCCATGAGTGATGTGAGTTCCCTATCATAATAATTTACCATGTCCTCCAAGGATAAATGTTCCCAAGTAGTGTCTCCATCAGTTAGGGATTTGATGTCCCTTCTAAGGGATTCAAGATCTAATCCCTTGAAATTCCTAAATTTGATAGATTTTTTGGGGGGTTTAGGAGGTATGATATCAAGGTAAATTTTAATCATTTTATGATCTGATAAGTATTCATCTACCAGGTGACTCTTTAGGAACTTATTACCCCTAAAGGTAATGATTAGATCAAGGGTGTTCCCTAACCTATGGGTTGGTTCCTGAACCCATTGTGTTAGATCAAAGGTAGATAGGATGTCATTAAACTTAATGACATCAGGCTTTAAGGGCAGGTTGACATGGAAGTTATAGTCACCAAGGAAAATGACCTCATGACTGAAGGAACCATAATGTGCAACCAACTGGGTGAACTCATCATAGAACTCAGAGTAGGTATATCTATTCCGATCAGATGGTTCAGGTCTGTATATCACCACAAATGTTATCTTTTTACCCTTCAGAGTAATGGATGACTCCATGAGCTCCATGGTGGTGACTACTGGTTGGTTGGCCCTATTGGTTGTGAAAGGGAGTTCAGATTTGTATAAAATCCCTAATCCTCCCCCTGTGCGACCAATCCTAGGAAAAGACTCAAATTCAATTGACCCTTCCTTAAGTTCACTTTTGACTTTGTCAGATTTTGAGTCATGCATCCAAGTTTCAGTCATGAACAGGGCATCAAGGTCATGCTCCGTAAAATAATCTTTTACTGGCAGGATCTTGCTAGATATGCTCTGTACGTTGCAACATCCAATATTTAAAGTTTTCTTACCATTCCTATTAGGATTTTTAATACGAGGATGCTGTTTATTTACAATACGTGGCTGACCACGTGGAGCAGAGCGAGCACGTGTAGTTGGAGCCGGGCCTGCCAGCCGTACCGTATTGTGATTGGCTTGATCAGACCACGTGGTGTAGTTGGGCGTGGCTTGTTCATAGGATGAGTGTCCAAGATAGCGTAGACATTCAAACCGATTTCTGTTGTGACACGAGCCTGTGACGCTCTGATTGGCTGCTTTGGGCCACGTGATCACAGTAGGCGTGGCTTTACTGTGGCCACGTGTTGATTTTTGTGTATGCTTAAGCGTGTATTTAAAAGTGGTTGACAGATTTTTTGATCGATTCTTTACCCTGGTTATATCATAGCTCGGGAAAGAAACGGGTGACCCGCCAGAGTCAAACGGGTAGAGGTTCCACAGAGCATTCCTACGAGTCAAAGTACGTAATATTGAATGCTTGTTTAGCTTATCAGTTATACGACAATGGATCGGGTGTTTAAAGCCTATGGTGTAAATAGGGAAATTTTTATATGAGTGGATCGAGTCATATTTATTGATAAGACAGAGATTTACATTCTTCAAGTTATTGGTGACGTTTACTATGTCAAGATGCCATTGGCATAGGAGAATGCTACGAGTCTTAAATGAGATGGGTATATTTGTGCATTTGTTCTTATCTTTATTGAAAGAAGATAGTGGGGGTTGAAAAGAGTCGCCTGCGGGTGGTCGCAGGCAAGAACATGCACATACATATGTAAATGGTGAAATGACATCTTTATTTACAACAAGATCACATACACAGTTATTATTGAATATGTTGAAATTGAGAATGTCAATTACACGAGTTGGCTCTGGCCAAGAATGTCAAATACTGTCAATTATTTTTTGAACCCGTGAACGGGCTTTCCTGACCACTGCTCGGGGCCCCGAGAATTTCACAAGGCTCGAGTCGTCATCAACGTTGACTACCTTAACGGTCAGCCCATCGATGGCATTGAGCGAGCGGATTGTTGCACCTTTATGGCCAATGATACGTCCCGCTGCTACTGAGGTGACGGCCAAAACTTCACGGATTTCCATCCCACTCACGGGTCTTGCTGACTTGTTCATGGGCGGTTTTCTGCTTCGGCGTGGAGGTGCAACCTGGGAGGATACCACCATAACGTCATCATCTTCAGAGGCAGGCGGAGGAATGTACTCGACTTTGTCTGGTATAGCCGAGTTGTTGATTGTGCTGATAATAATGTCTAATGTTTCTTGTAGAAAAGCTCCATCAGACGATAGCACCTTTGTGATTGAGCCCTTGAAAAGTGGGATGCGAATAAAATTGAAACCCACCAGCTCGTGAGAAGAAAGTAGACTGTTAAGCACCATCCACTGCTTGCGTTTGGTAGCTCCCATCGGTGGCGGTGCGGAGATAACCGAGACGGTTGGACCCTTTGCCCGGATCTTCTCTACCTCATCAATTATGATATTGAACAGCGGTTCACCGAGTCCACCCGCTACGATGGACGAGATGTCCGGTAGTATTATGAGGTGATCTGCTGCCGTCGTTCTGTCAGATCTTGTGGCCAAGAAATTCAGGTTTTCTGCCGACGTCTTCACTGCGCAGTCAGCTCGTACTATGCCAGCGGTGATAGCATCCCTGTATTCATCTTTGGGCAAGACTACGAGGAGTTGAATGCTTTTCTTCGCTTTTGGGCCTCTTACGTCGGACGATGATGGCAGAAAAGTGTCAAGCAGTTCATCTTTTTCTTTAATTGTTCTGAGCGCGGAGGCCAGCTCGGCTGAGAGAGCGGCGTTGTCCGTCTCGAGAGACTCGTTGTCTTCTGTCAGAGCACGTACCCTATCGGTTAACCGATTGTTGGAGGCAACATTTGACTCGTTCAGCTTTACAAGGTCGTCATAAGTTCTCTTCAATATAACTAGCTCATCAGCGGGCAGAATGGCGGGTGCCTCAAGAGCTGCCACGACAGTAGGGGTAGCCGGCGTCTCGGGGACCACTCCCAATACATCTTTGGTTGCGCTACGAGTAGTGATAGCCATCTTCGTAAAATACTATCCGTTCTGTACAGAGACTAGAAGGTAAGTGAGAGAAGGCTTGTATATTGTTGTGTTAAATTTGAAATCGTTTTAACCGGATTAATGTCAGCTTTGAGCGAGGTATGAACTCGGGTAGAGCAAAACAGTAGCTGTAAAATTGCCCCGATGCTGGCCACGTTATATAATGTGTATGAACGGGCTAGAAATAGCACTGATAATCCGTTAATGTTAAAAGTTTAAATAATATTTATATCTAAAGTGTATATATGAAAGGGAATATATACGAAAGAAGTATAAATACTATTTGCCAATAAATATTATGTACGTGTTGTAAACACGAGATATTTAGGCAGGATGCTACGTTAAGGCAGCTAGGTGGTCTTTGTCCACGGGCGGGACAAGAAATAAAAATTTGTAGGCCTAGGTGGTTAGGCAGAGCGTTTTCTTTATGATGAAAACAGTGTTATAGAAACCCAGGTGGTTGGGTAGAGCCTAGGTGGTTAGGCAGAGGTTATCTAGGTGGTTAGATAACAAGAAAGCAAGCAAGGAGGTGGTTCCAAGCTTATTATGCACGTCTTGCACGAGTACAACCAGATCTGCACCTCGAGCGCCGCGCCTTGTCAAGGCGAAGCTAAATCCGACCCTCGAAACAGATCAGATTTTACACCGAAAAACGCACACTGGAGTCACAAGAACGTATAGAAATTGAGACAAAAGTGCGACTGAACAGGTGAGTTTGACCACAGAACGTATAAGATTCGATAGAACGTCAGAAACTGCCGATAATCACGACAAGATCGGACCAAAAAAAGTATAGCATAAAGGCATAGTTATATATCAAGTATAGCATAAAGGCCTAGTTATATATCAAGTATAGCATAAAGGCCTAGTTATATATCAAGTATAGCATAAAGGCATAGGTATACATCAAGTATAGCATAAAGGCATAGTTATACATCAAGTATAGCATAAAGGCATAGTTATACATCAAGTATAGCATAAAGGCATAGTTATATATCAAGTATAGCATAAAGGCCTAGTTATATATCAAGTATAGCATAAAGGCCTAGTTATATATATCACGTATAGCATAAAGGCATAGTTATATATCAAGTACAGCATAAAGGCATAGTTATACATCAAGTATAGCATAAAGGCATAGTTATATATCAAGTATAGTATAAAGGCATAGTTATACATGTATATCACGTATAGCATAAAGGCATAGTTATACATCAAGTAAAGCATAAAGGCATAGTTATACATCAAGTACAGCATAAAGGCATAGTTATATATCAAGTACATCATAAAGGCATAGTTATACTTGATATACATCAAGTATAGCATAAAGACATAGTTTAGCATAAAGGCATAGCTTTATGTTCATCACAGGTTTGTTATTTCTGAAGACAATTTTGGACAGATAAGTTTGTATGAAGACATCTTTATAGAATAACAACTTATAAGACATCTTTATAGAATATCAAGTACAGCATAAAGGCATAGTTATACATCAAGTATAGCATAAAGGCATAGTTATATATCAAGTATAGTATAAAGACATAGTTATATATCAAGTATAGCATAAAGGCATAGTTATATATCAAGTACAGCATAAAGGCATAGGTTATATATCAAGTATAGTATAAAGACATAGTTATATATCAAGTACATCATAAAGGCATAGTTATACATCAAGTATAGCATAAAGGCATAGTTATATATCAAGTACATCATAAAGGCATAGTTATACTTGATATACATCAAGTATAGCATAAAGACATAGTTTAGCATAAAGGCATAGTTATATATCACATATATTTAGCATAAAGGCATAGCTTTATGTTCATCACAGGTTTGTTATTTTAACAAGTCTGAAGACAATTTTGGACAGATAAGTTTGTATGAAGACATCTTTATAGAATAACAACTTTGTTTGAAGACAACTAACTTTTCATAAGAAGAAAAATGGAACAAATGGGACAAATATTTGCCTTCTCTCAAACTGGGCGTTAAATAGAGATTTAATGCTTCAGTGTAACGAGACTCGTAGGAAATATAGACAAAGCAAGTAAACACCTGATTGTTGACACGGAGGACTTGATGCAGGGAAATGCTTGTCCAGAAAGTCTGTGGTGCGATCTCCGGGGACTAATATATTGGCAAGCGATGTGATGATCTTATAACGTCGGCAATATAAAACACTCATTACAGCGGCCAACCATCGTCCGCGACGCACATCAGAGTTTGGCCTGAGACAAAGTCGTCAATAGCCCGGTACATTGGACACACCATTTTTCTTCTCCCTTGAGAGGGACGCTGATGTATTGCTACGCCATTTTATTACAGTAATCGGAGGCAAATTACAGCAAAATTTTTATGTCAAGAAAATTAGAAACATTTTTTTTTTTTTAATTATTTTTTTTTTTTTTTCCAGAAAATGTTTGACTCATCTTTTCCATCGCCCTTTGAGAGGTACGCTAATGTATTCCTATGCCATTTTATTACAGCAAATTACAGCAAATTTTTTTGTCAAAATGTGAATTTTTTAAATTATTTTTTTTATTTATTTTTTTTTTATAGAAAGTGTTTGAGTGATATCTTTCATAAGACTTTCATATTTAAAAAAATCTTTTGGTGGCCTGTATAAATATGTACAAGAAAGATTTGAAAATTCATATCATTTATAGGACTAGAATTTCAAGATTTTCAAAAGTCTTAAATTATTATTGTTGAAAGAATGATTTATAATAAAAAAAAATCAGAAATGCTTCAAATCTGAAAATAGTGAATGTATGACATAAATACATGCAGAATGCTATATAGAAAATAAAGTTGGCAAATTACGACAATATATTTGGGGACCCATATTTTCCTTTTCTACCAGGATATCTAATAATATATGGGCCAGCAAGCCTTATATGGGCGTAATGGTGGGCGAGATTAAAGCGGGACTGACTGTCTTTACTTTTATTTGCCTTTTCCTTCCCCACGCCAGGAAGCGATGTGGTCTGCACAGCAAGGAGCCTACCAGATCTGCTGGGTGATCATAAAAGTTGATTGAGGAAGAAAATCATCGGCGATAAATCGTTGGCTTTTGTTTCTTTTATGGAGGTGCGTCGGCCCCGTGGTGCAGACTTGGTCAGCAGTCGGGAGTGTTTGTCTTGCTGCACTGTTAGATATGGAGTAACGTTGAAGGAGGATATTAAGGGACTCAACCACTCTCCCATAATATCATATATCAAATATATCATTTCAGAAAATTATAAAAATTGAGTGCAGTGGTCCTTAAAAGTTTTATTTCAAGTACATGTGTACCCAAACATATGAAATATTTAAGTGCAGATGTACTGTGGCAGATCAATGGACAAAGGCAGAATGTTTAATACTAATTGTCAATTGTCTTTAAAATAATATTAATATAATGTAGCTCTTGAATGGGAGTTGTTTTTTTTCTCCAGCGGAATTGTTTTGGCATTTTTTTATACTAAATCCAATCATATACTTACCCTCCATAACAAGACCTCTCACTATATCAGTCCCTGCAGGCATTGATGAAAAGGTGCATTCACGATTGGCCACATTCATTAGAATTTCTCACTGGTTGGTTAAAGTTTACATGAATATTCATCAAAACTCTGCTTTGGACTGAATTTTCAGTGTCTGGGTCAGACACCCGATCACAGGTCATGACTTAATGTTAGTCTATTCTGATCAGATGATATTTTGATGGGCAAAACAAATATTTATGATTTGGGAAATTCCAAATTTTGAATGATATGAAATAAACGGCAGTGGCAGTAAGAAGATGTAATGAAGTGCCTAATTTATTTAGGATAAATAAAAAAGTTTAGTTCCCAGAACTAGCATCGTGAGGTGCAATATTCGGATATATGTATTGTAAGAAAATGTTCTTATTGTAAGAAAATAGGCACCTGTTCTCTGTTCTAAGTGATATCATAAGAAAGTGCACCTGTCCTCAGGGACATCATAAGAAAGTGCACCTGTCCCCAGGGATTTCATGAAAAAGTGGTCCCGTCCTCAGGAATATCATAAGAAAGTGCACCCATCCTCAGAGATATCAGAAGAAAGTGCACCTGTCCTCAGGGATATCAGAAGAAAGTGCACCCGTCCTCAGGGATATCAGAAGAAAGTGCACCTGTCCTCAGGGATATCAGAAGAAAGTGCACCCATCCTCAGGGATATCATATAAAAGTGCACCTGTCCTCAGGTATATCATAAGAAAGTGCACCCGTCCTCAGGGATATCATAAGAAAGTGCACCCATCCTCAGGGATATCATATGAAAGTGCACCCATCCTCAGGGATATCATATAAAAGTGCACCTGTCCTCAGGGATATCATTGCAGCTCTCAGGAATATCACAGTGAAGAAGTCACTTGTCCTCAGGGATGTTATCACAAAGTGCAATGATCCAAGTATTTGACAGGCTTCATTTTACAGTGAATCGTTGATCTGTGAGGCATCATAATCCCAAGAAGAAATATAAGTGAGAATCATCCCGTTTCTCATATGAGACATTAGAGTAGCCGCAGTTGGCAATCTCATAAAGGCTGAGGAATTGCTGAGCTTTGTGCGAGTGCAATATTGTACAGAAAAGAAAACGTAGAGATGGATGTTTTTTTTATTAGCACATGAGATTATGAGACCAACAATTTATTTTTGGCCGAGTTGATTCTGTTCTGGTCGTTGGCGGAAGCGATCCCGCTAATATCGTAAACCAGGAAATATTGGTTATGGTTAAGCAGTCAGAACACTGTTTGAGCACACCCAAATGAAGAAAGACGAGTTTAGAAATTGACTTTAACATGGCAGATACACCTCAGCTTGGAAGTAACAGAATTGTTTTGTCATTGTCGGAGGACGCAGAATGAGTCTCGGACGAGTATTATGGGCTATCACTGAGGTACTTATTTTCTGCCAGGCTTTTGGTAAAAGTCAAAACGTGTGAGAATAGGATGCTATTGGGTCATGAAATTTCTTCATATAAGAGTGATGCTTGAAATGTTCCTCGAGTTGATGTCAGAACGGATGGTTGCTGGTATTTTTTAGCATTCTCCTGTTTGAGCATTCTCCTGTTTGACTGTGGCTTATTTGACCTTGGGAAAGAAGAAGCAGACCCCACAACAAGTTGTCCCCGTTACTATGTGACGGCTCAAATCTCACAGATTATCCTTTGAGAAAGCTTATTTACCCATAATGCCACACTTATCCATGGTGAAAAAAAAGAAGAAAGTAGGTAATTTCATTGATATTATATGGTAGAACAGGCACGGTCGAACAGGTGAATGGTTGAACAGGTGAACGTTCGAATAGGGGAACAGTCAAAACAGCCAGTCACCAGAATGGATGAACCCAAAACAACCTATCACCAGGCAGTAGCACAGTGGACATTTATGCATATTTAAAAAATAAAATAGGCTGGCAAGAACTGACCAAATATGGCACGAGTGAGTCACGCATGACCGTGACCATATACGTGCCCAGACTTGACCGTTCTGTTGCACAGTAAACATGGTAAGGAGAAGGCCGTGGTTAAATCTATGCTGACAGCACTGACAGGCAGGGCAATCCAAAGCCATTCCTGTCTCCAAATAGAGATTTACCTGTTAGGGGATCATTCATTATTTATTTTAAATGGGTTTGAAAAGAGCCCCAATGTCCACGTATGTCAGTCGGTGTCTGGTCAAGCATCGTTATAGGAGCATATGGCATGCTACGTTATTGTGTTTTTGCAAGCTGAAAGGAAACCATAAGAAAACGGAAGGTGTTTTATACTGATGTTTCTGTAGTGCATTGTTTGGCTGATTACGTCAGCAACTTTCCTGTCTTGTGATAAATAATGGATGCTCCCTTCAAGATTGAAAGTGGCTGAGTGAAAATGTGAACCCTTAAGAGATTGTCAAAGAATTATACCCTAAACGACATATGACATACATTAAGGGTGAGGAAAGCTTTCCAAGAAAATCCATTAGATTTCCTGTGGGATCACCTAATTGTTAATGAGATAATTATTCTTGAACAGTGCAAATTTACAGCTATGCATGATAATGGGATAAATTTGTCCTTTTTTCCTTTTTTTTGTCAATTCAAATTGTGAATTTACATAAATATGTGAAATCATTTCTGAATCCATGAGTTTACACTTTGTATATTTTATAAAAAAAAATAACTTAAGGATCGCAGGTTTGATGAGGATCGGTTAGTTAGGAAATCAGAAAAAAACATTTTTTATTCATATAGATCATACAATGAAAACTGCAAGTTGAGCATGACAGATTACATGCAGAAAGAGACAAATGTTCAAATGCTTTTGTGAGAACAAATTGAGTTTGACTGGTAAAAAGTGCAGGTCACTATATATATAAGGCATTACTATGATATCAGCCATATTGCTTTATATCGTGCAATAAGAAATAATGGTCACGATGAGGGAAGACATTAGATTTTATTAGAATGCTTTCAAGTATGGCATGTTGAAGCTTTCAAAGTGATTGCAGCATTTTGGACTTTTGACATCTAAATGCTTCCAAATTGTATTGGATGAGACTCCTAACTACTCGACAGACTCTTTTTGTATCTGATGTGATTTCTACAACATCATCACGTAACTAGTTTCAATATCATCCATAATCAACTTGGAAACAACAACTTTTTTGAGATATAGATTGCATTACATGTTAGACCATTAAGAGATTTTGATGACCACCTTTGAAATATAAAATGCATGTGAGACTGTGGTGTGTTATTTTGTTCTAAATATTTGAATTATTATTAAAAAGGGTAAAAGTGGTAATGAGGATGTGTTTTTTGCTGTGCAGATTTTTATAGAGGATAAAGTAACCCTGCCATGTGTCTCAACTTACATCCTGAAGCCACCGCAGAGTCACCGTCACCGAGTCCACAGGGAGCTAGGCTTGTGACATCCTTTTGACATTTGCTTTTCTGAGAATAGCATATTTATGGCTTTACATACCCACCAAAGCCCAGCGTGGCGTTGAAATATCAAAACCATTATTTATATGATAAATGGGCAAACAGATTCGCCATCTGTTTTTTGAGGCTGTATATGATGCTCTGCTTAGAAGGCAACATCTGACATTCACAGAGTTCTGGCACATATATGTATCATATTCTACATGGTAAAATATTCATACCATTCACAACTGCTTTTATATTTTTCAAAATTATTGGGGGAAAAATTGTTTGAGATACATTTCAATATTTTTTTAAAGAGGAAAAGTCACATACATGAGGAGATAGCTTAACACAGCTTTGACAATAAATACAGTTCACAACCCTTCTCCTGTTCTTTGAACTGAGCATGTGCAGAACATGAACTTCCTGCTTACTGGCCGCCATATTGAATTTAAGTCGTTGAACAAAACAGAGAATATTTCAAATGCACATTCAATGGGGAAATGTTCGACATTAAAACATTTTTGTATGTCCCGTTGAGAAAACAAACTATTATTCACAGTTTGCATGTATTATTAATGTCTCTTGGTGATTATTTTACTTGAAAACACAGTTTAAAGGCCTTGTTTACATGGGCGAAAATATGTATAATTGACCGCAACAAACATTACTCCCGGAAGTGGTGAAAAGAAGGTGCTCTCTAGCGTTTGAGCGATAATAGGTGAAAGATCGGCGAACTGTATAGATATCAAAGAAATAGATATTCTCAGAGAATTTTCTTTTGTTTTGGATAGTAAATCAGTTTCCACGATGCAGAGATATTAAAGAAAGATTTTTAACCTTTTGTGAGCGTGAGAGAATTTTTTTCGTTAGAGAGTAAATCAGCTTCCACAATGTAGAGATATCAAGAGTTTGTTGTAAATTGTGAAAAATAGCTGCACTTTGGTCAGGTTTGCGGGTCCCACCCTGCGGCGTCCGTGAATCAGGCAATCAAATCCTCATCCTTCTCGAAAACACCCTCTGGTGCTGACCACAGCATAGGCATAGGCAAGTGTCTGACCATCATAGCAAGTGGGAACACTGACCGGTGGTCATCACTGACCATGAGATGACTGGGTCAACTGACCAGTGGCTCTCACCAGTGTAACTGACCATGTGATGACTGGGTTAACTGACCAGGGACTATGACCATGTGATGACTGGGTCAACTGACCAGTGGCTCTCACCAATGGCTCTGACCATGTGATGACTGGGTTAACTGACCAGGGACTATGACCGGTGTAACTGACCAGTGGCTTTGACCATGTGATGACTGGTTTAACTCACCAGTAGCTCTGACCATGTGATGACTGGGTTAACTGACCAGGGACTATGACCGGTGTAACTGACCATTGTAATTGGTGTAATTTACTGATGTAACTCACCAGTAACTGACCAGTGGTTTAGACCCATGTAACTGACCAGTGACTCTGAACACTGTATCTGACCAGCATGACTCTAACCAGTGTATATGACCAACGTAACTGACCAGAGTTTCTGACCACTGTATCTTACCAGTGGCTCTGCCCATTGTAACTGACCAGTGGCTCTACCCACTGTAACTGACCGGTGGCTTGGACCAATATCTGTGGCCAGCCATTGTAGATACAGGTCATGTCGAGCAGATAATTTGGGTGTTGTTGTCTGTAGTTACCCCTATGGGACTGTCAGCTTGTCCTGCATCCTGTATGCATCCCGTATGCATCCCGTACAATCGGAGTACTTACGACCTCCAGAAATCGGCCATTTCTGCCACAAGAATAATAAACAGTCTACAGATCTACAGAAAGATATGAGACTTTCATTACCTTTTCATCTTTTAAGAGATATTTCATAAACCTCTCAATGTATCTTATTATAAACCTCTCGATGTATCTTATTATAAACCTCTCGATGTATCTTATTATAAACCTCTCGATGTATCTTATTATAAACCTCTCGATGTATCTTATTATAAACCTCTCGATGTATCTTATTATAAACCTCTCAATGTATCTTATTATAAACCTCTCGATGTATCTCATTATAAACCTCTCGATGTATCTCATTATAAACCTCTTGAGATATCTCATTATAAACCTCTCGATATATCTCATTATAAACCTCATGAGATATCTCATTATAAACCTCTCGATATATCTCATTATAAACCTCTCGATATATCTCATTATAAACCTCTTGAGATATCTCATTATAAACCTCTCAATGTATCTCATTATAAACCTCTCGAGATATCTCATTATAAACCTCATGAGATATCTCATTATAACCCTCTCGATATATCTCATTATAAACCTCATGAGATATCTCATTATAAACCTCTTGAGATATCTCATTATAACCCTCTTGAGATATCTCATTATAACCCTCTCGATATATCTCATTATAAACCTCTCGAGATATCTCATTATAAACCTCTTGAGATATCTCATTATAAACCTCTCGAGATATCTCATTATAAACCTCTTGAGATATCTCATTATAAACCTCTCGATATATCTCATTATAAACCTCTTGAGATATCTCATTATAAACCTCTCGAGATATCTCATTATAAACCTCTCAATGTATCTCATTATAACCCTCTCGATATATCTCATTATAAACCTCTCGAGATATCTCATTATAAATCTCCCAATGTATCTCATTATAAACCTCTCAATGTATCTCATTATAAACCTCACGATATATCTCATTATAAACCTCTCGATATATCTCATTATAAACCTCTTGAGATATCTCATTATAAACCTCTCAATGTATCTCATTATAAACCTCATGAGATATCTCATTATAAACCTCTTTAAGCAGGGAACTCCCATTAGAACTTGCACCAAACCCTGTCAAACAAGGAACTCCCAAGAAACCTTAATCACAGCTCGGATATCGTAAAGAGTGATTAGCAGTCAAGAAGCTGGGCCGGAAGTTTGACAAGACGTCGTTTATATTTGCCAAATAATTTCGCATGATTAGTTAGCTTCATGTGACAGCTGGTCGTATCAGCGCGTGTAACAGTGGAAAATTTAGTTTATTTTTTGTTGCATTAACGCAGCACACAGGGTGCTGATTAGAACGTTCTGGCAGAACATCGATGTGATTAAATAGAAATGTGATCATATCAGGTCACATTTTGATGTATAGTATATAACCTTCCACAGCAGGACTTCTTTCTCATGCCAGTCCCTGCCTCTAAAGGTATAAAACTGCACACAGGATCGGTCGCAAGTCATCAGTATTCTTAAAAATCTGTCTGTCCACTGATTTGTGAAAGAAATATATTTGTTTTGTTCTTGCAGTTGTACTGATTGCTCAGTTGTACTGATTGCTCAGTTGTACTGATTGCTCAGTTGTACTGATTGCTCAGTTGTACTGATTGCTCAGTTGTACTGATTGCTCAGTTGTACTGATTGCTCAGTTGCACTGATTGCTCAGTTGCACTGATTGCTCAGTTGCACTGATTGCTCAGTTGCACTGATTGCTCAGTTGCACTGATTGCTCAGTTGTAATGAAATGCTCAGTTGTACTGATTGCTCAGTTGTACTGATTGCTCAGTTGTACTGATTGCTCAGTTGTACTGATTGCTCAGTTGTACTGATTGCTCAGTTGTACTGATTGCTCAGTTGTACTGATTGCTCAGTTGTACTGATTGCACAGTTGTACTGATTGTACTGATGTGTCAGACACCTGATTACAGTTTATGACCTGATGTTGGTCAATTCAGATTTGATGATATTTTTGTGAGCAAGGCAAGTATTTGTAACTTGGGGAATTCCAAATTTAGAATGGTATCAAATATAAGGCAATGACCGCAGAGGTAGTAATTGAGGATAGTGTTGGTATCAGGGATAAACTTCCTATTTCAGTGAGGAAACATGCCTCAGTCATAAAATGACTTTTTCCTCAGTGTATAGACTCACATGCATTTCTCCAGCTGAACAAGTTGCGGAAGAATTTTGATCATTATTTTGTTGAATGCAGGGAGTGTCAAAATACAGCAACAGGTGAGACTCACTATGAACTGGTTTTTATAATTAACATAAAGTCCAGCTTTCTTATTATTTTATGAAGGTGAATTCAGAATAACTTGAGGTTTAAGATGACGGATTACAAAGATCTAAGATTTGCTTTCAAAACTAAATTTCTCAAACATTATTTGCATGGTAATTTATATGTATCTTCTACCATTTCTCATAGAAGCAGTGGCTAATCACTTTGATATATATAATCATTTTGATCATCTCTCCCATCAAAAGCAGAATGATTACAAAATTGGGATAAATTGCATCAAGGACAAAGTTTATGAATATTGTGTCAGGGATAGACCATCAATGTTTAACGTTAGCTTTGTTGCCATAGTTACAGATTCCATATATAATCAAAGACATCATAATATCCGTAAAAGCTAGTTAAAGGTCAGCAAGGTCTTGGCATAATCTGTCATCATGTCATTGTCAGACAGGAAGCAAGATGGCCGCTGCAGATGCATCCTGGGAGAGGAAGTGATAGATGGGAGGTCATGTGACCTGAGACGATAAAATGGACACCTTGAGGAAGAAATGTCTGAAACTTATGAAGGTCGTTGTATAGGGTCAGGTAATTTGGTTGACCGTCGTGATTTGGTCCAAACTTAGGTGACATTTTCTCGTGAACATTTCAGTCTGAGTAGCCAAAAATATGTGGATGAAAACATGGGCCCATTTTTCATGTGCATGATTTCACTTAATTGCCTTCAACTTCAACTTTTTATTTTTCAAACATCCCCCCCCCCAAAAAAAAATGGCATTCAGCTCCTGAGAACCTTATAACATAAACCCCCCAGTTTTTTGTGCCAGTATACAGTATATCTCAGCTGGTGTATGATGGTAGAATCTAATCTCTTGGTGATATTATGGTAGAATTTAAGGATGATACACTGAACAATGGACGTAAGAATAATGACCTAATGGTCCCTAATTATTGCACAATGTAAATTGGGTGTAATTTGTTTCCTCAGGACAGGGATGATGTGATTGTACAATCAACTTAATGATGTTTTGATGAATAATTGGAACCTCCTGCAGAACCAAACCATTTGAAATATCTGGGGTCCAAATTAATTTAAAAAAATAAATTTACGAAGCTCATTAGATATGCGTTAAAGAGTTGTGCTGACCATTGCTTTTTGGTAACATTTGTGAAATACCTGTTTTTTACTTTGTAAATGATAACTCAGTATTTATGCAGCTTTGCAAGGTGAGAACTGTCCATGTGACAAACAAACAGAACCCAGTCAAGACTCAACATTCCCAACATTGCTTTTCTTCACAATAAATTAAGAATGAGGCAATGGTGTTCCAGGTGTCTTAAGCATTGAATTTTTCACTTAGTCACAGATTTACAAGGACAACCCTTTAGGCACGGGCCTCAGCTCATGTGATAAATTGTAACATGAATTCAATCTCAGCATGACCAGGGATCGAACCCACAACCTTTGGATCACTACAGAGGAACTGGTGTTAATAAGCTGGTGCTCTAACCAACTGCGACACGGCCCTGTGGCCTGTTTAATGAACAGAGAGAATAAAGGAAGTTTCCCTTTCTTACTGCACAAGCCACACTGACAACAGAGCTAAAAAAAATTATGTTTAAAGGAATGTTAAAAGAATTTCAAGCTATAAAACACTTTCAGGAATTCATTAATAATGATAGATTATAAATAAAATGATACCCCCTTATTTTCGAAGGGTTAACAGAAGCAAGTTTGTTGTAATTAAGAAAATATCTTCTTTGCATAATGAATATGACATTGTGGGCTGGGTGAGGTGGGATTCATCGGAGAAGTGCGACCCCTCCCCGCATATAATATCCACCCCATGGTCAGCGCCACCTACACTAACTCTCCACCCTTAATATTGTTGAGGTATATCTCGTGGATTATCCCGGTGAAATGTGACGATCCGATTCCGCTGATTTCAGAAATGGGTCCAAAAGGTTTTTTCAGTGTACAATATCAAAAATATATCATAAAAAATAAGAGTGAAAAGTCACAAGAAGGTCGCATAATATTGACGTGTTTAAGGAATGTAAATTTTCTATGCTGAATGTCTCCGTGGCAGGAATCAGCGTGAGCTTCGGCATTAAGATGAAGTTGACCCGCATTCCGCTTGTAAATCATCCATAATACACTGCACATTTTAATGGGAAAATTCTTTATAATTAAGTCAAATTAAATTTTCAAAGGTAATTAATTTCATTTCTTGAATGTGATTTGATGCATGGGCATTCTGTGATAGCAGACGTTGAAAGATTTAAAACGGAGCATTAGATCTTGAAATGTCGCTAATTGTCATCAGGCTGTAAATTTCCTGGTAAAATATGGCCGCCTATTTGAATGAGAAAGTACTGGATCTTATTGGAGGACCTGAATACGAGGGCTTTTATTTTAGCTATCTGATTGTGAAGTAAATGTTCTATTGATGGTGTCGGATAATGAGAATGACATTTTTCTCCCGCTGCAGCAAAGAGATGATCAAAAAGATAGTTTAGCTAATAGGCCGAAATTGGCCAGGGAGTCCTCGACGCGAAGAGGATGCAAGCCGCGGAGTTAAGTCAAAACGAGAAGAGAAAATGAATGTAAAACGTCATCGCGGGAGAGATTTAGATTGAGCCGCAGCGATGGGACAGTATTGAAGATACAGTTAGATTCCGCACTCGCCAACCCCAGCAAAATTAAACACTGTGGCTCCTATGAAGCGACTCAGCTAAATATTTGACCTGCAGATGCTCCAGAAAGAAAAGTCGATCCTCGCGGGGTTTAGGGTCTTGTAAAGATTAGGTTGTCTCATTAAAAGATAAGATTGCATTTTTGCGGTGCCATCATACTGGAAGAATTGCACGGATTTTTTTAATTCAGATAGAATTATTCTGGACACTTTTAGGGATTTAAAATAAGTGCTGGGCTGAGCGATTTGTTAATGGTTGAGACATTCACCACCTGTTATCAAGATGGACACTCAACACACAGTTCCTCTCAACAAACTCACCTCAAACCACTCGGCAGGGGCATTTTTGTCTCAAACCCTTGCATGGCAGAAACAGCCATTTTGTCGTATCATTAAATCATGGGGACAGAGAACCAATGTGAAAGGAAGGGGAACAATTATTCTTAAAATGATGGGTAAAATTTGCATATTTCATATTGATGCTTCCTTGTCATGTGAATAAGTTTCAGCAGTCAGAACCAAACTTCTGTTGGGTCACGCATAAATGGGAGCCAATAAAGTCATGCAGAGCATTTGCATGACTGCATTGTTACATGCACAAGGCACCAGACAGTTGTGCGTGACTGGATAGTGTCACGCAATGGCGACGTGTGACCTGATTTGTCTAATTTTTTTGCGTGACCAAATAGATGTTTGGTCCCAACTATTCAAACCTCTGTTGTGAACTTGAAAAAAAGGACTAAGTCTTCCTTTTCTTAATGTTTTTAAGATGGAATGACTGAGAAAATGAAAAATCTCTGGATAATTACTGAAGCTGGATTAATTTTGGAAACACACATGGTGTTCACCAGAAAGATAATCTATTTTTCGTTTTTTAACTTTATCCATGATTATGGATTCAGTGCATATAATCGTGAAATTATTCTTTAATTGAAACAGGAAGATGCGCTTTGCCGTTTTCATCTCCTCCGGCTAGATTTTAAGTAAATTAGATCTTGAAATTATGTTTACTTTCTGGCCAAGATTTTGGAATGAATTAAACACGTGACTACAAATCCTTTATGAAAATAGAATATAAAAATTGGATCACATTTACAAATTTTAATTAGTTTCCAAAGTCTATGAACTGGATGGTTGTCAAATTGAGTTTTCTTAGATTATAAACTTCAAGATTAAAAAAAAAATCAAAAGCATCTTTTCTCTCATTTAAAGTTTGCAAGTTTGTATTTCTTTTAAAAAAAGATCTAGAACAGTTTGAAAATCTTAAGTGCAATGCATATAACATTCTTGAAGAATTTTGATAAGCTCATCGAATCTAACTTCAATATTTGATTGTCTCTGACAAGCAGTCTTGGTAATGTATATAGAAGGAATAAGGAAATCCTCATGCATAAATCAATTATCTGGTAAAAACAAATCCACAAGTCTCGAAGTAAACGTGACTTTGATGAGACCATACTTACATATCACTTTTCCCCAATGCATAATTCTTTTTTTTTAATACTTATATCTCTTTATGACTGAATATCTATCAAAAAACCAATATGGATTGAAAGAACTTTCCAAATATTCCCAATCTTTAACTTCAAATTGATGAAATATTTAATTTTCCATCTGAGAAAAGTCAAATGGGCACAAATATTGATGACCTGTGTAATTTATTTAAAGGTCACAACTTTGCATCATCATTTTCACTCTTTTCTCAATAGATTTATATTTTTTTTAAATATTTAAGTTTAGAACATACATTTAACTAAAATAACTTCACGTTGACTGGGTTTCAATTATTTACAATGCAATACTTCATACATTGCAATGTCTTGCTCTTTGGATTTAATATTCAGGCAATCTTGGGTAAACAAGATGACCCAGATATGATTGGTCAAGTCTCTTGGGTGGACGGGTAATTAGCGTGAATAGCAAGCGGATCATCTACTTTGATAGATGAGTTGAGTAGTAATGAACCAATGCCAATGGTCAACTATTTGGCAGGAAATTCTTGCGCCCGTTTACTATGATAGCTGATAGTTGGCGAAAGTTATCTCTTAGTTTATACTGCACAAAGAAACGATTTTATGGGTCACCCACCAGGGGGCACTGAATCATTTCCTGAGAGGCAAAACTAAGCGATAACATTGACCGACAAAAAAAATGCTCAATAGCCACTATTCCTCGGGGCAAACACTCAAACTTTTGAGGGACAATTCTTTTTGTTACATGGACATTGTCTGCGGATGAGAAGATGTGTTTTTCATGAATTATATATCGCACTTATCCCAGATTGGACCGTGGGCACGATTCATCTACGGATCTCAGCAAGACCAAGGTCCAGTGACAGACACGTAATATGCTCATTTTCTATGTGAGCCGGGGTATTCATCGTGTCATGCTCGCAATGCGAGTCACTCTGTATTGACACGCATAGAATGGCAATCGTGATTTGCCATGAGACAGCATACATCAAGTTTTTCTTTGCGCCATTATCCCGGCGTGGACATTTTGTGACTCAATTCAAGCTTACATCCTTTATGTACAGATCAGCCTTGTCTAGTTCGCTGACATGAACAAAAAAATGGGGATTACAATGTAAAGGTACACAATAAAATTCTGTGTGGCAAATGAATATTTCAGCACAGAATTGGGATGATTAACAAATCTCTGGGAGTACCTTGCTAGTTAGATTCTCGGTCAGGCTGACAAATTGTGATGTGGAATTAGACGGAAGAAATTCTTAATGATTATAAAAACTGAAAAAATATATGTAATAAACAATACAAAGGTATGAGTATTTTTATTTTTTTTCCTTTTTTTATTATGTGTGTGTGTTGAGATATTTATCTAGTTTGACTTTGGTGAATTTGCAAGACAGATTTATAGATGTTTCCTTTCTAATCATTAAACAGAACTCATTTATCCATAACGTAGTAGCTTGAAAAATTAGAAACGTTCAAGTGAAGTTGTGGCACAAGAAATGACCTTGATCAAGGCGACTGCACAAGAATTAGATCGAAGGAATTTCCTGTGACCTTAATCTTGGAAATGATCAATAATCAATGGATAATCTCATCTGGAGAGCCCGTTACCCCCCCTCCCCCCACCACCTCCCCCCCCTGAGGCAGCCACGTGTCCTGGGGTCATCTATGCAAGGCGACATAGACGCCGCATCGCTGTCCCTTTCTCCTCTCGAGAGCAATTTCAATGACACAACAGCAGTCCCGCAGCCGGCGACATACTTAGTTCTCAATGGTCGATCAAGTAACTGCACTGCTCGTCCCCGGCAATCCTGTCAGACCTTCATTTTGCTCGGCTGAGAAGTTGAGGCGGCTCAGCCATTGTTGCGCATAGCCAAGTTGCCCGGGACTATTTGTAATCGGTGCTTGAACTGAGAAGGGTCGGCTAAGGGGGTAAATGAGATTACGCCTTATGTATCATGAATAGGCCTGCCTCTGCAAATCTGCCACAATTTTGACGGGCATCAATTTTGCTTTATTTGGCAGGTTTGCCAGATTAAGAAAACAGGCTTGACAGCTGTATGAGAGGAATTCTAAGGCAATTTCAGGGGATTGGGCCCCGCGTTGGCCCAAATTTGGTCTGAGTAACAAATGGTTCGTAGGACAGAATCTGCTCGAGAGGATTGGGTTATTATTATTGCACATGAGACAGACTCGATGCTGAGCTCCTTATTCCATGTACCACCTCCAGTGCTCAGCAGGGGGCACCACAGCAGGGAGGGACCAATGTGGCACGTATTATATCGTACCTGTACCACCCCCAGTGCGGGGAGGAACCAATGTGGCACGTATTATATCGTACCTGTACCATCCCCAGTGCGGGGAGGAACCAATGTGGCACGTATTATATCGTACCTGTACCATCCCCAGTGTGGGCAGGGACCAACGCGGCACTATTATATCATACCTGTACCACCCCCAGTGCAGGGAGAGACCAGCGCGGCACGTATTATATCGTACCTGTACCACCCCCAGTGCAGGGAGAGACCAACGCAGCACGTATTATATCGTGCCTGTACCACCCCCAGTGCAGGGAGGGACCAGCGCGGCATGTGTTATATCGTACCTGTACCACCCCCAGTGCAGGGAGGGACCAGCGCGGCATGTGTTATATCGTACCTGTACCACCCCCAGTGCAGGGAGGGACCAGCGCGGCATGTGTTATATCGTACCTGTACCACCCCCACATAGAGAGGCATTGATTCAGATTCTGAGGTCTTTATTCACATAGCGAGGCATTAATTCACATAGAGAGGCATTGATTCACATAGAGAGGCATTGATTCATATAGTGAGGCATTGATTCACATAGCGAGGCATTGATTCACATAGCGAGGCATTGATTCACATAGTGAGGCATTGATTCACATAGCGAGGCATTGATTCACATAGCGAGGCATTGATTCACATAGCGAGGCATTGATTCAGATAACAAACCGTCTGTCACCCAATAAGATCAAAGGAGGGTTTATCATTCTTCTCTGATATTGAATCTTTGCCTGGATAATGGGCTGGTTATATCTGACCTGGGGCTCGTTCTTCGTCTTGATCTGGGGGCCACCCTGGTGGACGAGCCCACAAGGGGACCTGGAGAATGCTAGCTTTACTCTCTCACCCAGTATACATTTTCTGTGCATTGTCAACGGAATCATAAAAAGTAACAGCAAGCATCTTTGGGATATTAAGGGTAGTTTTATGTCCTAATGTCCGCCATCATTATGGGGTGTAAATTACAAACTGTGATTTTCCTTTATTTCCTCAGAGATGTTTGCCGTTTTTTGTCTACTTTTCTTGCTGGGTATAATGTATAAGCTCGACGTTGAGGAATTGACCAACTGTAATGTATTTTCACAACATCGCTGGGATCATCAAAGGCTCAACTCAGCTCAACTGAAACCTCGGCCATCATCTTATCCCACACCAGACAGACATTGCACCAAATGCTAGATGATGGAATCTTAATTCTGTGTTTCTGTGTTGTGGTTTATTTTAATTCCTTGTTAAGAGCTTAAGATCACAAACATTAATTGATTACAGTTTAAGATCACAAACAATAATTGATTACACCTTAAGATCACAAAATATAATTGATTACAGCTTGGTCACAAACAATAATTGATTACAGCTTAAGATCACAAATGATAATTGATTACAGCTTAAGATTACAAACGATAATTGATTACAGCTTAAGATCACAAATAATAATTGATTACACCTTAAGATCACAAAAGATAATTGATTACAGGTTAAGATCACAAATAATAATTGATTACACCTTAAGATCACAAAAGATAATTGATTACAGTTTAAGATCACAAATAATAATTGATTACACCTTAAGATCACAAAAGATAATTGATTACAGTTTAAGATCACAAAAGATAATTGATTACAGCTTAAGATCACAAATGATAATTGATTACAGCTTAAGATCATAAACGATAATTGATTACAGTTTAAGATCACAAATAATAATTGATTACACCTTAAGATCACAAAAGATAATTGATTACAGGTTAAGATCACAAATAATAATTGATTACACCTTAAGATCACAAAAGATAATTGATTACAGTTTAAGATCACAAATAATAATTGATTACACCTTAAGATCACAAAAGATAATTGATTACAGTTTAAGATCATAAAAGATAATTGATTACAGCTTAAGATCACAAATGATAATTGATTACAGCTTAAGATCATAAACGATAATTGATTACAGCTTAAGAACACAAACGATAATTGATTACAGATTAAGATCACAAACGATAATTGATTACACCTTAAGATCACAAACGATAATTGATTACAGATTAAGATCACAAACGATAATTGATTACAACTTAATATTACAAGGCTTAAGAACACAAATGATAATTAATTGTGATTCCCAAAATATCAACATGATGAATTGAAACAGTTAAATTTAATCATGAAAATTAATATCTGTCCATAAATTGTTATTTTTTTTAAATATACAGAACAAAATGATAGATGATACTGAGAAATAGATTGCTTGATATAATCCAAGAGAACATTCTGTGTACATCGGGTGGCTTGTTTTATTTCACAACAAAATAATAAACCACACAGAATCACGCAATAAAAAGTCTGACAGCTGCTGATGAAAAACGGCTCCAAACAGAAACTCGGGGCAAAGAAAAAGTAAATGGTTTAGCCAGACATGGCATAGTGTTTGCTTGAGCTCACTTTCTGCCTGCAGTTTATCCATAGGACATGATAGCAATTTATCTAAGCACAGAACCCATCTGACGTGTGCATTTTTCTCATTTTAATTGTGAATTTGTGCAGAAAATTGAATGCTTTTGTGTTGTCATGGCGAGCTCGTTCAATCGTTTCTCATTTGAATACAAAGCTGTGTAAGGCCAGAAAAGCTGAAAAGTACGCCGTAACCAATAGGAAGGGGATATGGCAGCGTTCTTTTCCTCTTTGATTTAGATAAAATGGTTTAAAAGTTTCAAAAATGAGGAAAATGCTTTGAATAATTGTATTTTTTCTGATATGTTATGTACTGTTTTCATGTGATCTATAGTTCTTATCCCTTGCTGGTGATGAAAAAGAATTCCCTAAAATTTGGCTGTTTCTGTACTTTCTTTGACTGGAAATGAATTATGTTCAATAACAAAAAAAAATACCAAAACAAACTTGGGTATGTTTTCTGTCGGAATTGACTGCTTGTCAGACATAATGAAGTAGGAATTAGAAACGGACGCGTCGGCTGTCAAAATAAATCAGTGCGCTGCTTCGGTGGCAGAAATTTATTGCGATTTCATTTTGTGGGGCACAGCTGTTTGTTGTTTGCAAGAGGGATGTAGCCGTATAACCCAGAGTGTGAAGTGGGAGAAAGCGGCCGGCTCTGCATGAATCAATGGCACATCCAGAAGATAGGCCATTCAGCAGTATCCTTAATTGGCACACTCTCTTCTTACAGGATTGTATTGAATTTAGGACGGCATGTGATAATTAGAAAGATTCTGTGAGTTTTGAGTGCAAGTTGAATTGGCTGAATTAATTATCTTAGAATTACTTTTTAAAATGTGATGAAAGGTAAGAAATCGGCTGGTTTTTAACAATTCAGTTTTAGATTGATTTGAAATGCTGAGCAAATTTATAAGAAATGCAAAATAATCAAGTTCACTCTAAATGGTCCAAGTTCAGCATCACTCTAAATGGTCCAAGTTCAGCATCACTCTAAATGGTCCAAGTTCAGCATCACTCTAAATGGTCAAATTCAGCATCACTCTAAATGGTCAAATTCAGCATCACTCTAAATGGTCAAATTTCATTATCACTCTAAATGGTCAAATTCAGCATCACTCTAAATGGTCAGGTTCAGTATCACTCAAAATGATCAGGTTCAGTATCACTCTAAATGGTCAAATTTCATTATCACTCTAAACGGTCCAATTCAGCTTCACTCTAAATGGTCCAATTCAGCGTCACTATAAATAGTCAGGTTCAGTATCACTCTAAATGGTCCAATTCAGCTTCACTCTAAATGATCCAATTCAGCATCACTCTAAATGGTCAAATTCAGTGTCACTCTAAATGGTCACATTCAGCATCACTCTAAATGGTCAAATTCAGTATCACACAAAATCGTCAATTTCAGTATCACACAAAATGGTCAGGTATGAAACCATAAAATATGGTCGAATCCTGTATGATAAAAATAGCAAAGTCAAAGAGACCTACAAGTTCTGTACAATATTTCGGATGTGTTTTCAGACCCTGTCATGCCATCTGGTGACCTAATTAGCATAAAGTATCAGAGTAATTCTGTGGGGATTCCCTTTGCATTACAGTGAGCACTGTCCAGGAACACATGTGGTGTCTGGTTAGTATATGCACATCAGTACTCTCACACTCATTTTCTAAAAATGATTATGAGCTCTTTTGAATAATGCCATTTCTGGTGTTCCCTATTTTATACCCTTTTCATGTCTGTATATTCAACATTATTTCTTACTCAAATTCTAATATCCATATGTATATGTATTTTGGTGTATAAAAAAGTGAGATGGTGTTTTTTGGTTGACTTTCGAGCCTTTTAACCATAATGAATATAAAACTGTCGAGCATAAAACTGTCAAGCCCACCCATCACCATTTGTACATATGTATATTTCTTCCAAGGTCATAAAGGTCAGACTGATCTATTGCAAAACCACTAGAATGAGATAGAAATTTTAAAACCAAATATAACTTGTTCTTTGCCAATTACTTGCTGCTGATACTGAAAATGAATATACAAATATATATATATATCTATATATACATATATATATATACAGATCTGTATCATGGCCTGGGTATTGCCTTTGCTATAGCTATTCTCCCATGGTACCAGGTTTTACATATTGGCCGTCGTCTAAGAATTACAATGAGAACTCACACATGGCCAAGCTAGAAGTATGAAATGGCAATATCTCCCGGGACAGTGAGCAAGACTATTGTACAGCATCTGGAGAACTGAGGGGCACCTCATAGTGGTATCTGGGGTGAATAATAATATAGCTTTCACCCTCTGTGTACTCAATATTAGCACGGACCATGAAGCAGTCGGTTATCTGGGGTGAATAATATACTCAGCTTTCACTGTCTGTGTACTCAATATTAGCACGGACCGTGAAGCAGTTGGTTATCTGGGGTGAATAATAATATAGCTTTCACCGTCTGTGTACTCAATATTAGCACCAGTGCCGTAGCTAGGGGGGTTTGCGGGTTGCCCGGAAACCCCCCCCCCCCCCCTTTTGGTTTCCACAATAAAATGTTCAACACAATGATTTCAACTATTTCATATGGTTTTCAATTTTGGAAACCCCCCCCTAACCCAATCCTAGCTACGGCACTGAGCACGGACCATGAAGCAGTTGGTTATCTGGGGTGAATAACATACTCAGCTTTCACCGTCTGTGTACTCAATATTAGCACGGACCATGAAGCAGTTGGTTATCTGGGGTACATAATATACATCTAACTTTCACCTTCTATTTACTCAACAAGGCCCAGGACTGTGGCACAGATGGTTGGAAGGCAAGCTTATTAGCACCAGGTCCTCTGTGGTTTTTCAAAGGGTTTGATAACTGGTCGTGTCAGCAATGCATTCATGTCACAATTTCTGATATGAGC
Organism: Amphiduros pacificus; assembly: GCA_949316495.1. Taxonomy (NCBI): domain Eukaryota; kingdom Metazoa; phylum Annelida; class Polychaeta; order Phyllodocida; family Hesionidae; genus Amphiduros; species Amphiduros pacificus. Next base: position 26,972,623 of record OX439012.1, read on the forward strand.
TGAGTCTGTGCCTAAAGGGTTAGTGAAACCTGTTGTCTTTGAAAATCTGTGACTGGGTGGATTGTCATGTCAAGGATCTACAACATGACAATTCAATAAGGCAGCACTGTATATGATTAAGTAGGTTTTGTCATATTAGAATTGAAATAATGTTGAAGTGACTCAAAAACCCCTACACACACCCTGTATATATATATACTCTAGAACATCTGTTTGAACCAAACAAAATTGTGATACGATTATAAAAGGAACGGTGCAAATTGTGTTATTACATGATTATTGTAGATTTCCTTTACGCGTAAGAATAAGTGATAACATCATCAGTTGATTTCACACAACTGTGTAGTCATATGGTAATTAAGACAACATAAGATTATATAAAGAGTGCCACATCTCATGTCTGAGTAATATCAACTATTTTTTTTATAATCAGACTTTTTTTATAATCAGACATATTTTTTATAAAGGGACTTTTTTATCATCAAACTCTTTTCTTATAATAAGACATACTTTTTATAATCAGACCTAGTTTTTTATAATCAGACCAAGGTTTTTATGATCAGACCTATTTTTTGATAATCAGACCTAGGTTTTTATAATCAGGCCTATGTTTTGATAATCAGACCTAGGTTTTTATAATCAGGCCTATTTTTTGATAATCAGACCTAGGTTTTTGATAATCAGGCCTATTTTTTGATAATCAGGCCTATTTTTTGATAATCAGGCCTATTTTTGATAGTCAGGCCTATTTTTTGATAATCAGACCTGTTATGATCTTACCTAATTAGACTGTAAACAAGCACAAAGTCCAAATCATTTGACATTGTAAATACCAAGAGAAAAAACATGGCCTACCTTTTTCCAAACTATATAATTTGCTATGGTGATGAAATAGAGGGGCGTCCCTGAAGACAAAATATTGATGTGTCTAAGACACCAAGGTCAACGGAGCAGAGCTGATCACAAGATGAAAAGAACCATCTTTAATTCATACTAAATTGACATAGAAGATGTCAGATCTTTGAAGAAAATCAAAGAACCCTTGTGATTGATTACTGACCTCAGAAAAGTCTCTCTCGCCAGTGACCCTATTGCATCCAGGCAAATCTACAAAAGGTTACATCTGGTTTAACACTGATCCAGAAAATCTTATTGGGGAAATCAAGTTTTTTTTTTGGCCTGTCCAGAAAATCTGATTGAGGAAATTTTTTTTTTCAAGAAAAGTGATCTAAGTCTGTTAATAGATGTTAAAAATAAGGGGAAATTATTTAAAATAAATCAAGTATTTGTTAAGAACTTCAGTATTTGATTCATCTTTTCTTGGGAGATTTTGTGATGTTATATTAAATGTCATGGTGACCTTTTGAATTTCATGATTTTATGGGATAAAAGTAAAAATGTCTGCTGATAAAACTAAAGAAAATTAGAGAAACTAAATTTTCACTAAAAGTTTTACAAAAGTGCAAAAATCGACTCTTTAAATTGGCATTCACTGCACAGAGTCCATTCAATATGTTTACACTGCAATATTTAGAAGTGGAGAATTCACTTGATATGTGGGGTTGGCTTGTATTTGAACCTTCGATAGCTTGTAAGCCAGTCCCCACATGAATGCGTATTATTGAATATAATCTGTGGCCCCCTCGGCACTACATTTGGCCCATCGTTCTCGATGTCTTTTTCTGTTGTCACCCCGAGCAAGCGTGGCTGCACCAATCGTTGCAGATATCTCCGCCCTTATCTGTTTCAACAGCGAAACTCGTCTGTCGCTTCTCACCCCCACTAGTCACATCTGGCAAATTGATTTTAACTTTATCGATCGGCAGCTGAGTTTCACCCTCTGGCTGTCACATATCAGTTGAGTCGTACAAGAAGATTTTTTATCTTTTACCATCTGATCTAAACTTACTCACTTAAAAGGTCAAAAATCCAACAAAAGTTTCCTCAGGACACATTTTGGAGAGATTTTCTTCATTTGGATGTAAAAGTTAATTGTGGTTTTTAAGCAAATCAACAAAAAGACAGATTGATGAAATTAGTGAGTTTGAAGCAGTGCATTTGAGTGATGTTGATTCTGTTTGGATGTTCAGTCATAAGATATAACTGACACAACCATCTAAGCTGATCAGGATCCATTCACGCACTCCGACAAAATGTTGAAGGGCAATCATGATCTGCTGCTGACCGCAAGTAAATCCCCTAATATCAACTAATTTCACCTAATATCACCCATCAGAATGTTGAGGATCAGATCGTCATTTCTCGCCATGTATCTATCAATCCCTTTGGACAAAATGACAGAATGAAAATTGGATAGATATAAACTTATGGAAATATGGGTTGCAATTACCGGTAGCTATATTTCATCTGTTTAAAAAGGAATACACTTTATTTTGTCTTGATGTAGTGGCAATTTAGAGCACAATTTTCTTTGCCAGCACTTAATTTCTAATGCCATGCAGGGAAGATGGTGATGGATTTAGTGGGTAGAATGGAGAACTTTTCTAGATTCTTCTTTTGATGACAAGTATCGACTCTTTCATCATGCGTCATGCAGATTTCATTTAAACTTGACAACTTGGAAAATTGGGTTTATTTACCCTCAACATGTCCAAATCTGAAAACGGATCAATATTTTTCCTGTTAAATGTTGACAGAGAAAATAAATCTCCTGTCAGGTTCGGCCAAAGTTTGGCTGAGTTAAAGGAACATGCTTTGAATCTTATATATGAAAAAAAAGACTATTGGGTATCTGTAACTTTAGTTTTTATAGCAAAACAAAAGAAAAATTGTGAGAAAAAAATTATATAAACACAACTTTTTCAGCCTAATCAGGCAATATTATGTCAGATATAATCCTCTCACAGGGACTCAATGCCCAACTCCTTCCAAAGACTCACCATTAGAGATCCCTTTATAGCATTATCTGGCTGAGATAGCTTTTGTAGAGTTTTGCCTTGAGATCCAGGGATTCCTAGTTCAAATCCTGGCTATCAACTGCTAGGATTAGATATTGTCTGGAATCAGCACAATATAAATGTCAGCTTCACTCGGCTCATTTTTTCCGATTATATCACAATTGGGGTCTTACTCTTGACTCAGTCTTACTTTTGACTCGCAGTCTTATTCTTGGCTTGCAGTCTTAATCTTGATTCTCAATCTTACTCTTGACTCCCAGTCTTACTCTTGACTCAGTCTTACTATTGACTTGCAGTCTTATTCTTGGCTCACAGTCTTATGTTTGACTCGCAGTCTTACTCTTGACTCCCAGTCTTACTCTTGACTCCCAGACTTACTCTTGACTCTCAGTCTTACTCTTGACTCCCAGTCTTACTCTTGACTCCCAGTCTTACTCTTGACTCCCAGTCTTACTCTTGACTCCCAGTCTTACTCTTGACTTCCAGTCTTACTCTTGACTCCCAGTCTTACTCTTGACTCCCAGTCTTACTCTTGACTCCCAGTCTTACTCTTGACTCCCAGTCTTAATATTGACTCACAGTCTTAATATTGACTTGCAGTCTTATTCTTGATTCTCAATCTTACTCTTGACTCCCAGTCTTACTCTTGACTCAGTCTTACTCTTGACTCACAGTCTTACTCTTGACTCAGTCTTACTCTTGACTCAGTCTTACTCTTGACTCAGTCTTATTCTTGACCCCCAGTCTTACTCTTGACTCACAGTCTTACTCTTGACTCCCAATCTTACTCTTGACTCCCAGTCTTACTCTTGACTCTCAGTCTTACTCTTGACTCCCAGTCTTACTCTTGACTTCCAGTCTTACTCTTGACTCTCAGTCTTGCTCTTGACTTCCAGTCTTACTCTTGACTTCCAGTCTTACTCTTGACTCACAGTCTTACTCTTGACTTCCAGTCTTACTCTTGACTCAGTCTTACTCTTGACTCAGTCTTATTCTTGACTCCCAGTCTTACTCTTGACTCAGTCTTATTCTTGACTCCCAGTCTTACTCTTGACTCCCAGTCTTACTCTTGACTCCCAGTCTTACTCTTGACTCCCAGTCTTAATATTGACTCAGTCTTAATATTGACTTGCAGTCTTATTCTTGATTCTCAATCTTACTCTTGACTCCCAGTCTTACTCTTGACTCAGTCTTACTCTTGACTCACAGTCTTACTCTTGACTCAGTCTTACTCTTGACTCAGTCTTACTCTTGACCCCCAGTCTTACTCTTGACTCACAGTCTTACTCTTGACTCCCAATCTTAATCTTGACTCACAGTCTTACTCTTGACTTCCAGTCTTACTCTTGACTCAGTCTTACTCTTGACTTCCAGTCTTACTCTTGACTTTCAGTCTTGCTCTTGACTTCCAGTCTTACTCTTGACTTCCAGTCTTACTCTTGACTCCCAGTCTTACTCTTGACTCCCAGTCTTACTCTTGACTTCCAGTCTTACTCTTGACTCACAGTCTTATTCTTGACTCCCAGTCTTATTCTTGACTCCCAGTCTTACTCTTGACTCACAGTCTTAATATTGACTCACAGTCTTAATATTGACTTGCAGTCTTATTCTTGATTCTCAATTTTACTCTTGACTCCCAGTCTTACTCTTGACTCAGTCTTACTCTTGACTCACAGTTTTACTCTTGACTCAGTCTTACTCTTGACTCAGTCTTACTCTTGACTCAGTCTTATTCTTGACCCCCAGTCTTACTCTTGACTCACAGTCTTACTCTTGACTCCCAATCTTAATCTTGACTCAGTCTTACTCTTGACTCAGTCTTACTTTTGACTTCCAGTCTTACTCTTGACTCCCAGTCTTACTCTTTACTCCCAGTCTTGTTCTTGACTCCCAGTCTTACTCTTGACTCACAGTCTTACTCTTGACTCACAGACTTACTTTTGACTCAGTCCTATTCTTGACTCAGTCCTATTCTTGAATCCCACTCTTACTTTTTGACTAAGCTCAGTTATGAGAACAAGAAAAGAAAACCATTTGTTGGTATGATAACACAGACATTTTTTTTTTTCGTCTCGGCAACAGGATGTCAACAAAAAATAATTGAAAGAGGTCACGTAGCAAATACTGCAGAACTCTCCTCCAAGAATGCAACACTTAAGATTGCAAAGCGGCGGTGTAGTAATGCATAAAAGATACTGCATATTGTATTGCCGCCAGGAAAAACATGGCTGCAACTTTGCCAAGATTGTATGCATGAACATGTCTGACGGAGAAAATGGCAAAAATAGATAAGAGCCATAATTTCCTCTTTCTGCGCTCGTTTGACATCCTGGCGATCACGGCGGAGGAGATATTATGGCCGCACAGTGGATTTTTTTTGCAAAAGCAGGGAGAACATTTGCGATATTTATGCCGTAAATGTAAATTGGAAGTCTAACAAGAGCAATACAAATAATAACAGCCTCGCGGTAATTGCCGTAACTTGAATCTTTTCTGACTGATGTGATATTTTAATGGAGAAAAAATTTTACTGAATAACTTCTTTCACCATTTATATCTTTGAAATGTGGCTCCATGGCAAATGGATGGAAAAAAATCAAAGCTTGTAAATTAAGAAAAAGATAAATCGTATGAGTTTGTGTCACAGTAACTTAGAATGTTTTTTGAGATGCGATATTTATCTGATATTTTTAGTGGTTTGCTCAGTTGGAAATAAAAGCTTGTAATTGGTTATATATGACACTTGTTTTTAGAAATAAAATGCTGAGCTTTCAGCCCTGAAAATCAGTTTTCTTTGAATGAACAGTGATTGAGATAACTTGATTAAGTTTTGAGGAATGTATGAGTGAGAGATGTTTTGGCTTATTATTCACTACTTATATCCATGATAACAGATTTTTGCCCGAGGTTCAGAAGCTGCCAGTTGGATCCCGAATGTATCATATTTTGTAGTTTTGAGCCATCAGTAATGCTACAAATGCTTATGAACATACAAGAAACATCATTATATATCAAAATATAGCTTTGTGAAGGTGCTAGATATGACATCACAGCAAAATATAGCTTTGTGAAGTTGCTAGATATGACATCACACAGCAAAATATAGCTCTGTGAAGTTGCTAGATATGACATCACACAGCAAAATATAGCTCTGTGAAGTTGCTAGATATGACATCACAGCAAAATATAGCTCTGTGAAGTTGCTAGATATGACATCACACAGCAAAATATAGCTCTGTGAAGGTGCTAGATATGACATCACACAGCAAAATATAGCTCTGTGAAGTTGCTAGATATGACATCACAGCAAAATATAGCTCTGTGAAGTTGCTAGATATGACATCACAGCAAAATATAGCTCTGTGAAGTTGCTAGATATGACATCACACAGCAAAATATAGCTCTGTGAAGGTGCTAGATATGACATCACACAGCAAAATATAGCTCTGTGAAGTTGCTAGATATGACATCACAGCAAAATATAGCTCTGTGAAGTTGCTAGATATGACATCACACAGCAAAATATAGCTCTGTGAAGTTGCTACATATGACATCACACAGCATCAAATCTGGGTACAAAAATGACAAGTGTATCACCTAAGTTTAAAACGAGGCTCCAATGCATTTTCAATGGGCAAATAATGGGGCAGCAACACAAATATGTGGTAAATGTGTCTCACTGCCATCCCAGGTGGGACGAGAGGACAGTATTATTAGTATGTGATAAATGTGTCTTACTGCCATCCCAGGTGGGACGAGAGGACAGTATTATTAGTATGTGATAAATGTGTCTCACTGCCATCCCGGGTGGGACGAGAGGACTATTATTAGTATGTGATAAATGTGCCTTACTGCCATCCCGGGTGGGACGAGAGGACAGTATTATTAGTATGTGATAAATGTGTCTTACTGCCATCCCCGGTGGGACGAGAGGACTGTATTATTAGTATGTGATAAATGTGTCTTACTGCCATCCCGGGTGGGACGAGAGGACAGTATTATTAGTATGTGATAAATGTGTCTTACTGCCATCCCGGGTGGGATGAGAGGACAGTATTATTAGTATGTGATAAATGTGTCTTACTGCCATTCTGGGTGGGACGAGAGGGCTGAATTGTTAGTATGTGATAAATGTGTCTTACTGCCATCCCGGGTGGGACGAGAGGACAGTATTATTAGTATGTGATAGATGTGTCTTACTGCCATCCCGGGTGGGATGAGAGGACTGTATTATTAGTATGTGATAGATGTGTCTTACTGCCATCCCGGGTGGGACGAGAGGACAGTATTATTAGTATGTGATAGATGTGTCTTACTGCCATCCCGGGTGGGACGAGAGGACAGTATCATTAGTATGTGATAAATGTGTCTTACTGCCATCCCGGGTGGGAAGAGAGGACAGTATTATTAGTATGTGATAAATGTGTCTCACTGCCATCCCGGGTGGGATGTGAGGACTGTATTATTAGTATGTGATAAATGTGTCTTACTGCCATCCCGGGTGGGATGTGAGGACTATTATTAGTATGTGATAAATGTGTCTCACTGCCATCCCGGGTGGGATGAGAGGACAGTATTATTGTATGTGATAAATGTGTCTTACTGCCATCCCGGGTGGGCCGTGAGGACTGTATTATTAGTATGTGATAGATGTGTCTCACTGCCATCCCGGGTGGGACGAGAGAACAGTATTATTAGTATGTGATAAATGTGTCTTACAGCCATCCCAGGTGGGACGAGAGGACAGTATTGTTAGTATGTGATAAATGTGTCTTACTGCCATCCCGGATGGGACGAGAGCACAGTATCATTAGTATGTGATAAATGTGTCTTACTGCCATCCCGGGTGGGACGAGAGGACAGTATCATTAGTATGTGATAAATGTGTCTTACTGCCATCCCGGGTGGGATGGGAGGACTGTATTATTCCATGGTCAGATCGCATTTCTGAGCTGGAAATTGTGATTTAGACGTCTCTACATTATTCATAGGCTCTAGTCGTCCTTAATCGAATAAGACTAACAGATTTTCCCACATGTGTTTGGTCTTTGAATGCATCGTCTCAGACCCTTCTCCGGGAGGAAACATTTAACAGAATGCAAGGTAGCCAACAGTGTCAAACAGGCCATACATATTTATTTTCACGAAGGTGAAATTTATTCACTGGATTTACCATGTCATGCTTAAACATTGAAAGCTTACCTCATCCACTGTCAACAACCATAAGTCAAGATAAAACAAACTACAGGCTCAAGACATATGCAAAGTCATGAATACATGAGAGTTCTCTTTTCATATTTCAGTGATGTATATATTTCACCACTGGGGGGTTGGAGGGGGGGTGCGTGGCAGTGTTTGTAGGTTGGCACATGATGCATCTGAGATGGGCAGGGTTGTGATGGGAGGGGGTTGTGAAGGAAAGCTCGCGGTTGACAGATCATGCTCATCCTGTCCTGCTGGTGTTTAAAAAACATGAAAAGCGATCATATGGAATCTCGTGAGATTAGAAGATGATCCCTGGGGATTAAAGGCCAACTTGCATCTGAATATCTCCGAGAACGACACACATTGACGCTCGTCACAGAATAGTGATTGGAATCATTTTTTTTTTATTAGGGTGTAACTTATCAGGACTGTTCACAACATTGATTCAGGTTGTGCTTCCGAGTAGAATATCGGCCGTTTAAGGTGCAGTATTGGGGTTAAAAGTTGACGATATCTTACAGTATTTTAAAATATTTTTTAAAAACATTTTTGTAACAGTGTGTCAACGACTGATGCTATCTGCCTGAGTGAGCAGAAATGTTGACCTGCCAGAGAGGACAATGAGCATTCATGCAGGCTTAAGATATGCCATAAATTACAACAGTTTAAAAAAAATATTTTCTCAGAAATATATTGCCTTTGAGGTGACATGTTTGGAGGAGATAAGCCTGAGAAGTGGGCAGACCCCAATCCCAAAGCAAAGTACTTGTATAATATCGAAGTTGATAAACCAAACTCGGGGGCCAAATGCAAGCCGCAATAGTCAGCTGTAAAAAAAACGACACTCTGAGAGCTTCTCACCATGGGATTATCGATATCTTAACATTCACTGTGAAAATTTACTTCCTGTAAAGACTGTGATTTCAACAATCATATCGTTATTATTTTATACAGGTACACTCAGTACAACATGCTTGTTTTAAATATTTATATCAAGTGATTGCTGGTTATCATCAAGTTTTTGTTTTTTAATAATTGAATTTTAGAGCGTTTTTTTTTTTTTGCATTTCCATTTTTTTTTTGTGCAGTTCCGATGTTTTTTTAGTAGGGCAGTATGGAGACCTACAATCAGCCAATACATATACACACACACACACACACACACACACACACACACACACATACATATCCATATAATTTTAAGTGGAATAAATTCCTCTGATGTTTTGACCTAATTTATCAAATTGGCGACTGTTGCATATTCACATATCTTAATCAATGCATGATAAACAGCAATTTCATATTTATCTTTAAATAATCATTATCATAAGATGCTTGAGAGGTAGATATTTGCTAAAAAATCCATAACAAATCAGATCCAATTAAAACTAAATATGTGTATATTTATGGACATATACAATCATTGTCATATTAGTTGCTGAAATATTGATAATATGTCATATCCAGTACATTGACTGTTTGGGTCAATAAGTGATGAATAATTTATATGTTACATATCAGGGGAGAATGTATTACACCTGAGGTGCAGGGTATTAATGGTTTAACATAAGGATTGGAAGGTTTACCTGCAGTAACGTCTGTCAGAACCTGATCAAGTTATTGAGTGGTGTTAAGGAGCATAACAGGATAAGTTAATTCAGGTCAGTACCGAGGGATTGAACAGTCCACGGCTGCCATTAATTATTACAGAATGCAAAACATTCATAATTCAAGGATTAGCGATGCACAGAACAGGATTAACTGTTGTGTAGCACTTTGAATATATATATAGGTTGCGTCATGTTGACAGAAACGACAGTTTAAGCTGCAAGAATTAGTCTGGAAATGTTATCAGAGAGTGAGAACAGGATGATTTGCTTTATAGCTCTAAAAACAACAGTGTGAATTGTGTTAATGATGAATTAAGACACAAAAAAAAACAGGTGAATGTCTCTACCTGGGAGTTAGAACACTAAAAACAACAGGTGATTTACTTAAACTATGAGTTAGGACACTAAAAACAACAGGTGATTTACTTTACCTGGGAGTTAGAACACTAAAAACAACAGGTGATTTACTTAAACTATGAGTTAGAACACTAAAAACAACAGGTGATTTACTTTACCTTGGAGTTAGAACACTAAACACTACAGGGCAAATGTTAGGTACTGACAATGGTTGGTTAAAAATCATGAATTAATACTGCAGTAAATGAATGAAAAATAAGTATATTCCTAATAAAGATACGTTATATTTAACAGAATAACTCAGCTCTATGGATGAAGTCCTTATGTAAATTATATCAACAACTGGAAAATCCAGGCTTTGCAAATCTTTCAAAACAGATAATGTGAGTTCTTAAGTTTTTTTGTTTTTTTTATGCTTTCAGGTGCCTTGGTGGACTGAAGCAGTGATTGGCCAATGACAATGGGCCGCGGGAAGAACCGTGTAGGTGGCGCTCCGCATAAGAGCATCGCCGAGGCAAAGACAAGGAATGCCTTGCAGAGTCAGGAAAGGAACAAAACGCCTGAGAAGGAGGACAGTTCTGAAAAAGGACACAAATTAAAAAGGAAAAGTCCGAGAAGGAGAAAGATTTACGTGGGTTATGTAGTCGCAATCTTAGTGCCTTTAGCCGCCATTTATTGGTCACAAAACTGGACAGGAAGTGGGAAAAGGGTCATAGAGAATGACCTTGACCTAGAGACAAAAGTGCCAAGGTCACAGGCATGGTCCTTGTTTGAACCATACACTGTGAACTACGACGATTTGCTTGAAGAACGAAAGGAAAACATGAAAAAATATGATTTTGATTACAATGTGAATGGAGTAGACAAAAGATCACAATTAAGTCTAAAAGAATTTTACGATGTTTACGATGGAAAGTGGTAAGTGGATTCGGAACATTTGCCCGAAATAAGGTCAATGAGTGCAATCCCATACTTGTACATCTTCCAATGATATACTTGGTTTCTTCTTGTAAGGAATTTGATATTAAATGCATTTTAAATTTCATTAACTGAAAAGAAGATTGCTCAAAGTTTTGAGATAGAGATAAAAAATATGATGTTTGGTTACCATTTTAATTATTATTGTAACATAAAATTTATCAATCTCCCAATGGCTTTTGGGATAATTCATATTCACCGGGTGCACTATACATCAGCCTTATTTCATGAACTTTTAGCTCTGCTGACATAGTCAACACAGCTTCTGCAGTGAGTGGGGAAATTTTCTGTCAATCTGTCTGTCTGTCAACTTCCATCTCCTACTCTGAAATGACTGGTCAGAGTTGCCAGATGTCAGCAGATAAGATGCTGGATATCTGGTCAGAGTTGCTAGATGTCAGCAATAAGCTGGATATCTGGTCAGAGTTGCTGGATGTCAGCAGATAAGATGCTGGATATCTGGTCAGAGTTGCTAGATGTCAGCAGATAAGATGCTGGATATCTGGTCAGAGTTGCTAGATGTCAGCAGATAATAAGATGCTGGATATCTGGTCAGAGTTGCCAGATGTCAGCAGATAAGATGATGGATATCTGGTCAGAGTTGCTAGATGTCAGCAGATAATAAGATGCTGGATATCTGGTCAGAGCTGCCAGATGTCAGCAGATAAGATGCTGGATATCTGGTCAGAGTTGCTGGATGTCAGCAGATAAGATGCTGGATATCTGGTCAGAGTTGCTAGATGTCGGCAGATAAGATGCTGGATATCTGGTCAGAGTTGCTGGATGTCAGCAGATAAGATGCTGGATATCTGGTCAGAGTTGCTAGATGTCGGCAGATAAGATGCTGGATATCTGGTCAGAGTTGCTGGATGTCAGCAGATAAGATGCTGGATATCTGGTCAGAGTTGCTGGATGTCAGCAGATAAGATGCTGGATATCTGGTCAGAGTTGCTAGATGTCGACAGATAAGATGCTGGATATCTGGTCAGAGTTGCCAGATGTCAGCAGATAGGATGCTGGATATCTGGTCAGGGTTGCTAGATGTCAGCAGATAATAAGATGCTGGATATCTGGTCAGAGTTGCCAGATGTCAGCAGATAAGATGATGGATATCTGGTCAGAGTTGCTAGATGTCAGCAGATAATAAGATGCTGGATATCTCAGGAACCCATTCGATTTCTTTCTCTTTAAGCTCAGAATTCTTTTCCATTTTTTTATGATTATTCAAATCTCTATCACTGAGTTATCAAGGAGGCTGCCATTTTGAATAACATGACAAAATATCAACCAATGAGTATTGAAATAAAAAATTCAACATGAAACGTACATATTGGTGACAATTATCACTGACTCAAGTTTGCTCTCGGAAAGGATCGTTTATGAAGCAATTTTTAGACATTTCCAGAAAAGGTTCCTCTCTGCCCAAAGACTACAAAAAAGCAATGATCAGCATAGCTCTAAGGCCATTGGCCTATGTTTTGACAAATATTACTTATGTACCTTCTGAGAATGATTGTGTCAAATTATCCAGTCCAACTTTAAACAAAAGGGCAAAACTACTGGAATAAATTGAGGAAAAAGTGAGGTGTAAAAGATGATTATCCAAGATACAAGATTTATGATTTATTTAAAATACAGTCACATCCATACATCTGTTTGGTCATGTAAATTCATGACAAGTTGAGTGTTGATCAAACTAGGATACTGTATCATTTTAATATGACCAGATAGGGTCACATAATGGTAATGCATGAAGTTATTTGGTCCCAATCTTGTCTGACTTTGTATTTGCTAAAACATTTAGAGGATAGCAAATACAGATGAAGTAGAATCACAAGATGGCTGTGCGTGACTTAATTTGGTCACATTGCTGCGTGACTTTATATGTTCACATTTTTAGTGTGACTGCATTTCTGTTTGGACTTGCAGACCCAGCCTGACAAAAGGTGAACATTTTTTAGCAGAGCCCAACAAAAGGTGAAAAAATTTGAGTTAAGAAATATCGAGCAGTCAAATGAAAGAAATCTATTCTCATGAGAAATGCATTTTCCTCGTTTCTTGGCATTTTTTGTTTGTTTTTATTTCCATAAGGACAAGGTGACAGTAGAACCACAGTAAACCAAGTAACGGGAAAGTCACATTCCCGATTTCCCACGTCTGCCCAGGGACACACTATACCATCAGCAATCTACATGAATTCCAACTATTAACTGCTTTTATATATGAAATAAGGAAGATATAATCTTATCCTGTATGGTTATTTCTTGGTCATATCGCCATTAGTTCCTGGGAAACAAAAAAACACAAAAAAAACAAACATAAACTTTTCCAGAACAAAGTTGTTAAGTCAAATCCCCAAATGCTAATTTTTGATGTAAACCGAGACTGGACGATTTGATTTATCACAGCTCAAAGAAATACCCGAGCAGAAACTCTGCATTTTGCCAGGAGACATTAAGATAACTGCCGGAGAAATGGCCGTCAAAGTCCTACTGCTAGTTTGCGTTTTGGAGAAAAGCAATTTACAATTCCACAGGGGTCAAGCGGCACACAAATACAACAGTGTTCGGTGTACAAAACTGAATTTATCTCTGTCAAGCAGGGCCCAGCACAATATCCATACCCCCTCTGCCCTCACTGGAGAGGAGACCCGTCTAATCTGCCGACGGGGAGAAGGGGAGGGTACCAGTCAATTATATATGCATTGTTATTTAGATACATGTTGCTTTATGATAGAATCAAAAGATATCAGGATAAAATGAAAGAAATTTGTTAGGAGTCTTTTTGCAAAAAAAATATTGGCTTCAAAGACTGAAATTATATGTTTGCAGAAATTATTTCAGCTGATTTCCTTGTGGTTTTTTTGTTTTTGTTTTTGTTTTTTTGTTTTTGGTCAGCTTCCCTCAGAGTTAAATAATGAAAGTTTAATTTTAAAAGTAATTAATTACTAACCAATTCAAGGAAAGCAAGCATGGGCTGATAGTTTTAAACAATACATAATCATTAAAAAAATGAATTGGTTTCTTTTAGCATTACCCAAAATATGGGTTGGGTGACCTTTCTGTTTTCTCTATTGACTGTGTGACTTAGCTAGGTCAGTCGTAAACCCCACGGAAATCGCGAATTTAGGAGAAATGTTATGAGTGTAGTTAGGTCATAATTTTCACCAAAATCTCTGCACTGTTTGCTGCGTCACAAAAGTTCACAGTTAATGTCTCAGCAACCAAGTACAGGTTGCATGAATATCTCATAATAAGGGGTAAATACTACCAAATCAGAAACCAATACAGGGTGTCTCAAATAAACGGCAGGGCAAAATATTAAAGGACAAATATTAGTTTCACTTTGGGAGATGACCCCAGTACGGGATATTGACACGAGACCATGCTTATTTCAACTGGGAAAACTTCAACGAGAAACAGGGGAGTGATACAAATTGTGATGTACGACAAATGGTCAATGTGAGGCAAAACCACGCCCCAGAAAAACTAAACTCAGTTCAGAATATATGACCTAGTTATGCTCAGGAGCAGCTCTGGTTTACGTTTTAATTATAGCGAGAAATAAATCTGCCAGATGTGCTTTGTTTTTTGTTGGCCAGATAATGGCCGTTGATGTAAATGGTGCCATCCGGAGTGACGAGCAGACATTGATGGAGATAACATGAGACGGCTTAATGGTTGCCATGGGCGATTGTAAGCCTCATTGAAAAGGACATTTTTTCAGTATTTTGAAAGATAGTTCAAGAATACAAAAAGTTTTCATTGAAGATTGTTTATAATGTCAAAGTCTGAGATTGTGGTAAAAATATAACAAAGGAGAACAATTTTTATGGAAATAGTATCAAGAAGGGCACTTTGTTGCAATATTATCAAGAAGGGCACTTTGTTATTGCAATATTATCATGAAGGGCACTTTGTTATTGCAATATTATCAAGAAGGGCACTATGCTATTGCAATATTATCAATAAGGGCACTTTGTTATTGCAATATTATCAAGAAGGGCACTTTGTTATTGCAATATTATCAATAAGGGCACTTTGTTATTGCAATATTATCATGAAGGGCACTTTGTTATTGCAATATTATCAAGAAGGGCACTATGCTATTGCAATATTATCAAGAAGGGCACTTTGTTATTGCAATATTATCAAGAAGGGCACTTTGTTATTGCAATTTTATAAAGAAGGCCAGTTTTTGTATTGGAATATTATTAACAACTGTTGACTGTTGCCATCCCTTCTGAACCTTTCCTATGCTATGAGGGTCCATACAGGGAATAGAATAGCTCCGTAATGGAGGGGGCTGGAACTCACTGAAAGAGAATTAAACTTTTTATTGAAATATTATAAAGAATGGCACCTTTTTTTGGCATCAAGCATGAAAAAAGTAACAAAGAGTCTAGAGTGTGAATATTGTCAACTGAAGCTGGCCTCTAGTTGTTAAATAACCTTTTTATGTCCAAGACATTTAGAATTTATCAGGCCTGGTCAGATTCCAGCAATCATGTTGTTCTGAAATGAGGCATCCATGAACATTAGTCAAACATGTTTTATTGCTTGGGTTGCAACTTTTACATGGAAATTAATCAGATGTTTTCTGTCGATGGTTACATGGTATTATATGGTTATCATATATTTCTGTAAACAATTGTTTGAGTTTTCTTCAAGGTTTATATTTGAACTATTTTATTTGTTTTTAATACAATAGAGAAATACCAAAACAAGTCATATAAAAGAAATTTCAAGCATCACCAGGGAGTACAGCAAAATGCTAGCTTTACACAGAGCATACATATACAGTAGGTTTAGTTATCCGTCACAGTTATTGACTCGTGATTTGTTTTTTTATTTTGAAGGAAACATTGATGCTCAATAAATTCAGGAAGGAAAAGATTTTTATTTGAATCTGCCAGCTAAAAACAGGCCAAGTCAAACCTGGCAAATTTCAACTGATATCAGGCGAAATCTATGCCTCTCTTGCCTAAATTTTATCCAAACGACCTTCAGCCTTGGGTCAATTACTTTGGCCTTTTATAAATGGTCTGCCTTCAGCCAGGTGGGATATTGATGAAGTCGGATTCCACAGGCTACACCACATTTCACACAGACATTATAGGCAACGGCAGTGCACATTTGTTTCTCTTTGAAATAATAGTGCTCCATCCAATCCCAAGAAACAGAGCATTTATTTTTCCTGGTCTAATCAACAGAAATTCTAAAATAAAATCCATCTTGAAAACAAAAAACTAAAAAATCAATACTGCTCCATCCAATCCCACGAAACAGAGCATTCATTTTTCCTGGCCTTATCAACAGAAAATCTAGAATAAAACCAACGTTGAAACAAAAACTAAAAAAAACCCCTAAAATATCAGATATCCACCATAATTGTATTTTACACTGCAAGCTTTCAAACAAATGATTACATGTATCTGAAGCAATTATTTGATAAGGTCCTTCTCTACTGGGAAGTACTTGGCGGCCTTTACTTTGACATGTCGTGCGATTTCCCCGGGGCCCCGTACTGGGTGTGAGTACCACTCTGCTTAGCATTTGTACACAATATTTTTGACACTGGCTCTCATAACCGTTGAGAAATGTTCTCGGATCGGCAATCCTGGCCACTTACATCAAGTATAATGTGGTTTAATGCTTCTTAAATCATCACTCACTTGTAATATGGGGACCGACACACCAGACATTACTCTTATATGTATATATACGGCCCAAATAACTCACTTAGTACAGCAGTCACCTTGAGACCCAGACATTACTCTTATATGTATATATACAGCCCAAATAACTCACTTAGTACAGCAGTCACCTTGAGACCCAGACATTACTCTTATATGTATATACAGCCCAAATAGCTCACTTAATACAGCAGTCACCTTGAGACCCAGACATTACTCTAACATGTATATATGTATTGAGACCTCAGCAATCATGATGCCGGACCGGAGGTTTTTTTACGACCCTTTCAGCAATGATGGCTATGTCAGATCGAATTCTGAGCCTTTTATTAACCAGTGTGAAAGTTACACTGCCGGCAGTGGGAGTCGAACCCACCACCTCCTGTCCTCCACATAAATATGGAAGGCACAGATCCATTGTTCTACCAACTGCGCTGGTGGGGCCAGTAGAAATGTCTAAGGTCATTGATTCATGTTCCGTCGACCTATTTGGGTTAGTTTCAGCATGATTCATTTTGTGTCCCAGTCTCGTATTTTCTTTTTAAGAATCACAAAAGTGTCTCTTTTTAGCAAAAAAAGCCTTCATGCTTAGTTTGTTTTTTACCAGCCTCAATCGTCACAGAGAATCAACAACAAATCCTTGCAATCTCAAGATAATTGTTAAAACAGTCTCTTGAGATTTTTGTTGTGTTTAGAAATTGAAAATATTGACTTTTTAATAGATTTTAAATCTCCCATATCCATCAAATTTTTGGAAGGAATCATTCGACTCAATGCTTCATTTCCTTAATTTCTTACATTATTAGATCAATTTATTTAGTAAATATGGATATTATAATTTAATGAAGAAGAAATAAGGAAGATATAGGGATAATGAAAATTGAAAAGTGAAACTTGAGAACATTTCAAGATGGCCGTTCACTTTGATTGACAGGTTCAATAGTTAATTAGGGCAGCTCATGACAAGCGTGAGAAGGCTGACTGAGAGATACCAGCCCATAAGTGACATTTCTCTTTCAATGGATGCCTCGATAACAGCCTGCTGAGACGAGATAGGTGTGAAACTCCCTGCTCACACCAGATAGGTGTGAAACTCCCAGAAAGACCTGATGCTTAATCGTGTCATGGAGAATTTAATTTGAGTTGCTCAAAAGAGCACAGTAAATTAAAATATTTATAGTAGAAAATAACATTGAGACAGAATATATCGCGCTAAAGTCGGTAAATCTTAGACCGGAAAAGATGTGTGGGTCGAGAGATAGGCCAAATCAACTCGTCAGACGTTGACGGTCAAGCCGGCCAGAACTACGCACGAGTTAGCTCAATTTTCAGCGTGGAAGTCGGCGGTCCCCGGAGCTCACTGATCAAGCCAATAGTGATATGGCGCCCGACAGATAGAATTGAGTGCTCATTATTTGGAGGGATTTATTTGGCCAAGCTTATTGAAAAGTTGTGAGTGCTGGTTAATGGGGAAAGACGTTCAGCGGGGACCGGGTGAGGGAGTCTCGCATGTTTGACTCGCTTACAGTTACTCCTCAAGAAACTCTCAGTCGCTTAGTGTTTTTGGTTAGATTCTTTTAGATTCTTATCCTAGATGTGTTAAAAGGTAAAGGTGACATTTATATAGCACTGATTCCAGACAATGTCTGCTCATAACGACTGATGGTAACTGGCCGGAATTTGAACTGGGAAACCCTGGATCTCAAGGAAAATACTCTACCAAATTAAGCTATTTCGGCCACCTATGTTTTTCCATTTTCTGAAATGAAAACAGTACAGTTCTCATTGTATGAATACAAACATGTGATATTCACTGCAATTTGTAATTGACCTTAATATAGATATATAATTCCACAATAATGAGCTTTTAACAAACATGATATAAAAATAACATAATGTTGATAGATATGCTAGTGATTGGAAATCAGACTTTCAAATTTAAAATTCTACCAAAAAAATAAGCATTTGACCAATAACAAGGTGATGTTAAAATGATTTTGAGAAAGAGATGCAAAATTTCTAGCCATTTTACTCATATTTTTCTTAATAAGGTTAATCATCATACTGTGCTAAATTTGAGTGAGGATATTGAAAAGTAATATGTAATATCTTATGATAAAGCATTCACCTGCACTGCTGCCTCCGACTCAGGTGCAATGACCAGCCTGCGTTATATATTGCACGGTCAGAAGCAAGCCCTCGACTCGTAAAACTGCGAGACTGATATATTGGTTTCTCTGCTTCAAATTGTGAATTGCTTGAACACGGGAGCAGTGGGGGGACGTTTGATATAGCTGCGTGTATGCTTTATATCTATCAAATACTCGTTAACACCTCAAATGCCACGGGTTGAATATTTGCGAAAATTGTCCATGCATCACAATATATCACATCATATCATTTATATTTTGAGTCACCATTTTTTATTTCAGAAAATATTTTTTGGCATGTCCAGTCAATAAGATATTTACAAATTAAAATTTTCAGAATTTTAAAACTTAGCAAGTTTTATGTTTCTTATTTTTAAAAATGATTCATTTTAAAAATATGAGAAGAGAAATACAGTTTAGTGAGCTCGGTTAGGTGATCAGAATATCAGAATGTGATGCCATGGTGTAAGCAGTATTATGAGCAGGTTCTGATATTTAAGTCTCGGGTTTGTATTCCCTGACGAGCTCAATCCAGACACCTCTCAATCTATGCAGGTCCTGATATTTAAGTCTCGGGTTTGTATTCCCTGACAAGCTCAATCCAATCTCAATCAATGCAAGGTGTTACTTGACAAGCCTTAATATGATTTGGCTCTAGCTGCAACACCAGTTATGATATTTCTCTGTACCAGCAATTATGATGAGATAGTGACAATAGGGTTAGTGTGTCCTTACATGTTTGATATCATTCTCAGGGGGGCTAGTGTTTCCTTGACAAGCCAGTGTGATATCACTAAGGGGGGTTAGTGTTTCCTTGACATGCCAATATGATCTCACTAAGGGTGTTAGTGTTTCCTTGACATGCCAGTATGATCTCACTAAGGGGGGTTAGTGTTTCCTTGACATGCCAATATGATATCATTAAGGGGGTTAGTGTTTCCTTGACATGCCAGTGTGATATCACTAAGGGGGGTTAGTGTTTCCTTGACATGCCAGTGTGATATCACTAAGGGAGGTTAGTGTTTCCTTGACATGCCCGTATGATCTCACTAAGGGGGGTTAGTGTTTCCTTGACATGCCAGTATGATCTCACTAAGGGGGGTTAGTGTTTCCTTGACATGCCAATATGATCTCACTAAGGGGGGTTAGTGTTTCCTTGACATGCCTGTGCGATCTATAGGGTTAGTCAGCTGGTGGTATGGAGGGTCGGGCTGTGGTGTTGGCCAGACTACCTGGGGTTCCTTGACATGCCAGTATGATCTCACTAAGGGGGGTTAGTGTTTCCTTGACATGCCAGTATGATCTCACTAAGGGGGGTTAGTGTTTCCTTGACATGCCAGTATGATCTCACTAAGGGGGGTTAGTGTTTCCTTGACATGCCAGTGTGATATCACTAAGGGAGGTTAGTGTTTCCTTGACATGCCAGTATGATCTCACTAAGGGGGGTTAGTGTTTCCTTGACATGCCAGTATGATCTCACTAAGGGGGGTTAGTGTTTCCTTGACATGCCAATATGATCTCACTAAGGGGGGTTAGTGTTTCCTTGACATGCCAGTATGATCTCACTAAGGGGGGTTAGTGTTTCCTTGACATGCCAATATGATCTCACTAAGGGGGGTTAGTGTTTCCTTGACATGCCCGTGTGATCTATAGGGTTAATCAGCTGGTAATATGGAGGGTCGGGCCGTGGTGTTGGCCAGACTACCTGGGGTTCCTTGACATGCCAATATGATCTCACTAAGGGGGGTTAGTGTTTCCTTGACATGCCAGTGTGATCTCACTAAGGGGTGTTAGTGTTTCCTTGGCATGCCAGTGTGATATCACTAAGGGGGGTTGGTGTTTCCTTGACATGCCAGTGTGATCTCACTAAGGGGGTTTAGGGTTTCCTTGACATGCCCGTGTGATCTATAGGGTTAGTCAGCTGGTGGTATGGAGGGTCGGGCCGTGGTGTTAGCCAGACTACCTGGGGTTCCTTGACATGCCAATATGATCTCACTAAGGGGGTTTAGGGTTTCCTTGACATGCCCGTGTGATCTCACTAAGGGGGTTAGTGTTTCCTTGACATGCCCGTGTGATCTATAGGGTTAGTCAGCTGGTGGTATGGAGGGTCGGGCCGTGGTGTTAGCCAGACTACCTGGGGTGGGGAACTGCTTAGATTATTGAATCCTTGCCCAAGGCAGTTACCCAAAGTGCAGATATCACCAACTTTGCTACACAGAGTCTTATGTCTCAAACTTTCTTTTTGGGCAAATTTTGAACATTGATTTGATAAAAAGCTTTTCCAAAACACATCATGTTTTAGACACTTTTAATGTGACTTAATTGTTGATGTCAGCTTCCCAATATTCTTTTAATGGATTATTCTATGATTTGTCATGTAAAGAATCCTTACATCCCATAGTTTGACAAAATAAATCACAAAGAATAATTAAGATACATGATTAGGATATTACAAATGAATTATATAGTATTTCCTTTCAAAAAGTCTTCATGAATTATTACATTTTCGTTATGGGACAGAAAAAGAAGGAAATCTTAATTAATTTATTTGTGTTATATTTGCCATATCCACACTTTCGTAGACATCTTCTGATAGTGTGAATATATATTTTGACTGTACTGTCTGAATCAATAGGATATTGACTGTGCAGCTGTGTAGCTTTATTAAGTTTCAGAAAGAAGCATATTTTGGTTTATAAACAATATTTCACGTCTGTTGTATGATTTAATATGAACGAAAGAACTTGAATCTTATTTTGGTTTATAACAATATTTCACGTCTGTGGTATGATTTGATATAAGCCACAAATCTTGAATCATATTTGATTTATTCTTCAAAATAATTCATTCAAGGCGAGAAATATTGAACGCATCTCAGAACCTGAAGGAAGAGATTCGTTCTTACAGCAGATCAGAATTTTAGATTTTATAAAGTATATAAGAAAGTTGCATAAATTATTGTTATCTTTTCACCATATTGCCAACTATAACAGCCTCCCAGATAAAAAAATATCATTTCTCCAAAATCATTATATTTATTTATGCCAGAGAAGCTGATGAAGCATGATGAAATTCAGTCAGTTTTTGCTTTTTTTTAAATTTCTTGATAAAAGTTTCTGAATGTGTTGTATGACAGTGGAATTGATGAGACATGATAAAATTACTATCAGCTTTTGATCTTTTTTTGTTCATAATTTCTAGATAAAAGTTCGAAAACTCCTGAATATGTGTGCTGGAATTTATGTGATCTTTGCCAACATAAACAATAAATATCTATAATCATGATTTGATTTGTCACCAAATTCTCCCCTCGTTTCCATATGAATATAGCGTTTGCTTAGATGTTGACATCAATGATATATCCACGTTTCCGTGCCTCCCGATTAGGTTGCCTCCGGCGCAGAGCACAAATGACGCTGGATCATGAGGCTGATTAATTTGATGAAGATCGGGACAATAGATAGGTGTATATATACGCAGCTCTAATGAACGAATACATTGCGCTGTCATCAACCAGAAATCCAATCAGAGAAACGTGCAAGAAATATACGCTGTAATGAATCTCAAATGAGGATGTGTTCTTTGTTGTAATTGGATCTTTTCTAAATTTGTAAATTTATATTACATATCACATGAATGGATCAGGCATATAGTAAACTATTCTATATTTCTTAGTTTGTGATTTTTCAAACATCTACATGTCTTACATGTCAATCCACACTTAAGGTTGCGAAATGTATAAATTGTACATTACGTTCCCCATCATCAGTTGCTTTGATTGATTCTATAGATATCTAAAATTAAAATTTAATGATGCAATATGTATAAATAGTACATCAAGTTCTGCATCATTAATGAATATACTTGATTGTATGAAATACATGCAGATCAATATTTAATGTTGAAAAATCAAGTTCTCCGTCATAAATGGCTATATTTCATTGTATAAAATATTGGTTGTCACAAAATATTCAGTTGTCACATCAAGCCAAATCTCATTGGAGGATCATGGTCAAAAACAGCAAACCACATTGGGAATGGATCTGAGCCACAATGGGAATGGGTCTGAAGCACAATGGGAATGGGTCTGAAGCACAATGGGAATGGGTCTGAGCCACAATGGGAATGGGTCTGAGCCACAATGAAAATGGGCTTGAGCCACAATAGGAATGGGTCTGACCCACAATGGGAATGGGTCTGAACCACAATGGGAATGGGTCTGAACCACAATGCGAATGGGTCTGAGCCACAATGGGAATGGGTCTGAACCACAATGGGAATGGGTCTGAACCACAATGGGAATGGGTCTGAACCACAATGGGAATGGGTCTGAACCACAATGGGAATGGGTCTGAACCACAATGGGAATGTGTCTGAGCCACAATGGGAATGGACCTGAGCCACAATGGGAATGGGTCTGAACCACATTGGCAATGGGTCTGAACCACAATGGGAATGGGTCTGCACCACAATGGGAATGGGTCTGAGCCACAATGGGAATGGGTCTGAACCACAATGGGAATCGGTCTGAACCACAATGGGAATGGGTCTGAACCACAATGGGAATGTGTCTGCACCACAATGGGAATGTGTCTGAGCCACAATGGGAATGGGTCTGAACCACAATGGGAATGGACCTGAGCCACAATGGGAATGGGTCTGAGCCACAATGGGAATGGACCTGAGCCACAATGGGAATGTGTCTGAGCCACAATGGGAATGGGTCTGAGCCACAATGGGAATGGACCTGAGCCACAATGGGAATGGGTCTGAACCACAATGGGAATGGGTCTGCACCACAATGGGAATGGGTCTGAGCCACAATGGGAATGGGTCTGAGCCACAATGGGAATGGGTCTGAGCCACAATGGGAATCGGTCTGAACCACAATGGGAATGGGTCTGAACCACAATGGGAATGTGTCTGAGCCACAATGGGAATGGGTCTGAACCACAATGGGAATGGACCTGAGCCACAATGGGAATGGGTCTGAACCACAATGGGAATGGGTCTGAACCACAATGGGAATGGGTCTGAGCCACAATGGGAATGGGTCTGAGCCACAATGGGAATGGGTCTGAGCCACAATGGGAATGGGTCTGGACCACAATGGGAATGTGTCTGCACCACAATGGGAATGTGTCTGAGCCACAATGGGAATGGGTCTGAGCCACAATGGGAATGGGTCTGAGCCACAATGGGAATGGGTCTGAGCCACAATGGGAATGGGTCTGAGCCACAATGGGAATGGGTCTGAACCACAATGGGAATGGGTCTGAGCCACAATGGGAATGGGTCTGAGCCACAATGGGAATGGGTCTGAACCACAATGGGAATGGGTCTGAGCCACAATGGGAATGGACCTGAGCCACAATGGGAATGGGTCTGAACCACAATGGGAATGGGTCTGAACCACAATGGGAATGGGTCTGAACCACAATGGGAATGGGTCTGAGCCACAATGCGAATGGGTCTGAGCCACAATGGGAATGGGTCTGAGCCACAATGGGAATGGGTCTGAGCCACAATGGGAATGGGTCTGAGCCACTTGTGTGGCCAAAGGTCTTATTTTGACCTCAGTGATGACCCATCATGGCCAAACTGCCCAGGAATATCTGAGACGCCGACACACTTTCTTCTTGATTGCCGAGACAAATATAGAAATGACATGCTTCTCTGAATCATTGCTTTGTGTTCTAATTTTTCAAACAAAACAAATAGAGTGAAAGTGTATATCTTGCTTGAAGGCTGTAAAGATCTCAATTTTGAATCATATTCACATACTGTTGGCTGTACAAAAAGTACATCATTCAGTCTAACCGGTTTTGGTTTTTAAAAAAGATTGACACCAACTTACCCTCATTACTTTATAAGTATTTATGTACATGCTGTCTTTGTCATAATCATGGTCACTCACACTTCACCTATGTAATCATCAATATCAAACACCTTTTTTTTGTAAAGAAGCATTTACTTGTTGCAAGATGCATAGAAGCATCCGCTGCATCCAGACAGGGCTTCTATAGGCTCTGATATACATCTGGTGTGTCCTATGACAGTGGCGACTAGTGGCATCATATATCACACCGTCTGGTAGAAAACTTTAGGAAATAATTTCCTGTAAAGAGAATTTGATCTTCTATGGTAAATAAACATTGAGGCTCTGAAGCTTTTTATGTTCATTTGTGATATGCAGTTATTTATTAAGTGCAATGAAAGGAAATTGTGTGAAACAGAATAAATGTAAAACAAGCTCTTTTTGGTATTTGTTGGAGTATAATGCCATTAGTGTTGTATTTCTGTCTAATGTGTATAAAAGTAGAAATGAAGGTCGTTCAATGATAACGTCAGACATTTTTAGGACTTCCTCTGAGTCCGGAGTTCAGCTTACACATGCAGGAGTTGATATGTTTGAATATTTACCTCCATTTCCATTGCAAACTAGCTTTAGATTCTGTTTTGAGTTTATTTGGATCAAAATATACAATTATAATGTGTTTGTATATTATGACGCTACTTTAGTTCAGTTACAATCATGAAAGGCTTAAACGGGTATAAGTTATTTTAATTCACAGATTTTATATGAAGTGATTGTCATTCAAAGATGTCAGAAATTGTCATGTAACTATGGAATCAGCTGTAAAAATAAAGACACAGAAAGAGAGTGGAAACCACTTTTGACAAGCTTCAACAGGAAAGGATACTCCCTGGAGAAGGCCAAATCAAGGCCCGAAATAGGCAGAAAAGACCCATCACATTTCCCAGCAAGATCCTGGTGACAGCTTGATAGATGGTTGGCCCAAAATTTGGTGAAATTTGGGATTAAGAGAAAAATGGATTGGGCCCCCGATGGCACCCAATCGTCTGAAGAGAATTGTTGCAAAGTCTTTATACTTTATCAAATGGTAGATACTTTAGAGAATGCTTTATTGAGGTCAGAATAATGAAAACTGAAAGGAATTGGCAGAGATAATATTGTAGATGGACAAAAGATGTGAATATATGAAATTATCAGTATCAGAAGTCTGTCAGTTAATGGAGTCTATTAGTTAGTGGAGTCTGTCAGTTAATGGAGTCTGTTAGTTAATGGAGTCTGTTAGTTAATGGAGTCTGTTGGTCAATGGAGTTTGTTAGTTAATGGCATTGATGAGTTGGATTCCATTAATTCAGTGCCTTTCCCAGTAGGCCATCAGAAAGCAAGGCTTGACCTGAACTTTTAAGTTTAATTTGGTGCAAGATATGTTATTTATGGCAACCATGAAAGATATGAAACAGACGTCTGGCATTTAAATCTGTACCATGTGACCCAGACATGGCCATGAAAGACATGAAAGAGACGTCTGGCATTTAAATCTGTACCATGTGACCCAGACATGGCCATGGAAGAAATGAAACAGACGTCTGTCATTTAAGTCTGTACCATGTGACCCAGACATTGCCATGAAAGAGACGTCTAGCATTTAAGTCTCTACCATGTGACCCAGACATGGCCATGGAAGAAATGAAACAGACGTCTGTCATTTAAGCCTGTACCATGTGACCCAGACATTGCCATGAAAGAGACGTCTGGCATTTAAGCCTCTACCATGTGACCCAGACATGGCCATGAAAGACACTAAAGAGACGTCTGGCATTTAAGCCTGTACCATGTGACCCAGACATGGCCATGAAAAAGACGTCTGGCATTTAAGCCTGTACCATGTGACCCAGACATGGCCATGAAAAAGACGTCTGGCATTTAAGCCTGTACCATGTGACCCAGACATGGCCATGAAAAAGACGTCTGGCATTTAAGCCTGTACCATGTGACCCAAACATGGCCATGAGTTCCTCCTGGCATTATAATTACATCTTTTCTCTACAATCAAACAAAACGATTGTATCCCTTGACAAGCATGATTCAAGCACCTTGAAATCACATAACAATCAACTTCATCAGAAGAACTGTATTATAAAATATGGCGGTTACATCAGGCGAGTGTGGTATATTATAGCAGTGGGAAAAAATGGATTATTTGTGCTATTCCTACCATTCTGTTGTGAGTTTGTTCTGGAGGAGCATAACTTTATTTTTGTGATCTGTTTGAAGTAAATATGATAAATATAAAGACATGAGGGAGTTTGTTTGGAGGTAAGTAAGTAGGTAAGGCAGGTTAAGTTTCTGTCTCAGAATAATGAAATGTAATGTTGTTGTTATCTGCTCTTGCCAGGCCGGTGGTCGTAACGGATGTGATTTCTAGATGGGTGGCCTATAATTGGAGCCGAGACTTTTTCTTTGAAAAATACGGCAAAGAACGAGTCACAATGAAGGCCGTCGACGTAAGTAGTTGTTTGATCTTTCACTGCAAAGCCTCATGGGATACCTGTGCAATGCATTCTGGGATGTCGCAAGTCAAAGGTCACGGCATCTGAAGTTAAACATGGCCATTCTTTAAAAGTGGATTCCATTTTTTAACAACTAAATCAAGACTCAAAGGGAAAATATCTGACTTTGAATGATAGTCTATTATCTAATGGCATCATGCAAATCTTTCCAATAAGCATGCGCATATCTTGAAAAAATTACCATTTTTTATTCAAATGTGATAATGCTGAAACTTTTGTTCAGAGGGAGACTTTCCTATGTTTTTTACAATGTAGTCACAAAATGAATTTGTTCTTTATTGGATCATTAATCATATTCCCCCCGCCCCCTGGGGTTACCCCCCCTGCCCCCTGCCCCCTGGTGTTGCCCCCTGCCCCCTGGGTTACCCCCGTATAGTCTAATAGATGTCCCATCAGTCTCCCCAGGGGACTTTATCAATGCAGTCTGTGATATCTGACCTGAACGTTTCATATCACAGGGAGCGCCATCTGTTGTCAGCATTGTCACCATATCTACACAGACTTGGCCTAAACTGAGAGTAATAATAAATATATTGCTCTCAGGTCTAAATAATGGATGGGTTCTGATACTCTCTACTACCAGGTGTGGTGGGAATTAGGACATTCTGACATGTTGACATCAGATTGGAAATAGAAAACAAATTCTGGTATTTATTCATAATTCTCTTGTTTCACATTATCTAATGATACAGAAATTGTTTATTTCTTCACCAAGAATTGAAGAAAGAGCATAAAAATAACCATTACATCCATTTGAATTCTTAAATCTAATACTGAACCTTTCATGAAATTGGTTCTTATCCAATAAACGAAAGTATCACGTTTTCACATAAGCAATTTGCACTTATTTAAGTTTTCCCCCTCCTGAATTACAATTGGTCACTTTTCTTTTCATTCCTTAATTGGCCGCCTTTGTCCTCGTAGATTGACTTTAAGGAGACAAAAACCAGTCTCAGAACAAAGAAATCCCAGCCGGAAATGGGAATGTAAGATAAATCACAGGGAAGATTTGCTCGAGAAAATCCCACGAGTCTTGCAAAGCTATTTATGTAATGTGAAGGGAGAATATTTCTTCTGGGCTTACGTCTTGTGTGGTGTTTGTTTTGTAAAACTTTGTACTTTCAGTGATTCTGTATGTTATACTTATATACTAGTAGATGCACAAAGCTTTTTTAGAATAAATATATTTTGATATGTTCTACAGTTATAATATTTCACCGCATCATGATAATAGCAGGGTGTCCACGAGTTTTTTCCTTGTTTTTTCTTATTAAATTCAAAAAGTTTCTATTCTTGGAGCAAAATATTAATATTTAAAAAAAAACAACAGAAAAGCAAATATATATTTATTTATTATTATTATTTTTGTTGTCATGTGTAAATGTGTTTTCTGGTTTATGATTAGTACGAGAAAGTTGGATGGCTATATATTTTTTAAATTTCATTTTTTTGTCTTATTTTTTGTCTTATTTTTGTATTTATTTATTTTCTATTTTTTGTCCTTTTTTTTCATGTTTACCATAAAGATTTCTGGGCACCCTGTATATTTAGCACAGTAAGAAATGTGATTGAAAATAGCAGAACTAATGAATGATTAAAAAATGGGAGATTGTTGCAAACATTTACAAGGTAATTTGGGGTTTCATCTGAAATATTAAGACAGCAAACTCCTAGCTGCATGGAAATCAGATTTTTGAACTTCAAATATTTAAAACTCAAGCTTTGAAAATTTGTATTTAGTGGACAGTTGTACTGCCGGACCAGATATGTAACTGAAAATTAGGCTTTAAAGTCATGTTATTGTATTAAAACATTATTTCTGCTATGAACACGAAATGATTAACATTTTATGCACAGCTCAAAATCATCTGTAGGTTTGCAATCTTCTGAAAAATAAACACTAAATATAATTTGTATTGTCACTTTATATTTTGTTTTCTATGCACAATTAGGTTCTTGGAATAATGTAAACTATATTTGTCTATTTTTTCTCCCTGGGTTGACAGCTGGATGTAGATTTAGCGTTTTCTAAGATGTTCCTTGACGACTTGAGCAGTCCGCCATCTCCTGCACTCAGTGACCTCCATGAACTTGAACTCAGTGACCTTACACTAAGTGACCTTGAACTTGGTGACCTCAGTCCCAGCATTCAGGTGACCATGATCAGAAGACACAGAACAAACTATTTCTGCCCCCAGAAAATATTTGTTTCGAGTTGTCTACTCAAAATTAATTTGGCTAATGTGAATGAACTAAGAAATCTCTCACTTTTCAAATTAAAAATAATCTTGTAAAATAAAAATGTAGAATATATTATTATATCATGTTTCAGGACAACTCTTAAGGAATATTTTCACCCCCACTCCCTCAATATTTATTGTTCTTCCCAAGCTCCGCTAATTATATAATGATATTAACTGTTTGTCATTTATGCTTTTTTTTTAGTTTTCATACTAAAATTGTTGACATTGTCGACTAGAAAAAAATCACCATTTTCTTTCAGATTCCCAGGAAAAACTTTACCCTTTTTTAATGATGGTCAACATATTAGCAATATATTATTGATACAGATTTGTGAACATCCAAATACGTCCGTACTTTTTATTTGTCAAAGGAATAACAAGCTGCTTGGTAAATTTGTTTGAAAAAATATGCTACATTTGGTCAGGTAGAAACCTGCCACTGTGACTCAATGCTCATTAAGAAAAGTGGTCAGGGATCTTTGCTTTGCATTATCATAGCTTTTGTTAACCAGTTATAGGACAAAACTTGCCCTACTCTCGGGGCCAGAGGTGAAAACTGCATCCATGCCTCACAGATACATATAGAACTTTCTGACGCAAACAATGTACATGCAGAAATTTAGTAAGTGTTAGTGGATTGGGGGTAGAGAATTAATGAATTGAGGATTGAGAATTAATGGATTAAAAGCAGATAAATAATAGATTGGGGGTAGAGAATTAATGGATTAAGGATGGGGAATTAATGGATTGGGGATAAGGAATTAGTGTATTGAGGATAAGGAATAAATGGATTGAGGATAAGGAATTAGTGGATTGAGGATAAGGAATAAATGGATTGAGGATAAGGAATTAGTGGATTGAGGATAAGGAATTAGTGGATTGAGGATAAGGAATAAATGGATTGAGAATAAGGAATTGATGGATTGAGGATAAGGAATTAGTGGATTGGGGACAAGGAATAAATGAATTGAGGATAAGGAATTCATGGATTGAGGATAAGGAATTAGTGGATTGAGGATAAGGAATAAATGGATTGAGAATAAGGAATAAATGGATTGAGGATAAGGAATAAATGGATTGAGGATAAGGAATTAGTGGTTTGAGGGTAAGGAATTAGTGGATTGTGGATAAGGAATTAATGGATTGATGGTAGAGATTTGATGAATTGATGGTAAAGAATGAGTAAATTTAGGGTAGAGTAGATTGAAGGCAGAATTTATTGGATTGATAGTAGAGATTTAATGGATATATGACAGAGTATTACATATTGAGGATGGAGATTTAATGGTTTGAGGGTGGCAAGGAGGAGGTCAGAATTTGGAGATTTAATGGTTTGAGGGTGACAAGGAAAAGGTCAGAAGGTGGAGATTTAATGGTTTGAGGGTGACAAGGAAGAGGTCAGAAGGTGGAGATTTAATGGTTTGAGGGGGGCATGGAGGAGGTAAGAAGGTGGAGATTTAATGGTTTGAGGGTGACAAGGAGGAGGCCAGAAGGTGGAGATTTAATGGTTTGAGGGTGACAAGGAGGAGGTCAGAAGGTGGAGATTTAATGGTTTGAGGGTGACAAGGAGGAGGTCAGAAGGTATAGATTTAATGGTTTGAGGGTGGCAAGGAGGAGGTCAGATGGTGGAGATTTAATGGTTTGAGGGTGACAAGGAGGAGGTCAGAAGGTGGAGATTTAATGGTTTGAGGGTGACAAGGAGGAGGTCAGAAGGTGGAGATTTAATGGTTTGAGGGTGACAAGGAGGAGGCCAGAAGGTGGAGATTTAATGGTTTGAGGGTGACAAGGAGGAGGCCAGAAGGTGGAGATTTAATGGTTTGGGGGTGGCAAGGAGGAGGTCAGAAGGTGGATATTTAATGGTTTGAGGGTGGCAAGGAGGAGGCCAGAAGGTGGAGATTTAATGGTTTGAGGGTGGCAAGGAGGAGTTCAGAAGGTGGAGATTTAATGGTTTGAGGGTGACAAGGAGGAGGTCAGAAGGTGGAGATTTAATGGTTTGAGGGTGACAAGGAGGAGGTCAGAAGGTGGAGATTTAATGGTTTGAGGGTGACAAGGAGGAGGTCAGAAGGTGGAGATTTAATGGTTTGAGGGTGACAAGGAGGAGGTAAGAAGGTGGAGATTTAATGGTTTGAGGGTGACAAGGAGGAGGTAAGAAGGTGGAGATTTAATGGTTTGAGAGTGGCAAGGAGGAGGTCAGAAGGTGGAGATTTAATGGTTTGAGGGTGACAAGGAGGAGATCAGAAGGTGGAGATTTAATGGTTTGAGGGTGACAAGGAGGAGGTAAGAAGGTGGAGATTTAATGGTTTGAGGGTGACAAGGAGGAGGTAAGAAGGTGGAGATTTAATGGTTTGAGGGTGACAAGGAGGAGGTAAGAAGGTGGAGATTTAATGGTTTGAGGGTGACAAGGAGGAGGTCAGAAGGTGGAGATTTAATGGTTTGAGGGTGACAAGGAGGAGATCAGAAGGTGGAGATTTAATGGTTTGAGGGTGACAAGGAGGAGGTCAGAAGGTGGAGATTTAATGGTTTGAGGGTGACAAGGAGGAGGTAAGAAGGTGGAGATTTAATGGTTTGAGGGTGACAAGGAGGAGGTAAGAAGGTGGAGATTTAATGGTTTGAGAGTGGCAAGGAGGAGGTCAGAAGGTGGAGATTTAATGGTTTGAGGGTGACAAGGAGGAGGTCAGAAGGTGGAGATTTAATGGTTTAAGGGTGACAAGGAGGAGGTGGAGAGTCTCACTTTCCACACTTTGATAATGGATCATTATCAAAATTTGAACATCTAATTAGATAAGCAGGATAATTTACAGGATATTTAAGCTGATGCAGTGGACACCTTTTAGCATTCTCCTGCCCCAGTGTGACCGACAGACTTGTTTGCATCTCAGATATTACTCAGAGTGTGCTGTTTCTTATTTGTTTGCAAATTCCTGCCAATCTGGTTGATTATGTCCAATTTCCCCGTCTCTCCCTTTCTCACAGATAACAAGAGGTGATTGGCCAATTTTCTTGAGTCAGAGTAAATTTGGACCGCTGTGTCATTTGTTGGTTTTATTGGCGACACATTAACCCTTGACAAGACCATTATTTTAACCCTCTGTTGCTGGTATAGTTACTTTATACTTCCAAAGTGAGCACACGTCAGGGCAGGATATCTGCGGCAGGATATCTGCGGCAGGATATCTGCGGTAGGATATCTGCAGAGAGAGGTTTGCTGGGGCAGAATATATGGAGATAACTTTATAAACAAAATAATAAAATTAATGGAAATATCTTTATGGACAAAATAATATATGGAAATGACTTTATAAACAACATAATATATGGAGATAACTTAATAGACAAAATAATAAATGGCCCAAATAAATGACCCAAGATTTTAATTCTTGGCAAAATAAATTAATGTGATTTTATAGACAAAATATATTCTAGTCAAAATAAAAGGCTCAAAATTTAAGATTTCTAATATCAATTTAGAATCTGAACAACCGGGAAAATATTTATTTGATATTTTGATACTTTCATCTAAAAGGTTTGTATAAAGTCCCTCCAAAATTTATCATATTTAAAATAGGGAGTGCATATCCAAAGCAGACCACCTGGAAAAAAAATTCTGTAAAAAAAATATAACCAAAAAATATAACCAAAAAAAAAAAACATGTCCACAATTGTTTTATTTTGTCTTCTTCCAGAATTCCCTGGAGCAGGCTGTCAGCTTGGCTCTGCCTCTGGAACTTTTCTACCGGAACACCCACAAAGCCTTTCCAGATAAGTGGACGTATGTGGAGGACGAGCTGTTTATACCCATGAGACCCGAGCTTCACGCTCAGCTCGGAGAATGCGTAAGATTCGACAATAAATAGTGCTATTTCTGAAAAATTCAAAATTAAATTTAAAAAAAAATAAAAGTAAAAACGTTTAATTGTTTTCCAATTTTTATCAGGAATTTTTTCAATCATTCAAACACATTAATTGTGAATTGGTAAAATCTGTTATAGTTTCCCACAACAATCCTCAAACATTAAATATAATTTGTATTCTGGAAAATGCTTCTGTTATTGCGAGAAATGGCTTTATTTACAAACACTTTTTCACAAAAAAAGCACAAAATTGATTCAGGTGTATATGCAGGGAAATGGTTTTGTGGTTTCCAAAAGTTTTTTGATATCAGAAAATCTGTATGATGATAATACCTTCTTTTACAAAAAATTGGTAATAAATTTGCAGGAGTATTTGAAAGAGGATTTTTACCAGTCGTTTCCGCATGATATTCGTCCTTGGAATGCCATGTTACTGTGGGGGACCGAGTACTCTCGGTCCTCGCTACACATGGACCCATATAACTGGACCGGGACCAACGCAGTCATCAAGGGCCGCAAGAGGTGGAAGGTACAAATCGTTCGTCCTTCATATTTATTTTACCCCTCAGCCATTGAAAGTGTAGTCATAATGTTGTCTTAGTTGTCTGTCTGTTTGCACATGCGACTTGAATTTTGTAACTGCTTAAACTTGATTTTGAAATTTTTATTTTTATTCAAACCAACGTAATTTGGATAACCATTCCAATAACATTATCTCAATAATCATAATTGATAATCCAAACATCAAGGACATCACTCTAGATATCCGTTTTTATGTTGTAAAATAATTGAAGTTGCTTATAATTTGTGGAATATTTAACTGCAGATGACAAAAAAATGTCCCGTTGTGATTTCAGTTATACCCACCGGGGCAGGATCACTTACTGTATGTCAAGGGGGAAATGAAGTCTGGCTTCCCTCTCAACTGTTATAAGTACAACAGGTAGGATTCATCTCAATATTTTATCTGTTTCTCAAGGTCAAATGCCTTTTCCATCACGTTTTATTTTTATGATAAGATATTTGCGTTGTTCAGTTCCAATATTCTGATTTTTTTTTAAAAGATGGTGACTGCTGATTGACCTATAAAAGAACCAATCCAAAAGTCTCAAGATCTGCAAGTAAACACAAGAGTTTGTTTTCCTTTATGTATATGAACTTCACACAGCACTCTGAGTGAGTAACATATAAAATGTGTCTTTTGCAGCATGGTAGATAGTTATGACGTAGACTTGAAACGTTTTCCGCATTTCTCGGAGGCGAAATACTTAGAGTTTGATCAGCTACCGGGAGAAATTCTCTTCATACCTACAGGCTGGTACCATCAGGTAGGACATTTTTATGAAATTTTGCCTTAAAAAATACTGATTGGAAAAAAAACATGGATCATTCACACAGCATTGACAAAGGACATTGCCTCAAACAATCACAAAGAGCATTAACAAAGAGCAACCACGTTGAACATTTATAAGAGCATTTATAAAGAGCAGTAACAAAGAAGATCCATATGGAACATTAGTAAAGAGCATTTTTAAAGAGCAGTAACACTGAATACCCATAAAATGCATTCACATAGACATTAACAAAAAGCATTCACAGAATATTCACAAATAGCTTTCACAGAGTATTTACAAAGAGCATCCACAAAGAGCATTCACACAGCATCCACAAAGAGCATTCACACAGAGCATTAACAAAGAGCATTCACACAACACTCTAAGAATTATATCCATTTCACTTGAGAAAATGTTTGGATCTTTAGAATTTTCTTGTTTTCTACTAAGCTTCTTCAGTTGAAACCAGTCACTTGAATAAAACCATTACAGCAAAATGTTGGCTTTCACCGTCATCCATTCTTATTCAAATCATGTGAAGGCAATGGCCCTTATCAGGAGGTGTGCGCAAACTTAATGGACCAATCAGAACAAGTGACAGCCCAGAGGGAGTAATACAAGGAGATGGAACAGCCTGATAAGTAAAGTAGGGCCTCCCCTGGGGTGTGTTTATTTGATGGAACTGCCAGATAAGTGGGAGACAGGTCGCCAGGTGACAGTTTCAATAGATCTATCAGATAGGTGGAAATGGTCGACACGAGGCTCAGAATAAGATATGTTGGCTTGGTCAGGATTAGCCAAGGGATCAGCGCTTGTTGCCAATACTTTTTATTTACCCATACAAAGAGGGAGCATGGCTTTTACTCATCACGATAAAATCAGACATTTGCTCACGACAAGTGGTCAGAATGAACAAGATATTAACAAGTCTCGAATGGGTGTTTCTTTGAAATGAAAATTTGATCAAATCGCTTTCAATTTAATTCTGCACTATATTTTATGATGCACACTCCATCAGTAGTCAGAGCCTGTCTCTGCCTGGCGATCCTAATGAAAGCAAACAGTCCATCTCCGTCCTGCAATTTACGCTAATTGGCAGTAAACAACGGAGAACTCCACGGAATGTACAAATCCACAATTAAGGAAGTGGAAACAAGACACTTTTTTTCTGATTCAATGAATAAAAATAAGAGAGTTCCCATGGTAATTTAGGTCATCAAAATCCTCAAAAAATGCAACTGTAAAACAAAAATATTATTATCATACAATCTACAGATAGTTTGCTGAGTGACAGTCAATGTTTAATGTGAAAGGAAAGGAAAAAAAGAATATCTAAAAAAATAGCTCAATTGTTAGAGTATTCACCTTGAGATCCAGGGATAAAATACAATAGTCATGTAGTTATGTAGTGCAAATTAAACTTTCATATTATATCAATAGGAGTTATCTTGCTTGTCATGTATTTGTTATAAGATAAAAGACTATCACTCACTATCGTAGAAGCGACCAGGATATAGAAATCAAGTCAGCTGACTTTGTGTGTCCTGCAACTGTCTTCCATTATCAGCACATGCAAGCTTCTCCACGCCGCCCTCTGGTGGGGATTTGTTTCTGTGTAACTTGCACATCAGTGACACAGGCACATCAGACAATTTTTTTGGTTTTGTTGTTGTTGTTGTTGTTTATGGCTACCACCTTGAAAATGATAAATCTGCCTTGGTTACAAGATACATGGCGTGAATCCGTAAAAGAGAAATTCCCTTTTTTTCTTTCTTTTTTTTGATAATTGATTTGATTGCAGCAAGCACTGAGTGTGGTATTTAAGCCGGGACAGTGTGACAGGTCAAACGGTGTAAAGTTCTGATGAGTGAAGTTTCATTACCTCTGCCTGTAAGTTGCCCTCGGGCACCTGCCAACCAAATACACACAATGTTAATTAACACGTTCCTGCCTCAGACCAATGTGGATGAATTTGACCAACACATTGGTTTCATTTTATGAAATTTATAGAGCAGCCTACATGTATATACAACCAAATGCATACAATGTTAATAAACACATTTGGGTCTCACCAACATATTTGGTTTATTTTATGAAATCTTTAGAGCAGTCTATACACAAACTCACATATAATTTTAAGCTTGATGTTCAAGTGGCCTTTTAGCGTA
This sequence comes from Amphiduros pacificus, assembly GCA_949316495.1. Classification (NCBI taxonomy): domain Eukaryota; kingdom Metazoa; phylum Annelida; class Polychaeta; order Phyllodocida; family Hesionidae; genus Amphiduros; species Amphiduros pacificus. Next base: position 27,009,517 of record OX439012.1, read on the forward strand.
TAATCTTTTTGCATTTACAGCAAATGAACTTAATGAAATATGACATCTTTATAAAGAGATTAAAATAGAATGCAAATTCAATGTTGTCTTATGTTCCTTTTAAATGAAAGCCCACAATAAAACACAATATAACAACCAATATTCTTGATAAATCAATTATTCGGATAAAAATATTTTTCTTTCAAAAACCAATAAAATTAGAGCTGAGGATATTGTTCAGGAGCCCAAATTATTCTGAAGAAAAACCACAGTGCTGAGTCAGATATCTTTTTGCAAGTTTAGTAACAGGATCATGGATTTTATTTTGGTTTACAATACAATAGAACATAACATCCTGACACTTGAGAATAACCTTAAATCTGTTAAGCCTTACACTTTAGAATAACCTTAAATCTGTTAAGCCTTACACTTGAGAATAACCTTAGATCTGTTAAGCCTGACACTTGAGAATAACCTTAAATCTGTTAAGCCTTACACTTTAGAATAACCTTAAATCTGTTAAGCCTGACACTTTAGAATAAACTTAGATCTGTTAAGCCTTACACTTTAGAATAACCTTAAATCTGTTAAGACTGACACTTTAGAATAACCTTAAATCTGTTAAGCCTTACACTTTAGAATAACCTTAAATCAGTTAAGCCTTACACTTTAAAATAACCTTAAATCTGTTAAGCCTTACACTTTAGAATAACCTTAAATCTGTTAAGACTGACACTTTAGAATAACCTTAAATCTGTTAAACCTGACACTTTAGAATAACCTTAAATCTGTTAAGCCTTACACTTTAGAATAACCTTAAATCTGTTGAGACTGACACTTTAGAAAAACCTTAAATCTGTTAAGCTTTACACTTTAGAATAACCTTAAATCTGTTAAGACTGACACTTTAGAATAACCTTAAATCTGTTAAGCCTTACTCTTTAGAATAAACTTAGATCTGTTAAACCTGACACTTTAGAATAAACTTAGATCTGTTAAACCTGACACTTTAGAATAACCTTAAATCTGTTAAGACTGACACTTGAGAAAAACCTTAAATCTGTTAAAACTGATACTTTAGAATAACCTTAAATCTGTTAAGACTGACACTTTATAATAAACTTAGATCTGTTAAGAATAAAGGTATTAGGAATTGAGAAATTGAGAATAATCTTTAAAAATTTACAATACAAAAGAATAGACTATAATGATAAAAGAGCCTTACATTTGAGAATAGCCTTCAATCTGTTAAGTTGCAAACTTGTGGTAGTTAGAGTGCATGCCTCCCCCATGCACATCAACCCATTGTGTCATTGTTAATTGTTCTGTAGATATGTGTGCTGAAGGGGATAGGTCAATGTCAGGAGGTCATAAAGTAGGCAATGAAACGTGCAGGACGTGAAACAGACGGGATACAAGCATCCCTCGAGGAAGTCACGGCGGTCGCTCAGGGCACCCGTCTCGGCTTGACGCGACGTTGGCGTCGTCAGGTATATAAGGTGGAGTTGCTCGACAGTTAAGCATCAGTTTGACATCAGTTCTACCACAAACTACTCTGATACTTACACACAGGGAACACTAAGGAAGCCAGGATGATGAAGATGCTGATCTGCCTTGCCCTCGTGGCCTCAGTCTTTGCTGACGAAGGATATTATCATAAACACAAACAGGAGGAGTGTCACTATAACGGGCAGCTGATCGTGTCGGGGTACGATTCTTGCTCTTACGTGGAGTGTGGCTACGGAGCTGAGCCATGGGAGGTCGAGGGAAAGATTCCACTTCAGCGCCTCGTCCGTAAGTGTGCCCCAGGAACCGCCGTCAACCCTCACTACAGCTACGACAAGTACGCCGAGTACGCCCAGAACCCTTGCTCCGTGATCAGCGAGCACTGCGGCAAGCACTACGCCTACCCCAAGCACCAGGCTGTCTACCACAAGCACCAGCCTAGCTACGGTTACCATGGACACAAGCACCAGGAAGCCTACCCAGCCAAACATGAGGCATACCCAGCCAAACATGACGCATACCCAGCCAAACATGACGCATACCCAGCCAAACATGATGCATACCCAGCCAAACATGATGCATACCCAAGCAGCTATGAATCATACCCCAAGAGCCAGGAGTATTAAACATGACTGTGATGGAAGCGACAAAGAAGAGAGCCAGAGGAAAGAACAAGAGAAAACCAAAGTTCAGGCTCCAGAGGTGATCAGTGGAAGTTCCAGTACCGGATCAGCTTCACAGGGCTCTCCAGTACCAATCTGTCATCTTCAAGTACTAACTAAAATATTGAAAATTGTATATTTTCTGTTTGAAAAAAATAAAGAATATAAAAAAACAATGATATTTTGAAGAAAAAATATTTTATTGTGATGTATTGAGCTTAAAGTGATTTAAATTGTTTCTGAACATGTTTTGGCTTCAAGGGCCCGATTCAGTGCAGTAACTGGGTAATAATCAGAGTGTAGTGGGGAGGCGATCATGTGACCTGATTGTGATGCATTACATAGCTCTGTGGATCATTTGTATAATCTGGGCAGCGATGGTTGTAAAGCTAACACATGCTTCTGCCGTGAGAACGGCCAACATTTGCTTCTGTTGTCTGCTGGGTCGTTACCATGACATCCACGCTGTTGCCTTGGCACCCTACATGGTGCCGTAGTGATTTAGCGGTGTAATAAATCGCAAGGCGAGCACAGGCCACTTGATTTGTGGGGTCCCCCCCTCTATTGCCACATATGCTGCCGTAAACTGTGGAATCCAAGCCTGTGGCTTCTGTAGCAAGAATATTAGCCCTTTAAAGCGAAATTTTTAAATTGCCGTAAAAGTCTATATTTTATTTGTGTGTTTTGATCTTGATTTGTGGGGTCCTCCCTGTATTGGCAAATATGCTGCTGTAGACCATGGAATCTAAACCTGAAGCTTATGTGAGAAAGGTTACTAGTCTTCTAAAATGGCATTTTTACCCTCAGCCCCTGATGTAATCATGTATGTATGTGTGTGTGTGTGTGTGTGTGTGTGTGTGTGTGTGTGGCAGCTTCATGAAATTTGATACACATAAGCATCTGGTACATATGTACGACATGGTAAAGACATCAGATTTTTTTTTTATGAAACATGACCTTCACCTACTTTTCAAGGTCACAGTGACAATTATGTGAATTCCAAGAATCGCAATAACTCTAGAACAAATGATGGCAGCTTTATGAGATTTGACACACATCTGTTGAAGACCTCAGACATTTTTGTATGGAACATGACCTTCACCTACTTTTCAAGGTCACAGGGACAATTATGTGAAATCCCTATCATTGCTATAATTCGAGAACGAATGATGGCAGCTTAATGAGACTTGACACACATAAGCATCTGGGAAGACCTCAGACTTCTTTTGATGGAACATGACCTTCACCTACTTTTCAAGGTCATAGGGATAATTGTACCATGAAATCCCCATCATTGCGATAACTCGAGAACAAATGATGGCAGCTTTATGAGATTTGACACACATAAGCATCTGACAAAGACATCAGAATTTTTTCTATGAAACATGACCTTCACCTTCTTTTTAAGGTCACAGGGACAATTATGTAAAATCCCAAGAGTCGCAATAACTCGAGAACGAATGATGGCAGCTTAATGAGATTTGACACACATAAGCACCTGGTGCAGACCTCAGACATTTTTGTATGGAACATGACCTTCACCTACTTTTCAAGGTCACAGGGACAATTACATGAAATCCTCATCATTGTGATAATTCAAGAACGAATGATGGCAGTTTTATGAGACTTGACACACATAGGCATCTGGTGAAGACCCCTGATGAGCTCGAGGAATGGTGACCTTCACCTTCTTTTCAATGTCACAGGGACAATAATGTCAAATTCATGTCATTGCAATAATTCAAGAACAAATGATGGCAGATTCATGAGGATTGACACACATACACATCTGGTGATGACCCCAGATGAATTAGATGGACAGTGACCTTCACCTACTTTTCAAGGTCACAGGCCTATCCTCTCAATATTTCTAGAGTAAATGATGGCAGCTTCGTGATACACACATAAGCTATCAAAGTGAGTAGATGTGCACTATTATGTTTTTTTTACCCCTTCATCAATTTGCCTTGGTACAGTGACAGAATTAAATAAGAGTTAATATATATTGTTAAAGTGTATATTGAACTCGTTTGTGATTGATTTTGAGATAAATTGAAATGATATTGGTAGTTTCATTTATTTCTTGATAAGGGCTAGTTTTCAACAAATATGGTACCAGCGTTGCAGATGCGGCAGGTGTGAGGGTGCTGAGTATATTGATATATATGGACTGTTGCCGACTACAGGGGGCGCCACCGTTGAGGCTTCCACCGCGGGTGGCGGCCATCTTTCTGCCATATATTGCACTCAGTGCGGGGACCTAAATAGCTTTGTGATGCTTCCTCTGCGATGGTAAAGTGTGAATTATGATGTAGTAAATGGCAGGAGAACATGATGTGGAGCGGGAACCAGTAGATTCCTAAGTCGGGAGTCGCGAATGCAGAAATGATGAATTATTGTGTTTTTTGCATCAGTTTGGTGATGTTACCATATTCATCCTAATTAGCACAGTTTGTGTCCATTTTCTTTGACAAGGAAGATATTTTACAGCAAAATACAAAGATATGTAAATTATTATTTTGTATATACGTTATCATTTTGTTTTTGCATCAGTTTGGTTATATTACCATATTCATCCCAATTAGCGCCATTTGTGTCCATTGTTTCTGCCAGGAAAATATTTTACAGCAAAAGACACAGACATGTGCAATATTCTCATGTGTATGATATGTTATATAATCTGCTATCATTAGATCTAAGCTTGATTTAGGCATATTTTTGCATATTATGGTCCCTGAAAATGCCTTAGGCGGATTTTACCTGCAGTATGTAGAATTGAGGTCTGAATCTCAGATATTTGAAGTCTAAATGTTCTAAAGTATTATAGGGTAGGACATTTGTTATAATATATACAATAATAGTCCATTATTACAGTACATTTGATATTGTTTTATATCAGTTGTTGGAAGGAGTGTGTTTTCCTGTCCCTTAGATGAGGCCACACTGACTTCATCATTGGCTCTCTGTCCCTTAGATGAGGCCACACTAGCTTCATCATTGGCTCTCTGTCCCTTAGATGAGGCCACACTAGCTTCATCATTGGCTCTCTGTCCCTTAGATGAGACCACACTGACTTCATCATTGGCTCTCTGTCCCTTAGATGAGGCCACACTAGCTTCATCATTGGCTCTCTGTCCCTTAGATGAGGTCACACCGGCTTCATCATTGGCTCTCTATCCCTAGATGGGGCCACACTAGCTTCATCATTGGCTCTCTGTCCCTTAGATGAGGCCACACTGACTTCATCATTGGCTCTCTGTCCCTTAGATGAGGCCACACTAGCTTCATCATTGGCTCTCTGTCTCTCTTCCTGCTGAGGGCAAGTTGGTAGCAATGTAAACAAAAACCAAATGACAGACAATGCCAGAGTAGTGTAAAAAAACATTTTCATAGGAATATTCACAATAATTTATCTAAACAGAACACTACATGATTAAATGAGTATTTAATGGTTTTTTTCTGTCAGTAATCTTTTTTAACACAGATATGGATGCCTGTGAATTAGAATTTGGCCAAACTTGTCATGTTTGAAGCCAGGAATGAAGGATGGGAAGCAAATATCTCGCGATCTTAATGCCAGGAGCTTATCTTCTCACATCAGCCAGCAAACAAATTTGAAAATGAGATGATGCAGCCGTTAACACCCCTCTGTCAGAACCAATGATACTTAATGCGGAAAAAAACAGCCTTGTTTAAATATATTCATATGGGCAATAAATCTTTTTTTTTTTTTTTTTTACTTGAGTGAATCATAAAAATGTGATAGAATGATGTTTCAGCAATAAAAGTGATATTTTAACTTTGGTGAAAAACATATTCAGCATTTCAAGAAGGAAATGACTGCAGTTTAAATCAATGATTAACTGAGACTGGGGTTTTGATTATCCGGTTATTATTATTCAAAGTAAGAGGCCGAGGGTAGTGGTGCAGCTGGTCAACAGTTCCTCTGTTGTGATTCAGTGGTCATGGGTTTGATTCCCAGCCATACTAAGATTGAATTCATGGTATAATTTCTCATATGAGCTGAGGCCCATGTCTGAAGAGTTGCCTATTGTCCTTGTAAATCTTTGACTGTGTAGGTTGCCATGTCAAGGGCAATTCAGTGAGGCAGTGCTATGTCTGCTTCATATACCGGTAGGTCTCATCATGAAATAACTGAAATAATGTTGAAAGTGACATGGAACCCGAAACAATGAAAAATACACAAAATATGAGCTGACAGATTTCTGATCAAAACACCAAAATATACTTAAAATCAGCACCTTAAGATGCTCAACACAACACATAAATCCCAGCCTGAAGATGCTCAAACCCAAACACATGAACTTGCTGGTATGGCTATAACAGGAAGTGTGTTTGCAGCGCCCTCTAGTACTATATTTCACCTTAACCTTAAGCATGTGTTTCTCTATTTGAAGGCTTATAACGTGGAGGAGACGATCGCAGTTTCCAGTCAAATGATGAACCGTAACAATTACCGCATCATTCTGGAGGAGATCTTTAAACTGGAGAGCAACATCAAGCGCTCTAAACTGCCCCGAAATATAGACTCTAAAACACCAGAGGAACAGGTAAGAATTATCATATGCTCTCTTCACAGAGGACACCTTGAATTTTCAATATTTTTATAACTGTTCAAAGAATTATCATATAGGGGTCAAATGATCTTGAAATTTTAAAAAATTATTTGAGATAGTTCTTGGATCTTGATTTTATGATCTAATAGAAGCCTGCCACTGGGATCCAATGCCCTACTAATTTCAAAGAGGAACTTGGGATCTTTCTTTTGCTTTATCACATAGACAGGATAACACAAACTACAGCCTTTGATAATTATTTTCATTATATGCATGCCCAACTATTCATATTTTTATCTAAAATAATAATGTGAATCGTTAGTTGAGTTCTCCATAATTTAAAGAGGAAATATTTCCGACATTTTATTATGAAAACAAAATGTTTAGCTTCATGCAGTTTGGAAGAAAAGAAAAAATGTCTCTTTTTTTCTTGCCACTAGGTGGAGATAGTGATGCGTCTTCTGCCACAGGGAATTCTGGACCGGGGCCGGATGATCACGCAGGACGTCATCAACCAGATTAAATACGGCTACGAAAAGGCACAAACAATGCTGCCCGAACCGCTCGAGTGAACGCCAACCAAACTTATTTGCTTACATTTTTTGTTTGTGACCAGCACATTTTATGGTGAATTTGACCATGTAAAGGAGACTGTGTGAATCCTTGGTATTCCTGTGCCATATTACTGTCCTTATATCAGGCTCTGCAAGTACAGGCCAGACCTGACTGTGTGAGTGAGTTCTTCGAGACCACACCCACTACAAGCTTATTTCTCAATAGGACACATGCCATCAACGTGTGCTTGGTTGTGGCAGCTTGTTTTGGTGTGGAATAAGGAAAGTATTGTGTGTGTACCTGTGCAAGAGTCCACCAAGTATGCAGCTGTCTGTGGATCATGCAAACGACCTGCGGAACAGGTGACTGTAATTCCATGCCACTACTGGCAGAGGTAGTATGTGACCCAACCTTTCATGCAGATAGGTATAAAGGAAAAACAATTGACAAACTGTTTCAAATGGTAGAGTGCGAATCAACCATTTAGAGATCCCTGTGACGTGAGGCTTGTCAGATCGTCATGACAACATGTTGCCCTTGACAACTTACAACAGAGTTATGTACAGCAGTAAATCTGGTCGCATATTATAGTCTCACAAGAAGTAGGGTTCCATTTCTTGGTTGTGCCAAGATATTATGGTCGACAACCTGAGCCTTGGTTCAGAGGAAAGCAGAAAATGTAGTCCAAATCGGAATTTCAACAAATCAGAATGTAAAAGCAAGGTGTATATTCTGGAGACCCAATATTTGTGATCCACCAGGTGTCTGTTGGGTCAAGTACAATGCATTTTGGGATAGGTTTGAAGACTTGACAGCTGGTATGATGATTACCATTCTGTATGCTGTGAAGGGAATGTATTAATATGTTGGCAACAAATGCATGTACAGAAAAAAAATATTAGTATGGGAATAACACACCAGGTGGCAGTATGCCCTACTCAAGCAGTGAGAATTAACTAGTCATATTCTACTCTTTGAGTTGCCAGTAATTTGCTCATATGACAATGCCTGTATATGAAGGTTTACAGTTACTCTTGCTCAGAGAATAATTAACTGTGATATTTTCTAATGAAAATTCTTTTTTTGTTCAGTAGTTGTTCATTGTGAGCTTTATCATCAATTATTCCGCAAGAGAATGTCCAGTCGAGTTATAAATCTTATTGCAGAAAAAAAAACCAAATGACATGGAAAATGAAGTTTTTTCTTTTAGCTTGGTGTATATAGTAAGAAGCATTTGATTTATTGACACCCAGAGACAATTTGTCATTCACAGCTTCAGGGTACAACAAATACAGCAACGGAAGACGACAAAAGATATTTAACCTTTAAATTGAGGGATTACTATAATGAATAAAACTTCCAATTTGTGATATGAGAGACTAAACTACATTGACTGCAGGGGAAAACACATCTTTCAGGTCATATTAATTCATAGTTTATGTTTATCAAAATATACTACAGCAAATTTTTTTGAGAATCACTGATGCATTAAATATGTATTTTAGTGTCACTCTCCTCATTGAACAATAATAAACAGAATCCTCCGTCATATACATGTATACAGAAGCAAGTGATCACTCTAAGTTCATTATCTCAGACCTGATCTGGATTTTATAAACCATTTGCAGTGTAGTTTTTGTGCAGTGTGAGATTATTTGCAGCGTTTATTGTATACGCACCCACTATTTATTATGTCCAATCAGAAGGTGAGATGTTATTTTCTACTTACCGGTACCTACAGTCAACAGTGCACAGATATCATATCTTTCCAAACAAAATGAAATGTTATTCACACCTTCCAGGTACCCCCAGTCCGTAGGTTTGTGTAGTATTATTTTCATTAATGTATGTTATTAAACAACGAAGATATTCCACACGGAAAAAAATTCCATATGACAACACATCTCCATTAAAAAGCTCGTGTGCATTTATTTTCAATTACTTTCGGTTCTCCGCCACTTCCAGTTCCCGTAATGGCGACAATGTCTTACGTGTATGACTTGGCTTTCTTAAATGCTAATTGTTCTGACTTATGGGTAATTTATATTTATAAAATAATAGTAGGTCATTATTGACACATGGGAGAAATTATGAGAGAATTCAGATCTCTTCAAATCACTGTGACAAAACATCTTTTGAGGTGCGAGTTCTGAACACGGTGGGACATCTTGTCCTCTCTGATCGCAGTTTACTTGATCTTAACTATATTATGTATATAATAATATCAAATATTTACTCTGAATTGCCCGAGTAATGTTAGGATGTTTGTCTCAATGTGAATTTGGAGTGAGAAAAACTGTTAAATTCAATTTTTTAAGAAAAAATAAGAGCTAAGATCAAAAGGTTGTGTATTTTGCGTTACATTTCCTTCTTGTTTAATTTAAATGTTTATCAGATTGATATGTGATTTGGTTTTTAGACAAAATGTAAATTTGCAATCTTGAGGTTTTATTTAAACTCTTTAATAATGACTGTGAGCAGGACGTCAATGTTCCCAATGTTCTGGCTTAATGACATCATTTTGTAACATTCTGTACTCATGATAATGACGTCAGACTACTTGAATCATGAACTTTTGACCCCAGAACTTTTAAATTAGTGAATGGTTAAAAATTTTATCAATTTAGTTTGCAGATACACTAATCCACAACATTGATTAGTCCTGCCAATCAACAAAATTTCAAGACTCGTCTGTTAAGGGTTGAAGGTAATTAATGGAAATATATTCACATAATTTGGGGGTCTCAGAAAAGATTCTTATTGTTTATTGCAAGATAATTTTGTACCAACCAACAAAAAAATCTTATTTAAAAGTTAATTCATGGCAATATAATTACATAATTTGGGGGGTGTCAGAAAAGATTATCTTTTTATTGTTGGGAGATAATGTCAATAAGCTTGTGATTTTATGTGGGGACAAAATTCCACTTAGCATAATGAGTCGAGTTTTCCTTGTACATATCATCTTGTCTGAACTGCTGTAAAGTTTGATGAAGAAATAAAAGTTGATATAAATAGTTTTTGTTTTCATTTTTCCTGATAACCTGTATTGATTAAAACGTGCCTCTCACAAGGGCATTTTATGGGTTCTTTGTTGGTGGAGGATATTCACCAATGTAAAAGTGAAAGTATAAATTTCCTTTTTTTGAAATCCTTTGATATGAAATCGGTGCCAAATCAAATTGGTCATTAAAAAAAGAACCAATCCATAAAAGGGGAATGGAGCCTAAATGCATATATTAACCTTGTAAAGAAGAACCAATCCATAAAAGGGAATAGGAGCCTAAATGCATACATTAACCTAGTAAAAAAGAACCAATCCATAAAAGGGAATAGGAGCCTAAATGCATATATTAACCTTGTAAAAAAGAACCAATCCATAAAAGGGAATAGCCTAAATGCAAACATTAACCTAGTAAAAAGAACCAATCCATAAAAGGGAAATGGAGCCTAAATGCATATATTAACCTGATATAGCCACTAGGGTCAGAGAGAATTCACTCGAGGAGACCATGCCATCTGTGAATATGTGCTAGTGATTAACTAAGATGTGGAATAAAGTCAAATGATTGTTTTGATTTTTCCCATTTCATTTAAAACTCTTGTATAATATAGACCAACCTAAATTTGCATCATTAACCAACAGACGTAACAAATCAAAGATGATATTTATACAATTATTTAATTTTCAGAATACAATAATAACATTGCAACTTTACATTATTTCAAACAAATTGCAAATACATAAGATATGCACCAGTTAAAATGTGACAGAAAACGGTAAGCACCTCATAGACAGAAAATGTTCAATGAAAAAGAATTTAAATTATTTTTCTAAAGCTATTTATAAAAGTCAAATTGAATATATTGCCCAGTTTATTCCAAATAATAATTAGGCCAAGCTGGCATATTACGTGTAAGTTTGCAATTTTCACAATTTCTTAAAGAAGATAAACATGATAACAATAATTTTGCAGGTTAATTTTTGTCCTTATGTGGAATCAGTGAGCACCGTGATCCACAAGTTAATTGGCCGGGCCTGGAACTGAGGTTTTATATTTTATCATGACATGTTCAAATTTTATACTGTTTTGAAAAAAGAATTCTTGATGTGGTCTTGAGAGGCTGGCAAAGAAGCAAAACAAAGAAGGCCACAACCTCTGACTTAGAAAGGAAGCATAACAAAGAATGCCACAAATCTTTAAATTATTGAAGAATAAGAAAGAAGGGCATCAAAATTTTAACTTATTTTTGAGTCCAGAGATGCAGCAAGCAAAACATGCTATTGTCATCATTTCAAGACTTTTTCAAAGCCGCACTTTAAAAATTGATTTTATGGTAACATTTTTGTACTTCATAGCTACACTAAAGTCAATGACCAGGTCATATGTTTGGTTATTACATATTGCATAAATAATATGTAAAAAAATAGTGGTAGAAATGCTGTATCCATGATTGTCAAGAGTGAATTCATTTGATCAGAAATGCTTAAATAAATGCTAAAGAAAATTGCTTCTGTTTAATCAATGCATATCACCATTCTGACAAAGGATGTTGACAAAGAAAATGAAGAATGTGATCGCATCTCATTGTGCTGACAAAGGATGTGATCCCATCTCACTGTGCTGACAAAGGATGTAATCCCATCTCATCGTGCTGACAAAGGATGTGATCCCATCTCATCGTGCTGACAAAGGATGAGATCCCATCTCATCGTGCTGACAAAGGATGCGATCCCATCTCATGCTGACAAAGGATGTGATCCCATCTCATGCTGACAAAGGATGTGATCCCATCTCATCGTGCTGACAAAGGATGTGATCCCATCTCCTCATACTGACAAAGGATGTGATCCCATCTCATCGTGCTGACAAAGGATGTGATCCCATCTCATTGTGCTGACAAAGGATGTGATCCCATCTCCTCATACTGACAAAGGATGTGATCCCATCTCATCGTGCTGACAAAGGATGTGATCCCATCTCATGCTGACAAAGGATGTGATCCCATCTCATCATGCTGACAAAGGATGTGATCCTATCTCATTGTGCTAACAAAGGATGTGATCCCATCTCATGCTGACAAAGGATGTGATCCCATCTCATCATGCTGACAAAGGATGCGATCCTATCTCATTGTGCTGACAAAGGATGTGACCCCATCTCCTCATACTGAAAAAGGATGTGATCCCATCTCATCGTGCTGACAAAGGATGTGATCCCATCTCCTCATGCTGACAAAGGATGTGATCCCATCTCATTGTGCTGACAAAGGATGTAATCCCATCTCATCATGCTGACAAAGGATGTGATCCCATCTCATCGTGCTGACAAAGGATGTGATCCCATCTCATTGTGCTGACAAAGGATGTAATCCCATCTCATGCTGACAAAGGATGTGATCCCATCTCCAAATCACAGTAAAGTATAATTAATCCTCTCAGAAATTAAATTACATAATCTTTTTTTCTTTATAAAAGTATTCCCTGCAGAGATAACATTTCCTGCAGACCAGATTATGGTGTTTCTTGCTGTCACAGAGTGTATTTGGTATTTCCCATGTATCTGGGCGCCAGTATCGTCCCTATACTCGCTGGTACAGGTAGAGATAGGCTAAGTCTTTTGGAGGATTCTCGGATTGCGCCACCTTTTCATCGTTGAATATGATCCAGCGTCCGTCCTTGAGTATATGGCACACGTAATGACCCACCATGGAGGACGTCCCCATGTGGCTGATGAAGGCTACCAGCTTGTATTCTGCAAATATAGGAGAATAAGTGAATAAAACAGCAAAACACAGGATCCATCAATATCAGAAATACCTTATTCAAACTGAATTTTCATTAAATTATTATTTTTCTCTTTGTTGAGGCAGATATTTAGTATGAGTCTCACTTTATGACAATTAATATACATTTATTAATCTTTTGATATATATAAATATATATATAAATATAAATATATATATAAATATAAATATATATAAATATATATATAAATATATATATATATATATATATAAATATATATATATATATATAAATATATATATAAATATATATATATATATATATATATATATACAGTCAGACCTCGCCGGACCGTCCCCCGATAATCCGGCATATCAATTACCGACAGTGATTTGGCTGCAACCATTCTAATCTTTCTTTATTTGTATTCATTTGATGTCCGTTTCATCAAACCGTCAGACTCGTGAAACCGGCAGAATTATGTGTGAAAGACCATGACGGACTGGCGGGGCTTGACTGTATATATATTTCAAAAATATTTCAATATATATATATTTCCCAGAGTAGACTTATGCAGATGATAATTTTGTCAGATTGTCACAAAATTTTCCTCATCACTGAAGAAGCCATATTGACATACCAGCATAGCTAAAAAAACCATGGGTCTAAATCATCAAAGGGTATTCATAAATCAAGAGGCAAGACCTCTATCTGTGAGAGCCTGGTTATAACTCACTTGCGCTGCCGTCCCTGTAGTTGTGTGATGCTGCTGCCCCCTGTTGGTCCCCCGAGGCACCAGCCTGGTCTGTCTCCATGGGCGTGTCGTCCAGCTCGCCCGCATGGCTGAAGATCCAGTCCACTGCCCTCTCTACGTTATTATCCTGTAATCACAATGGACGATCTCAATTACGCTGTCAATTAGACTGTAGCATATATTTCAACTAACAATGCAATATACCAGAATGTCATTTTCTGACCTTGAAATAGATGCCATTTTCTGACCTTGAAATAAATGTCATTTTCTGACCTTGAAATAGATGCCATTTTCTTAGGTTACTTAGGTTACTCACTGTGGCTTTGAGCGCCTTGGTCGTCTGCTCGCGGCTGAACCCCATTGACATGACCAAGACTAAGGTAGGTTACTCACCGTGGCTTTGAGCGCCTTGGTTGCCTGCTCGCAGCTGAACCCCATTGACATGACCAAGACTAAGGTAGGTTACTCACCGTGGCTTTGAGCGCCTTGGTTGCCTGCTCGCGGCTGAACCCCATTGACATGACCAAGACTACGGTAGGTTACTCACCGTGGCTTTGAGCGCCTTGGTTGCCTGCTCGCGGCTGAATCCCATTGACATGACCAAGACTAAGGTAGGTTACTCACCGTGGCTTTGAGCGCCTTGGTTGCCTGCTCGCGGCTGAACCCCATTGACATGACCAAGACTAAGGTAGGTTACTCACCGTGGCTTTGAGCGCCTTGGTTGCCTGCTCGCGGCTGAACCCCATTGACATGACCAAGACTAAGGTAGGTTACTCACCGTGGCTTTGAGCGCCTTGGTTGCCTGCTCGCGGCTGAACCCCATTGACATGACCAAGACTACGGTAGGTTACTCACCGTGGCTTTGAGCGCCTTGGTTGCCTGCTCGCGGCTGAATCCCATTGACATGACCAAGACTACGGTAGGTTACTCACCGTGGCTTTGAGCGCCTTGGTTGCCTGCTCGCGGCTGAATCCCATTGACATGACCAAGACTACGGTAGGTTACTCACCGTGGCTTTGAGCGCCTTGGTTGCCTGCTCGCGGCTGAACCCCATTGACATGACCAAGACTACGGTAGGTTACTCACCGTGGCTTTGAGCGCCTTGGTTGCCTGCTCGCGGCTGAATCCCATTGACATGACCAAGACTACGGTAGGTTACTCACCGTGGCTTTGAGCGCCTTGGTTGCCTGCTCGCGGCTGAATCCCATTGACATGACCAAGACTACGGTAGGTTACTCACCGTGGCTTTGAGCGCCTTGGTTGCCTGCTCGCAGCTGAATCCCATTGACATGACCAAGACTAAGGTAGGTTACTCACCGTGGCTTTGAGCGCCTTGGTTGCCTGCTCGCGGCTGAATCCCATTGACATGACCAAGACTACGGTAGGTTACTCACCGTGGCTTTGAGCGCCTTGGTTGCCTGCTCGCGGCTGAATCCCATTGACATGACCAAGACTAAGGTAGGTTACTCACCGTGGCTTTGAGCGCCTTGGTTGCCTGCTCGCGGCTGAATCCCATTGACATGACCAAGACTACGGTAGGTTACTCACCGTGGCTTTGAGCGCCTTGGTTGCCTGCTCGCAGCTGAACCCCATTGACATGACCAAGACTACGGTAGGTTACTCACCGTGGCTTTGAGCGCCTTGGTTGCCTGCTCGCGGCTGAATCCCATTGACATGACCAAGACTACGGTAGGTTACTCACCGTGGCTTTGAGCGCCTTGGTTGCCTGCTCGCGGCTGAATCCCATTGACATGACCAAGACTAAGGTAGGTTACTCACCGTGGCTTTGAGCGCCTTGGTTGCCTGCTCGCGGCTGAACCCCATTGACATGACCAAGACTAAGGTAGGTTACTCACCGTGGCTTTGAGCGCCTTGGTTGCCTGCTCGCGGCTGAACCCCATTGACATGACCAAGACTAAGGTAGGTTACTCACCGTGGCTTTGAGCGCCTTGGTTGCCTGCTCGCGGCTGAACCCCATTGACATGACCAAGACTAAGGTAGGTTACTCACCGTGGCTTTGAGCGCCTTGGTTGCCTGCTCGCGGCTGAACCCCATTGACATGACCAAGACTAAGGTAGGTTACTCACCGTGGCTTTGAGCGCCTTGGTTGCCTGCTCGCGGCTGAACCCCATTGACATGACCATGACTAAAGCTTCCTCATTGGGAACGAAACTACTGCTTCCTCCAGACTTCTTACCAGGCGCCACAAACGGTGTGCCGAAGTCTGAAAACCAGAAATGTAATCATAGTTAACATAAATATGACATGTAATTATTCTTGTTATCTTGAAGGAAGAGATATGAACATTTTAAATGCTCACCTGTTTGGTTCATAATTATGACCTCTCATTTGTATAAGTACTGATTATTTCAACATAAGTATTAAAAGTTCAAGTTTTTATTTGCGCAGGTTTATAACATATTCAAATCTAACTTGTTTCCATGGTTATTCTTTATGGACAGTAAATAAGAGGAATATCATTTTTATTCTTAAATTATGCCCATTGTTGCACTAGGGTTAAAGGTCAAAATTCAGAATGTCCTAAATCTTCAAAATATCAAAATCTTACCAGCATCTCCCATATGTTCTTACCAGCATCTCCCATGTTCTTATCTGCATCTCCCATGTTCTTACCGGCATCTCCCATGTTCTTACCGGCATCTCCCATGTTCTTACCGGCATCTCCCATGTTCCTACCGGCATCTCCCATGTTCTTACCAGCATCTCCCATGTTCTTACCAGCATCTCCCATGTTCTTACCAGCATCTAGCATATGTTCTCACCTGCGTCTCCCATGTGTTCCATGACCCAGTTCATGGCAGCCTCTATGCCGGCGTTCTTGGTGTGGAAGACGGCTCTCTTGCATCCCTCAATGTCAAATCCCATCTCAGCTAACTGTGCGACAATCGCCTCATCAAACACAAACTCTAAAATATAGAAGCAAAATCTGTGCATATTTTGTTAGAATTTACTGATTTTAGTATAAAATAATAAGGAGGACACCAGGCTTGGTGATGTTGAATTTCAATTATAAATATGATTTAAAAACAAATCTTGAAATCATATGTTGATCTGAATCTATGCATTCAACCCAAAAGTCTCAATTATAAATAGGATTAAAAAACAAATCTTGAAATCAGATGTCAATCTGAATCTATGCATTCAACCCAAAAAGTCTCAATTATATATAGGATTAAAAAACAAATGTTGAAATCAAATGTCGATCTGAATCTATGCATTCAACCCAAAAAGTCTCAATTATAAATAGGATTAAAAAACAAATGTTGAAATCAGATGTCGATCTAAATCTATGCATTCAACCCAATAAGTTTTTGTCACCAATTTGAGAGGCTGAGATCCACCTGGTGTTGAATTATACTTTAATGCAAACATTGAGTGTGGGTAAAGTCTCCACTAAATACAAGTGGAATAAAATGGTATGTAATAAAATATCATATTCTTTGATACATTACAACCTAAAAACCTTTATCAAACCCCCAAATTTGCCCTCATTTGATTATTTTTCCCAAATTTACAAACACCTGAATAATCCTATTTTTGAGTTGGTCGGGAAAAATTTGATCCAGAAAAGATTTTAGGATGGGAATTTGTCCTAAAATATGTCCACAAATGTATATTTTGTTGACAATGATCCACACATCATGTTTATCCACAGACACATCTAAAAAACCAATGATCCAGGAAAAGTAGAATTTGTCCAAAGAGATTTTGTTTTGTTTGTATGTTTATTATGCTGCCCCACTGTGGCTAAGCTACTGACCTGGTTCCTCAGTGAGCATCGGCTCCGGCAGTTTCTCCTCTCCCGGCTGCAGACCACTGCCTCTCAGAGAAGTCAGGTCTAACTCATCAGGGACATCCACCGACACATCTAAAATATATATATACATCATAAATATCTACCGACACATCTAAAATATATATATACATCATAAACATCTACTCTCAGAGAGGTCAGGTCTAACTCATCAGGAACATCCACCGACACATCTAAAATATATATACACATCATAAATATCGACTCTCAGAGAGGTCAGGTCTAACTCATCAGGAACATCCACCGACACATCTGATATATATATACATCATAAATATCTACTCTCAGAGAGGTCAGGTCTAACTCATCAGGGACATCCACCGACACATCTAAAATATATATACATCATAAACATCTAATCTCAGAGAGGTCAGGTCTAACTCATCAGGAACATCCACCGACACATCTAAAATATATATACATCATAAATCCCACAAATTTTATTAATTAGTGTGTTTCTTATTAAACATGAATACAAACCCAGGTGGACATTAGGACTATGCGATAGCCAGTTCTATATACGTCAATAATAATAAAATAAACATTTTGGACTCGCCCTCCTACCACCAACGGTGGCACCACCATCGCCTGCCCAGTTTCCCGCTCAACCTCGCTTGAGAACCACTTTGATCAAAAATAAATTTGACGCCTATGCGGGGAGGTCGGGTGGGAAAGCACACTCCACCTGGGTTTGTATTCATGTTTAATAAGAAACACACTAATTAATAAAATTTGTGGGGTTTCTATTAAAATGAGAATACAAACCCAGGTGGACATTAGGACAGAATCACTGATTAGGAGGAGGGTCCCAACCAACAATTTCAACTGAAACTCAGGGCGATTGGTGGCGATAGCAGTCCAAAACCTCTTCATAGTTGATACCATGTTAGGTCTGACCACTTGTATGTCTGATACTAGAGAATTAGGACGTTGAGACTCCCCTCTCTTATATCCAGATCATACTTTATAGAGCCATGCATCATTGGAGGGCCAATTTCTCTATAGTGTAGCAACTAGGCTCCCTCTGGTAGGTACTACTAGCTCACACTAAGCACCAATCTTTAACGAGTCCACTCTTTTTACTTACCATCTAGTATAGCAAACTTACCCCGTGGGAGGTATTGTTTGCTTTACTAGTGCACCCTCAGAGGTCTTTGTTATGTGTGCATTTTCTGAGTATACTCTGCCAACCTGTTGATGAACTCCCAGAGTTGATACTACTGCACTACAAGATTTGGTTTCTATTAGTAGCGCTACTAAGTCCAATTACCTAGTAACTTCACTACTAGGGTGCAAGGTGCAATGATGCATACTAATCAGTCTAGTCCTACTCTCATGGGCTTGAGGAGTTTCACTGACTAATTAAGGCTCTTGTAACTGACTCTGACCTCTAATTTATGCACAAACTCACAAGGACCATCCTGTTGAGATCCTCTTCTAAGACTCTCAAACCCCTTGAAATCAATCCATTGTTACTACAGAAGAACCAACATTTCATCCAAATTCCATTAGCTCATCCCTGCTACATCCTTGAAGACATCATCCTCCTCTTCCAGCACTTGTGAGTTATGTGTACATTTTAGTCAGTTACCTTCTGTTGTGACTGGGCAACTGACTGAACGGCACCCATCAGAACTTGAGAGTTATGACCCGTACCACCAGTCAGCCAGCTACCCTCCATCATGTCATACCACAACAGGACCGAGTCTTTTCCAACTGTCCAGACCTTGACTGCCAACTCTGATGAATAACTTGAAGGTGGACAGTTAGGCCCATCAGCATATGAGTAGCTACCTGGGTCAGTACTCGGAATTCCATACATCCTCATGACCATTCTTCCAGATCTGACTATGAGTAACAGCCATGAAGATATTATCTTCTTCCACCCAGCTTTCTGTTTCTATTGTATATATATAACATCCAGCTGTGCGAGGTTTCCTCTGATACTGTTGTTTGTCTAGATATCCGAGGATCTGCCCAATTAGGTCCTAGCCTTTACTTCCGTCCCAACCTCAACTGTATATCTGGGATATTACTTGAAGGTGGACTGTTTTGACCCATCTTACATCTAGCTGTGTGAGGTTTCCTCTGATACCGCTGTTTGTCAAGATATCTGAGGGTCTACCAAATAAGTTCTAGTCTTTACTTTTGTCCCAACCTTACCTTGTAATCTGGGATATTACATGAAGGTGGACTGTTATGACCCATATTGCAGTTAACCATACACCATCCATGTCCCCTTTAGCCAAATTAGCCTTATGGACCATTGTATGGACTTCTTGGTATTCAGTGGAATTGACTTCCTTCAGCTTAAATGGGTTGACTGAATCTTTGAGCCCTGATGAAAATCCACAGCTTTCTCTTTGGACACGGACAGAAATCTGTGTAGTTTCTTTAACGAGATCTATATCTGGACCAGTGCTTAGACTTTACGGAATTTCCCCTGATGAGATTCCCCATCTTCTTATCAAGCATCATGGTCTTCTTACTGAGAGCTTTATTTAGCCATACTGATGTTGTGCTCTGCCACACATCTTTTTGTTTCTTGTTTGGAACTAAGGGATCTGTGTTATCCCTACTGATATCTTTGTTCCTTCCAATTAGTATCTAAGCTCTACACAGTATATATACATATATCTATATATAGCAGCTTGGCCTCTTTATTTATGTCTGGCCCAAACTGGAGCTTTGGTGCTTCAACTTTGAGTCCCATATATTTCCAATATTCTCTCCTTTAGATTAAGAATTTAGCCAAGAATTTGGATCTTGAGGCCAGTATAAAGAAATTGTCCAGTCCGTGAGCATGTTGGGAAATTTTCAGTCCCAAAGGCATATACTGGGAGACACTGATATAATAACACAGGATATTTACATTTCCTTAAGTTATCATTAGATGCGCCAACTAATGATTGCATATTGTTTGCAATACAACTTCTCTCCAGACCTTCAAAATCCAACAAGATTCCACCGTTCACTGCTAGAAACGTGGTGCTTTACAGTAACAGTGTCCCTATCTCAGGTACCAATGACCATATCCTTTTGAAGCATGATTTGTACTCTTGGTCTGGAATGTTCCAACCGTTACAAATCCTAACACACTGTAACTGAAGATACCTCCAGTTTCTCTTTCAGAACTTGCTCTCTGGTAGAAGTCATTCAAAGCCCTATTAAGGCATATCTATAATCTCTGTATAACTATGTCCGATGGAGCCTCTCTGTATAATAAAGGAGTTCCCATACTTCCTTAAGTCTCTCTTGATTCTTAGCCTTCTGGAGTCCTCTGTCACTACTCCCATATCACAGAAACCTCCTTTGAGAATCCTTCCATCACAACTGCAGTCCTATAAAACTGCCAGAATAGAAGAATCACTATTCTCATATGAAACACTGACCTGAGTAATTGTTTCAGTAGTCTTTCCTCTTAGGTAACTGTATTGGGTGATTCATGTATAAAACTGAACAACTCTGGATACAACCCTTCTCAATCTAATGATATCTGGACTGTCCCAAAAGTATGTACATCTAATCCTGCCCATACCATGCTCACTGCATCCATTATCCCCTCGCATCTATCCAGAACCACTGAACACGAAAGATGTGAGTTTAGAATAATTCCTTTTGGCAATCCACTTCAAGAATGGTTATTTCCACTTCAGCCACAGGTCCTTCGACCCCCTTCCAAGTGTATAAGCCACATTGCTGCAAGTAGTCGATCTTTTTCCTCAATCCCTCACTATGCTGGCACATAGAAATTGCCAAGGATGTCGGGTCATTTTCACACATCTGGGATTGAATACAACTTTGGAAAACACTTGAGTCTCTTTCCAAAAACTTCTGGCCTGGTCTCTCCTAGGAGCTTGACCTACGCCAGTACTCTTAAGTTGATCATTGCTGTCATTATGAACTTGTTCAGTAATTCATCTGATAGCTGGATCATTGTGCTAGTTCTCTACTCTCCAGATCTATTCCTTCCAGATCCAACACACACATGCCCCCAACCCTCCTTGGAGGCACCTATGAAGGTCTGAAGATCTGTTAGAGAATCCACTAGTGGTAATTCCACTATGGTACTCTCTGGCTGAAGCCATCACTGCAGTCTAGTCTAAGGCAGATAGGACTTAACACTGCAGTCTTGTCTCTGGCTCCTACTTCTGGTCTCTTGGGACCTTGAGCATCCAGCTTTACCGCATATTCACTCTATCCCTCCTCAGATCCTTTGATCCACTGGTGAACTGAACTGGGATCTCAACCTCAATCTCAAAGTGAGCCTTGCAACCACTGAGTTGTTAAGGACCAACTTGAAACTCCTACATCTCAGCATTAACTCATGTTGTTTTGATTCTCTTGTATACACAACATATTATTCAGCAGAGTTTCATATCACATGAGCAACCCCATTCTACAGACTTTCCTGCATTCCTGCTATGTATGCTCATTGCACCAGCACAGTTCTCCCTATGCCAGCCTACCAAAAACTGCTGATTACTTAACAGAAGAACTTCAACTGAACTGAGTTGTTCTTCCTCCTGTTTTCATAGCATAGTATCCAGCAAACCTTGTCTGCTCATTATGCCTATACTGGACCGAGAACCTTCCTCTGAGCTGACATGCACTCTACGGAATCCGAACTGTTCTCGTTTCCGTTGATGTTCACTTACAAGAAGCTCAGTTTTGGATTAGGTTATCATACTCTATTTGTCTTAGTACAACAACCCATTAATATCTCATTCTATTTCAAAGTGTGGAAAAAAAACCAATTACTTACTGGTTCACCACACTTATTACTTCATTGCTTCTACATCATAACATTTTGGATAAAATATTTATCCCGATGTTACCAATCTTAACCTGCAGGTTTGCATTGCTTCAACTAACGATAAATTAATACCATTTATTCATTTCATGTACTCTTCACAGTACCATATGAATCTTGGCAACGCATGTAATATCTGACAGAAAATCCTGATGCACTTCTGAAACTTGACCCCAAGTATCAGGCCAGAATTGTTACTACTTATGATTGAAAAACTCATTAATGAGTCATTTGAACCATATTTCATATCAGCAATGGCTTTTCATCTTCTGATGATCACTTGTGGATCACACAAACTTTATTCAATTTCATAACCAGTCCTTTCCAGTTACAGAAGTTAAATTCAATCTGTATGAATTGAACTTCATGCCTCTATCCTTTACTCTTGAAGGAGCAACATTTAATCAATCAACTGGAATTCAGTTTTGTATCAGCAGAAAACCTAGCCTGACACACCTGCGTGGTAGGCTAGTATTCTGCCACTGAGCCACCGATGCTTCCATTTAAGTTTCTCAGTGCATCTTTTCCTTCATCAGAGCAAACATAATACATCCAATCTAGACTATTCCATGGAGTATAGAAAAGAATACCAACATTCTGGACTGTTCCCTTTCCTACAATTCAGACTACTTTAATGATTCTTTGAATCATTCACTTGTAATCTCAAATATGGCCAATACCAACTCTATTCCCATGTAGTCTTGTAATTTACATTGGATTCTAACTCTGAGATAATTTTCTCCAATAGTTGTCTTATACTCTGTGTTCAACAAAGCACCGTATTAAGTTACAACATTGAAATCAATCCTCTGAATAATTCATTGCAGTTGACTGAATTGCATGTCATTCTCAAGTTATCTTGAAGTGAATATCTAGTCGATAAATCACATTCATCAATTTAACCTGAAGAGTTATTTCATATAAGGAAACCCTTCAAGTAACAATACAATAATTCATATGAATTTTGTCTAACCAAGAATTCTGCCCAGTTGGTTAAATTCAACAGTTGACTGAATTTTATTTTAAAAATTCAAATTGTTTTGAAAAGTTTCACATCAAACACATAAATCACATGTATTTGACACATTGTCTACACATGAATGCTCCACAGTTAACTGAATTCCCCAGTTGACTGAATTCTATTTAATCTTCCAATTATTTGTAGAATTATCTCACAAAACTACAAACAATTCACATGTTTAAGACCTTTTGTCTAACAATGAATTTTCAACCGTTTCCTGAATTCTACATTTGATTGAATTCTGTTTAATTTTCCATTTATCTTGGAAACCATATTCAACAGTTGACTGAATTCTACAGTTAACTGAATTCCAACTGACTGAATTCTGTTTAAATTAAAATAGAAAAATGATTTTCTCCATATGAAACTCAATCAACTATAAGCCAGCGGTCACCCATCCCGGTATTAACCAGGCTCGATGTTGCTTAACCTCAGTGATCAAAAGAAATTTGGAGCGTCCATAGCAAGTGGCTACAAACTCATAACTCTTTAATTCTTTGATTTTCATTATATCTTCCTTTAAAATTATCAAATTATTTATCAGATCATGTTTTCGAGTAAAACTATAATCAAAAGACTATCATTTGTAGATTATTTCTTTTGATTTTGAACTTTACCCACAATTCCTCGCTCACTTCCGGTTTCGTATTTCTACTTCCGGTGAACGATTTTCTTCTCTCGAACATGTTTTCGACTCCAAAACGATATAAATTTTAACAAAACCGATTCTAATACAACCGATTCTTCTCATTTCACCATGTTTTCACCACAGAAAACAAGGAATTTTACCTCCGAGATCGTGTCGACCCCAATACTTTATCGCTTGTCACTTTGTGAGCGATAATACATTAAGATAAGAATACGCAGTAAATTTCTTTCTTTTGCTTCTCAAACCCACCAAAATACATGTCGTTGTTCCTTGAAGACATTTAAGCAATAAAATTCTTATTTATCTGCAAAAACCAGAAAACTTTTGTTATTCTCGTCCCACCGAGAGCCGGACACGAGATTTCACCTCGCGCTGCTCCGTGAGCCACAACTTTACTTCTGCGTATTTAATTTCTTCTCTTTTGGTGTAAATACGAGCCAAATATTATGGCGGAGTGCTCTCTGACGTCTATAAGGTAGAAATAATAATAATTTACCTTCTTCACGGACCAATTTGTCAACAAACCCAACTACTTCGTCTTTTCCGGTTTATGACAGCAACTTTTGGTCGTAAGAGCTCCCCTTTCCTCACGTAAGCGTCCTTCTTACTCTGAAAAGACATATTGCTTAAACTTTTCATTAAAAACCAGCTTATTCTGAAATATCTCGCATAAAAATCGCCAACCGTCCTTGTTGGTTGGCGTCAAATTTTAAAAAGTGGTTCTCAAGCGAGGTTGAGCGGGAAACTGGGCAGGCGATGGTGGTGCCACCGTTGGTGGTAGGAGGGCGAGTCCAAAATGTTTATTTTATTATTATTGACGTATATAGAACTGGCTATCGCATAGTCCTAATGTCCACCTGGGTTTGTATTCTCATTTTAATAGAAACATCTACTCTCAGAGAGGTCAGGTCTAACTCATCAGGAACATCCACCGACACATCTAAAATATATATATACATCATAAATATCTACTCTCAGAGAGGTCAGGTCTAACTCATCAGGGACATCCACCAACACATCTAAAATATATATACATCATAAACATCTACTCTCAGAGAGGTCAGGTCTAACTCATCAGGGACATCCACCAACACATCTAAAATATATATATACATCATAAATATCTACTCTCAGAGAGGTCAGGTCTAACTCATCAGGGACATCCACCAACACATCTAAAATATATATATACATCATAAACATCTACTCTCAGAGAGGTCAGGTCTAACTCATCAGGGACATCCACCGACACATCTAATATATATATACATCATAAATATCTACTCTCAGAGAGGTCAGGTCTAACTCATCAGGGACATCCACCAACACATCTAAAATATATATATACATCATAAACATCTACTCTCAGAGAGGTCAGGTCTAACTCATCAGGGACATCCACCGACACATCTAATATATATATACATCATAAATATCTACTCTCAGAGAGGTCAGGTCTAACTCATCAGGGACATCCACCGACACATCTAATATATATATACATCATAAACATCTACTCTCAGAGAGGTCAGGTCTAACTCATCAGGGACATCCACTGACACATCTAAAATATATATACATCATAAACATCTACTGATACATCTAAAATATATATATACATCATAAATATCTACTGGTACCTCTAAAATATATATATATACATCATAGATATCTACTGGTACCTCTAAAATATATATATATATATATATACATCATAAATATCTACTGGTACCTCTAAAATATATATATATATCATAGATATCTACTGGTACCTCTAAAATATATATATACATCATAAATATCTACTGGTACCTCTAAAATATATATATATACATCATAGATATCTACTGGTACATCTAAAATATATATATATACATCATAGATATCTACTGGTACATCTAAAATATATATACATCATAAATATCTACTGATACATCTAAAATGTATATACATCATAAATATCCACCGACACATCTGAAATATATATTAACATAGATCTATAACTAGATCTTAAATTGTGTGACCTGAACAACTCAGGAAATATAATTTCCCGTTTAAAAAGTGTCATAAACATAAGTTTTAATTAGAAATGTAAATAAGACAATATGTGTTTGAGACTAGCTCAAGTGAGATAACTTTACCTAGCTTGGTTGGCGTCCAGTCCTCTCCTATGGTGAATTTTTTTAGTTGTACCATCAGGAAGTCAGGGAACGATGATAACCTAGTTGTTCTGAAAATTAGAGAATTTATATTTTTTTTTATTCAACAGAAAATTTTATAATCCAACAGAAAGCACTGTTAATTGGATACAAAGAACGAGATCAAAGTATTTCTTCAAAAACAATTCTACCTGTGCACAAATCTCACATGTGCAAAATAAAACAAAGAGCTTATATCTTTTATTTTTCAGCCTTTCAATTTACAGATATTTCTTGATTTTTGGTTATATCTAAATACACTGAAATAATGCTTGTATCTAAATACACTGAAATAATGCTTGTATCTAAATACACTGAAATAATGCTTGTATCTAAATACACTGAAATAATGCTTGTATCTAAATACACTGAAATAATGCTTGTATCTAAATACACTGAAATAATGCTTGTATCTAAATACACTGAAATAATGCTTGTATCTAAATACACTGAAATAATGCTTGTATCTAAATACACTGAAATAATGCTTGTATCTAAATACACTGAAATAATGCTTGTATCTAAATACACTGAAATAATGCTTGTATCTAAATACACTGAAATAATGCTTGTATCTAAATACACTGAAATAATGCTTGTATCTAAATACACTGAAATAATGCTTGTATCTAAATACGCTGAAATGCTGATGATTTTCTTCTGTCTGGGAGTGACAATCGTTACAGTTTACAGTACTCACTTTTGAGCTATAGACTTTGCATTTAGGGCTGTGCTGAAGAAGTCTTCTACGGTCTCTGCTGCAGCGAAGGCTTCCACACAGGCAGACAGAGGAATACGGGGACGCACTATCTCCTTGCCATCTCTGCAAAATACGGCACAGGACAAAATGCCAAATCTCATCAAGAAGGACAGCGAATCCATTCCCTTCTTAAATAAACCACCATATATAAAAAGCTTAAGGTCTATAATCCACAATCAGTTTGAAGCATCGGGAGAGAACTTCGGGTGGTCTCGTATATTTACGTAACTGCCTTCGGCACACATGGTGGACAAACTCGTTTGCATGAGATTTTTAAATACTCAACTCTTTTAATGATAATTCCTATTTTATGCCATGATTATATCTAAAATGTTCCAAAAAAGTTTGATTATTCTTTTGATGGCATTAAATAAAGAAAATATAAATACTTGATATAAGTCACCAGCTGCAAAAACTGAGTCGAACCCGTTTTAACGGTAGTTAAAACGGGTTCAATTTAACTAATGAAAAATTAAGACTAGCTGGTTAAGTTTACTTTTTCTGTGCTAAATTAACAAATAACATTACTTTGAACACATTTAAGCCAAAAAAAACATAAGTCTGTCCCAGTTTTTCATTGTGGATTATAGACCTTAAGTGGAGTATTTTCCAAAACATTTTAAAAAGTAATAAACCTGACAATCTCCGCAAAAACACTTTTTTGTATTTATGTATATTTCAATATATATATATATTAATTTGAATTGCTTTGAATTAACTATATTAACTATTCAAACAAACGACTTCTTACTCTATCCACATTTGTCTTATGTTATGTTGGTCACTGAAGGGAAACAGAGGGAGAGAGAGACATGGGGATGAAAAGACTTAATCAGCTAAGATTCTGTAAATGTAAAGTTTATGAACTCACATCGTTTGTTTCTGCTCTTGGAGTTCTTTCTTTTTCTTCTCATAAGCTGTTACTTGCTCTGAACAAACACAGCAATTATTTAGAAAACCACATACTAACATTAAATGCATGCACATATATTATTCAAATCAAAGGATTAGCACAGATATTTAGTAACTTTATGAAAACAACTGGGTCCACTTTTGTGACAGCTTAAATATTGTGTTAACATCTAACCCGGGTGCAACTTTCATAGATGGTTATTAAACACTGACCCAGTAGCAGGTAAAGCCCAAAAATTCTTGAGTTGCATTTGGCACTAGTGTTAGCCCCATATCTTCATACAATTTCTTTACCCATGCTGGTGGCGGCCTCTATTGCCAGTGATCTTAGCCGATTGTTTTACCTACCCATGCTAGTAGCGGCCTCTATTATTGCCAGTGATCTGAGCCTATTGTTTTACCTACCCATGCTGGTGGCGGCCTCTATTGCCAGTGATCTGAGCCTATTGTTTTACCTACCCATGCTAGTGGCGGCCTCTATTATTGCCAGTGATCTGAGCCTATTGTTTTACATACCCATGCTAGTGGCAGCCTCTATTGCCAGTGATCTGAGCCTATTGTTTTACCTACCCATGCTGGTGGCGGCCTCTATTGCCAGTGATCTGAGCCTATTGTTTTACCTACCCATGTTAGTGGCGGCCTCTATTATTGCCAGTGATCTGAGCCGATTGTTTTACCTACCCATGCTGGTGGCGGCCTCTATTATTGCCAGTGATCTGAGCCTATTGTTTTACCTACCCATGCTGGTGGCGGCCTCTATTGCCAGTGATCTGAGCCTATTGTTTTACCTACCCATGCTGGTGGCGGCCTCTATTGCCAGTGATCTGAGCCTATTGTTTTACCTACCCACGTTAGTGGCCGCCTCTATTATTGCCAGTGATCTGAGCCTATTGTTTTACCTACCCATGCTGGTGGCGGCCTCTATTATTGCCAGTGATCTGAGCCTAATGTTTTACCTGCCCATGCTAGTGGCGGCCTCTATTATTGCCAGTGATCTGAGCCTATTGTTTTACCTGCCCATGCTAGTGGCGGCCTCTATTATTGCCAGTGATCTGAGCCTATTGTTTTACCTACCCATGCTGGTGGCGGCCTCTATTGCCAGTGATCTGAGCCTATTGTTTTACCTACCCATGCTGGTGGCGGCCTCTATTGCCAGTGATCTGAGCCTATTGTTTTACCTACCCATGTTAGTGGCGGCCTCTATTATTGCCAGTGATCTGAGCCTATTCTTTTACCTACCCATGCTAGTGGCGGCCTCTATTATTGCCAGCGATCTGAGCCTATTGTTTTACCTACCCATGCTAGTGGCGGCCTCTATTATTGCCAGTGATCTGAGCCTATTTCTTTACCTACCCATGTTAGTGGCGCCCTCTATTATTCTTTTACCTACCCATGCTAGTGGTGGCCTCTATTATTGCCAGTGATCTGAGCCTATTTCTTTACCTACCCATGTTAGTGGCGCCCTCTATTATTGTTTTACCTACCCATGCTAGTGGCGGCCTCTATTATTGCCAGCGATCTCAGCCTATTGTTTTACCTACCCATGTTAGTGGCGCCCTCTACTATTGTTTTACCTACCCATGTTAGTGGCGGCCTCTAGTGGGATGGGCAGGGGGAGGATATAGTCTCCCCTCTTGGTGTATTTCACTTTGCCAGACGTCACACACTTTATCTTCTCTTCCACCTCAAACTGCAGACATTCAGTTGGATTGCTACTTCCCCTGCTGTTCCTCTGCCAGAAAAATAAAAACATTATTCTCCATCTTTTTTATCTCCCAATTTTTCGTTTCAAAATAAGTAAAAAAGGGCAAAGCTTTGCTGGATGACGATCCCTACCAATCTTTCTTTTCAAAATGAATTCATTTCATTCTTCTCCCCATTTATTTGTTTTATTTATATAAATTTTTATTGTGATAAATAAATACAAAATAAAAACTATTTCAATTATTCAATTACAATTTCTGGCAACCATATGAATTTTGTATTTATTGATAAAACAGGACACTGCCATCTGTCCTGGACTTCTCCCACAGACATATAAGCCTCAGAGAGCAATGAGCTTACTTCTATCATACTGAACAGATGCAGCAGATATTCCTGGGCATCCTGCTGCCGCTTCGTGGAGAACTCGGGATGACCTCGACCAATCAAAGTCTTGAACATCTGCGGGCGGATTCCCTCTTGATACTAAAACATGACAAGAGGCTTTCAGTTAGGCAAAAATTAATATAGAGTATAAAGAGGATTTAAATGATTCTTATCCAAAATTTGTCGTCTGTATTCTGCTACTGGACCCTCTATTTATGTGGCAAAAGATTGAACTGGACCACTGCCCAGTTATACTTTTATTAAAAGCAGAACAGGTCATTCAAGCAGGTCATTCAGCAAGTAATCAGTCTATACTGGTCAAACTGAGTCATGTAATCAGTCTATACTGGTCAAACTGTGTCAAGTAATCAGTCTATACTGGTCAAACTGAGTCAAGTAATCAGTCTATACTGGTCAAACTGAGTCAAGTACCGTATTTACTCGTGTATAAGACGACTCGTGTATAAGACGAACCCCCAAAATTGAGGTTATTTTGCTTAAAAAAAACCAATTTCCGATTATAAGACGAGTTGGTTTTTCTTGACATATCGGCTCTGCTACCATTCAAGCTTCAGCTGAAGCTTGGCGGTCATTTTAAAAGTGAAACTTAAATATGCTTACGATATAAGATCTTAGCAGTCTTATACACGAGTAAATACGGTAAAACGTATTTACGATGTTCGTATTTTCAAGAACAGAACAAAACCATCCAATCATTTAACATGCATTACGCAATACGAGGTCGTAAGCGGGAGTGACGTAACGGATCGATTTTAATTACGTTTTAAATGATAAATAAAGGTATTTACCCAAGATTATTTCAAAACACTTTGTTTTGACTTTGTTCTCACTGATTCCAATTATCAGCGTTCACAGTTTTGCGTTTCGTCATTGTCTCCACTGCTTTGAGTCGTGTCTTCCATGTTGACAGAAGTGCTTGCACACGTGGATCGATTTTAATTGCGTTTTAAATGATAAATAAAGGTATTTACCCAATATTATCATGATGATTTACGGCCGATGGAGTGCTATAAACAATAATAATTAAAAGCGATATAATTAATATCTTTGGCTTAAAATACACAAAGAAATATTCTACCACGTGTTATAGTTTTGACGCTAAGATCAAGGACGTCACGTACATCGTGTTACGTTTTCGATGTGCGGAACACGGTAAACTTGATACACTCCAATTGTTTTCGCGCCAAAAATAAGAGCTTGTCCCCGTCACTCCCGCTTTTTAAAATGACGACCTCATATTGCGTAATGCATTTAAATGGATGAATGGTTTTGTTCTGTTCTCGACCTGCAAAGCGTATTTTGTGTTTATATTGGGTAAATACCTTTATATATCATTTAAAACATATTATTTCGAAATGCTTTGATTGGACTTTGTTCTCACTGATTTCAATTATCAGCGTTCACAGTTTTGCATTTCGTCTTTGTTTCCACTGCTTTGAGTCGTGTCTTCCCTGTTGACAGAAATGCTTTCACACGTGGATCGATTTTAATTGCGTTTTAAATGATTATTTCGAAATGCTTTGATTTGACTTTGTTCTCACTGATTTCAATTATCAGCGTTCACAGTTTTGCATTTCGTCTTTGTTTCCACTGCTTTGAGTCGTGTCTTCCCTGTTGACAGAAATGCTTTCACACGTGGATCGATTTTAATTGCGTTTTAAATGATAAATAAAGGTATATACATAATATTATCACAAATTACGTTTTGCAGGTCGAGAACAGAGCAAAACCATCCATTATTGCGCAATATATTAACAATCGTTTTCGCGCTAAAAACAAGAGCCTCTTCAAAATTGCGACCACGTGTTGCGTTGAGTCGTGTCTTCCTTATTGACAGAAATGCTTTCACACGCGGATCGATTTTAATTGCATTTCAAATGATAAATAATGAAAACGCTTTGTTTTGAGGCTAAAATCAATGATGTGGAGAAATTCTCAACGTAATTGTGATAATATTAAGTACATACATTTATTTATCATTTAAAACGCAATTAAAATCGCTCAGCTACGGATATGAAAGTTCAATTTGACATGTTGGCCGCTCCACTTTTGTCTCGTGGGCACCCAGACGCTAAGATAAAGGACGTCACGTACATCGTATTACGTTTTGTGATAATATTGGGTAAATACCTTTATTTATCATTTAAAACGCAATTAAAATCAATCTGCTACGTCTGATATTCGTTATTTCGAAAATATGAACATCATATTTACGTTTTACCGTATTTATGTTTTACCGTAAATACTCGAGTATAAGACTGCTCTCGTGTATAAGACGACCCCCTAAACATTAACTAAGAGTTTTTGGAAAAAAACCTCGTCTTATACACAAGTATATACGGTAATCAGTCTACTGGTCAAACTGAGCCAAGTAATCAGTCTATACTGGTCAAACCGAGTCGAGTAATCAGTCTATACTGGTCAAACTGAGTCAAGTAATCAGTCTATACTGGTCAAACTGAGTCAGGTAATCAGTCTATACTGGTCAAACTGAGTCAAGTAATCAGTCTATACTGGTCAAACCGAGTCGAGTAATCAGTCTATACTGGTCAAACTGAGTCAAGTAATCAGTCTATACTGGTCAAACTGAGTCAAGTAATCAGTCTACTGGTCAAACTGAGTCAAGTAATCAGTCTATACTGGTCAAACTGCGTAAAGTAATCAGTCTATACTGGTCAAACTGAGTCAAGTAATCAATCTATACTGGTCAAACTGAGTCGAGTAATCAGTCTATACTGGTCAAACTGAGTCGAGTAATCAGTCTATACTGGTCAAACTGAGTCAAGTAATCAGTCTATACTGGTCAAACTGAGTCAGGTAATCAGTCTATACTGGTCAAACTGAGTCAAGTAATCAGTCTATACTGGTCAATCTGAGTCAAGTAATCAGTCTATACTGGTCAAACTGAGTCAAGTAATCAATCTTGAATCGAATAGCCTAGCCTAGTCCTTGAAAAAAAATTATTGCCCACATTCTTTGCCTGATTTACTGGATGTGTGGCCCAATATAAGTGCATTTTAAGGTTATTGATCTAAAAGGAAGAGACTTCTGTTTTTATTTTTTCTCTTCTCTTTGATCAAACATGAAGGATATGAGTGGGACTGTAACAGTTTTTGCCATATTATTTAACCAAGGTTTTAAAACCACAATTGCAATTTTCATTGCCAAGGAATAGTTACCTTGACTACTGATTCCTCTGAGTCCTCAGAGCCCTCTGGTGGTGGAATGGAGTAATCTCCAGAGATCAATCCCTGTCCAAACTTGGCCCTGTGAAGATTATGGAAAATAAATATGAATATTCTTGCATCTTTTCAAAAATTAAGGCTTTACATTGCAGTTGGTTCAATGTTCAAGTCTTATATGTAGCAATGCTGGTTTAATTTGGACATGAATAAAATATTGAAAATATACAATAAAACAATGAAGTTACATTAATTGTTTAAATTACAAAGTCAAGGAATGTAAAATTACAAGAAAAATTACAAGATTTAAAAGTCTCAAGGAAAAAAATAAGATTTTTAATACGATTTGAATTTATGTCAAGTAAACTTACATCTGCACATTGAAATCTGCAGTGGGGTCAGCAGGAGCCGATTCAAAGATCTGGTCAGCAGTTTTAGCATACCTGTAGGATCATAAATATCAAGAATCTGTTAGCATACCTATAGAATATCAAATATCAAGAATATTGTAACAACGTAACTGTGCTACAAGTAACATTTTTTCAATAAAGGCAAATATTTTCTTTTCTCGATTGGCGGAGCATTTGCATCAAGACTTAAGAATTCCCAAATCATGGATTCACCTTTCTTGGAAGTCGGGCAGCGTGAAGATGACCTGCATGACAGAGTTCATGTAGCAGCTGTTGCCAAGGTTACGGATGCCGGTCAGTCCCGGTCCATATACCGGTTGTAGTTTGGAGCCTGCCTCCTGGATGACATCCCATTCTCCAACCTTCTGGTTCAGATCTATCTCCAACTCTGCCATGGTTTTGTCTGTCTGGAAAAAACCATTAAAAACTTTTTTTTGTAAACCAATTCAAAACATCAACTATAGAGCACAATTCTAACCATATCCTTAAACAAGATTCTGGTGTAAAAAAGTTGGGACCATATGGTGTAAAAAAATTTGGACCATATGAAAAAAATCTTTGAAAAAATTTAATTCACACTTTTTTCAACATTTATTTTGAGGCAAAACTGCAAGAGGAGAATTTATTTTACATTTACATGGGTGCTGAGAAATTTTTCTCAGAAGACTGAGAATTGTGAGAGTCACAATTTTGGAGACTGAGGATACGCACCAACGGTGCGTACCATTGCGCCAAAGGCGCAATTAAACTAGGGGGGTACGGGGGCATGCCCCCCCGAAAATTTTTGTCATTTTCTTGTATTTTGGTGCATTTTGGTGCATTCTGAGCAAAAAAATGCATAGCTGATGAAAGTTGCTTTCCTGTTGTACTTTGACTTGTTCATAGTTGATAAAAAAATGCTTACCTGCTGTACTTGTTCATGTTGAATGTTCATTGTTGATAAAAAAAAAAATGCTTACCTGGCTGGGTCAGTTTTACCACAGCAATGTCATTAAGGGTGTGCCTTACCTGATTGATTTTGCATTGTGAGCATTAAATCATTACTACCTTGCTGCTAGGGAAGTCTGGAGTGCTGGTGGGGACAGTTTTACCATAGCTGCCAAGGGACAGTTTAACCAGCACTGTCAAACTCACTTTTGACTTGACTTAAAATATTTCATGATGTTACCAATTTTTTTCATGTGTGATTTGAACTGTTCAATGATATGAGTGCAAAAACAGATTTGGCGAAGCTAATTCCCCAGTTCCTGAAATTAATTTTCTATGGCTATTATTTTTGGAAAAAGAATCAAACCAAGCAGGAGTAGATGCACATTACAAAACAATGGTTGAACAATGGTGTACATTCATTTTTATTGTTTCTGGACTTGCCAAGGGTGCACAGGCTCAGAAACTAAGAAGCATATCTGATTTTCTTCTCCAAAAATGTCATGCTTCGTTAACACCGCTGGGTATCAACATGACAGATCAGAGAAGATATTGATTTAAAAAAATCAAAGATGCTCCTAGTGGCCTCCTTGGAACATGACACAGCATGAACATAAACAAGTCAAGTTTTTACCAATGCTCATCCAGTGGTGTGCAACATGATCAATAAATAATAACACTGTTTTTAAAAACTTTGGAGTGTGTGATTATTTTGTGTTTATTTTGCATTCAAATTGTTAATGGCATGCATGGCTGTGCCATATAATATTTAATTCTAACAAAATAATTTATCTTTAAGTCCTTCTTTTGTAAAATATAGCGATCAATTTAATTGAATGACGGATTATGGGCAGCAGACCAAGCATTGCTACCCATGCACATGATTTGTATCCATGGCCATGTGTTTAAGATCATGTAACAAAGGAATGTATGATCAATGCCTAAATCAAGTACATTAAAAACAATTTTTCATTTTTTTCTTGGAGAATATCATTTAAGGACAAATAAAGGGTTCAATTCAATTGAAATAAATTTATTATGGGCAGCTGATGAAGCATGGCCATGTGCTATGCGGTTATCTAACATGGCCATGTGCTTTGAGATAATCCATGGATTATCTAACAAAAGAATGTATCATCAGAGATTATTGTAAAATATAGCGATCAATTTAATTGAATGATAGCTATCAATTTAATTGAATCAGAATGACAGATTATGGGCAGCAGAGCAAGCATTGCTACCCATGGCCATGTGCTTTGCGATAATCCATGGATTATCTAACAAAAGAATGTATGATCAGAGATTAACCTTAAACCAATTCAAAACAAATAAGTTTTTCAGTAGTTCCAGTCTTCAGTACAAACCTGTGTTTAACTTACCAAATGTGTAATCTATTCAATTTGGCTTGAAAATTCTTGATTCCAATCTGATAACTGCAGAACGTTGACAATTTTCACAGATGATCTTGAAGAAGGATGCTGAGATATCTCGAACATCCAGTGTTTAAAATTCGCGCTAAATGTTATTTCATTATTTGTGGTATCCATTAAAAAGCGAAAGATAGAAATGTAGAGTCGCAATATTTTTCGGCCAATAAGAATTCTCGTATTATACCGTGTTCGGCTTCATTTGTCTCGGCCAATCAGATTCCGTCTTATACGCTTTGGAATTTCAAGATGGCGTTCCTCTTGTTATCAATCGCTACGATGTTTTAGCGATGGCCTGCAAAGGTAAAATTTGTACTGTGCATTAGATTTTGGCTTTAAATAAATGTTTTAGCGTTACGTCGTGATAGACGCTTTGGAAATCCAAGATGGCGCGTGTTCTTCGCTACGATGTTTTGTTGATAATTTGCGTACTATATTTTGGCTTTAAAAATACGTCAAAAGACGGAAGATTTTTGTCCGAACTCAAAAGACGGAAGATTTTTGCCCAAAGACGGAATTCCGTCTCAAGACGGAGCCTCAGCACCCATGCATTTACCAGACACTAATCTTAATAAATTTCCTTATTTGTGTATTAGAGACGCATACCAAAAATATTTCGGGAAATATTTTTCATGGGAGTTTTTTTTCTTTTTTAATTTCATGCAAAACTGCAGGAGAGAAATTACGTCATGTACTGCACATAATTCTTAATGCTTGTTTTCTGTTTGGATGAGGCCTTACCTTTTCTAGTTGGGTGATATTGATGCCGAAGTGCGCAAGATGTTTAGCGAGGTGGGGATCCTCCACCATTTCATCCTCATCATACGAAAACACATCTGATACACACAGAAACATGGCAAGATTTATATCACTCTATTGCTACCAAAATATAAATTTTCTTGACTTTTCATGCAACTATAAGAAAACCTGCAAAATAATGTGTGTATTCCACTGACCTGCTCCATCAGGTGTTATAGTTCCAAGTTTGACCGCCAGGGGGTACTTGGTCTCATTGTAAGCTTCTACCGCGTGGTTATTGCCACCGGTTCCATCCCAGAACTTACGGCCGCACAGAATGCTACCGTCAGTCAGATTCAACCAGAGATTATCTCTCAGGTCACAGCGCTCACACTTCCAACCTTTGGGAGGTATTTTCTTGCCATTGTCTAACTGAAGGAGGTTATCTGCATGTCTGAAATAATATGTACAATTGTCTTAAACCTTCATGCTGTAAACCTTATTAATCATGTGTGACCTTTTTTCCCAATCCCACTCATCCTGTGGTTAATATTGAAAAGGCTAGTAATTTTTTTTTTATAAAAACCAAAAATAAATGCCCACACAGCATTTTTTTTAATGTTTGTGTCTCAGGAATGTATTAGGGCAAGTTTATATTTGTCACATTTACTGTTTCACATATATTTCTGGTTATCATATTATCAGTTTTGATTTGTCCCATTTATAGTTTCACACATATCTGGATGTATCTGGTTATTGTTTATTGTTAAGTAGGTTACTTGGACTTGACGCGTTTCTCGCCCTCCCAGGTACCCGCCATCGCTGCCAGTTCTTCCTGTTTAGCTGCAGAGTCAGCTCCAGCTATGGCAGCTGCCGATATCTGGACCTGCAATCAAATAATACAACAAAAACACTCCAATGTATGTCTGCATTTTCATCTTTCATCCATCAAAGATGTTTGGTTGCCCTAACTCTGCGACCAGTGTCATTGGAAATGAAATTTCATAACGTTTTTTTTTTTGTAGTGAGATGTAAATCTTATATAAAATAGTTGAATTCTAAACCAGACCTTTACATCCAAATGCCAAATTTGTGAGCACTGTGACATGTGTGTTTGTTTGTTTGGGGTTTTACATCACTTTCAACATTATTTCAGTTATTTCGTGATGAGACCGACTTGTAGCAGATATAGTGCTGCCTCACTGAATTGTCATGTCGCAGGTCCTTGACATGACAACCCACCCGGTCACAGATTTACAAGGACAACGGGTTAACCCTTTGGCACAGGCCTCAGCTCATGTGGGATATTGTATCATTAGTTCAATCCCGGCACGGCTGGGGTTCGAACCCACGACCTTTGGATCACCACAGAGGAACTGGTGCTAATATGCTGGCGCCCTAACCAACTGCGCCACGGCCCATGGCCCACTGTGACATGTGTGCCACTTTTATATCACAAGCACTAGAATAACAAGCATCATGGTTTACCTCTCCCGGCAGCTGAGCGTTGGGCAGCGGGATGACAGTCCACTCCGGCAACACCACCACAGAGTTGTGCTCCTCGTACTCATACTTCTTCTCATCCACATCAAACCCTCCCTCCACTCCAATAGCCAAACGCGTTGGCTTCTTCTTGGGCGGGTCGTCTTCCTTCTGTGGGATCTAAGATTAAACATTGTATACTGATTTGCAATATTTCAAAAATGTCTTGCTAATAAAACATGTTGTTTAAAAAATATTTTTTCTTATTATGTAAAAAATTACATTGTATTCTGAACATTTGCAATATTTCCAAAATTGTTGTTTTAAAAATATTTTTTTTCTAATTATATGAAAATCAACATATAAAATACCTCTTTTTTAATCCTTCTCAGATGAAGAAACACTGCATTTCCCGTCTTCTGAAAGTAACGCTCCACATATTTCTTACCGAAACCAAGAAAGGTGTTCATACAAATGTACAGTCCACGTTCACATTCCTGAAAACAAAATACCAAGGAAATATTGAGTAAAACAGAATGACAAAGCAAAAAACTGTGAAGGGGAAGAGACTAACTTATGCTTGTTTTCATAAAGTAATGACTGCTAAAGATAAACACCTTCTCTTTCAAAACAAAAAGATATAACAATTTTATTTTATCATAAACTGTAGTCTTTGTTGGATGTTATTTGCACATTTACTATGTCTAACTGTTTGAACCTAATATTTGACTGTTTTGAGAAAAACTATAATTTTTGCAACTCTAATTTTTCGATTTCTTCCTTTGATTTTCGCTCTTGTTTGTTTTGACTTCAGGGCTGGATGTTCGGGGTTTCAACGTGATTAAGCTGTAAATTTATGGAGCATACAAATGTATATTATCGGTCCATGTCAGCCATGTTTTGACCCGTAGTTTCTGTTTCCACTGTCAGATGGTGCTTTCCATAAGTGAGGACTGATTTGTGCATGCAGAGTGTGAATGCACACACTTGCTTTTTTGTAACATGGTCCGTTTGCCAATAGGCAATGCTTGTCAAAAAAGGAACTATCTGTGTTATTCTGTGATCGGTACAATCACGGGGAACATGTAGTCATTCCTGTGGGTTGTAATTTGTTTTTTTTCTGTGGTCACTATTGCTCAAGCAACTGACGCCACTGTGGAATGTTCATCGTGTGCAAGTAATAGATTCCAATTTGTGCATGTGTAAGGGTATGAATATGTTGCTATAACATGTAAATAAAGATAAAGAAGTGCATGATGACTAAAAGTTTGAGATGGCAACAACGTCAGCGACCATCGCTGTGCAAAATTATCAATTAATATTGCTTGGAAATGCCCTTTAATCGATAGAGCATGGAATTATGAGTATATTTAGTTCAAATTTGATGTAAATCGGACAATTCTTAGAACAGAAACTAACATAATCAAGACTAAAGAGACAGAACTTTGTATACTGTTGTGCCGAAAAAAAAATTGTTCATATACCAAATGAAATGTTTTCAAAAGATGAACAAATGTAATTTTACAATAGGCCGATTGCGGGTTACCATCTTGATTTTTTTAATGATTAGATTTTAGAGAATTTTTTGTGCACTTCCGATTGTAATTGTGCACTTCCGGCGTGTTGTTTTCAATGGGGCAGTATGGCAACCCGCAATCGGCCTATGATTTGACAAGCGTTTTTGTGTTTATTTAAGTTTTATCTATTTTAATTTTTGTTCAGTTTGTTGTCATTTTTGTTCTGTTTGTTGAAACTTGTTTTGTTTGTTGGATTTTTTTTTCAAATCCGTGTTTCATGTGGAGCACCACTTTTTCTTGTTTATTTCAGCACTTGTTTGTTTTATTTCTTTCAATTTCTGTTGTTTATTTCAGTTTTTTTTGCAATTCATGTTACAATTGCACAAGTTTTACTTGTATATAAATTCTCTTTCAATACCTTATTATAAATGAGAGAGATATACTCTGTCCTCTTTTTGGACCTAAATAATTGTAACTGTAAAATTGTTGAAAGTTCAACAATGATCAGCACTTCATTCTCAATACAGC
This sequence comes from Amphiduros pacificus, assembly GCA_949316495.1. Taxonomy (NCBI): domain Eukaryota; kingdom Metazoa; phylum Annelida; class Polychaeta; order Phyllodocida; family Hesionidae; genus Amphiduros; species Amphiduros pacificus. The sequence goes on from OX439012.1 coordinate 27,049,807, forward strand.
TTGAAACTCTTACGTCACATTTGAACTGCGCATGCCCCGCCATATTGAAGTCACATCGCACATGGTGAAAACTGCAAATTTGAATATTATTGAGATATGCGTGATTTACATCCAAATTTTAACTTATTTATGTACATATCGCTCAAATAGAAGCCCAATATGAAGATTTCACCTATGTTTTCTGTATAAAATCATTATTCTTTATATTCTCTAAGTTTGCAAAAAAACAACTCAATTCTCTACATGTTATGATGTGCATATCGCTCAACTAGAAGCCCAATATGAAGATTTCACCCATGTTTTCTGTATAGAGTCATTATTCTTTATATTTTCTACGTTTGCAAAAAAAATACTCAATTCTCTACATGTTATGATGTGCATATCGCTCAAATAGAAGACCAATATGAAAATTTCATGTATGTTTTCTGTATAAAGTCATTATTCTTTATATTTTCCATGTTTGCAAAAGTGCATTCACACAAATAAGATATTTTACACACAAGTAAGATATTTTTCACACAAGTAAGATATTTTTCACTTTATTCACTTTATTAAGTATACATCATTGGTCATAATTAGTTTTTACAATACTTGGACTCGTTTTACATAAAATAGCACAGGCTCTTATAATCTTATCCATATTCACAAGTTCATTCTCACTTATTTCAACATTCATACTTTTTAGGGACCTTTCAAAGTAGTGTAATTGGGTTTGCCTGCAAATATAGAAGAAGGAATTAACAGAATGTTATACAAATATACAAAACACATGTAACAAATATACAAAACACATGTAACAAATATACAATATATATGTGCATATCGCTCAAATAGAAGACCAATATGAAGATTTCATCTATGTTTTCTGTATAAAGTCATAAAATTTCTATGTTTGAAAAAAATCCTTGGAAAGGGCTAGTTATTTAGGGAGTGGATTCCATGACTGATCAAAGGGTATTTTGACATTGGTGTGAAAAACGCCAAAATGCCAATTATCAGCATTCACAGTATCGCTCTTCAGAATCCTTGTGATGTAAGGTTAAACCTGTGATCAAAGAGCATTCCCTCATTGTTTCCATAGCTTTGAGTCATGTCTTCCCTTTTTGAGAGAAATGCTTTCACACGCATATACAAAATATACAAAACACATGTAACAAATATACAAAAAAAAAACTAAATGTACCAGCAAATTGGAAAACTGACAAGGGCATTGTACATGTATGTATCGTAAAATATAGATATTATTGAGAGAAAAAAAACAGTGTGCAAAAAGATAAATTTTTGGTGAAGATATGCTATAAAATATAAATATTTTGAACAGAGATTGGTTTCACCATGTCTGGTCATTATGACACCTGGTGGCCATCAGCGGAACTAATGGTGGGCGATAATATAAGTAAGCCCAGTGTGCTGTATTTGTGAAACCGGCCGGCTCGGCTTTCTGGTCACAAAAATGACAATGCACCTCACTTTGTACTGTAAACAATGCGATTTTCTGCAACGTTCCTGGTCCCAGTGATATCATTCATTCATCAAAATGATCAATAAGCAATCCCCAATCTTACCGGTGTATCAAAACAGAATGCACATTCATCTTTGTACACTTTTTCGCCTCCAAAAGGCGAACGAATTTTGGAAAGATGTTTTTGCAAGGAGGCTGCCATCTTGAATATTGATAAATTTTGATTGGATAAAGAAGGTCATGTGATAGTATTTTATCAAACACTTTGCAAATTTCTATTTTGAGTCTAGAATTCTTAAAACTAGTCATATATTACAAATAATTTAGCAATTTGATAAGATACAAGGTGGTCAAAAGCCTGAAAGAAGAGCCTCAATCTACGAGAGCCTCTAATTTATCCCATTGAAAAGCTCTATATTTTGAGTGAAAGGACAGGGCAACTGAGTACCAACTGAGTGACAGGAAGTGCATACTGATTGGCGAGAGGGAAATTTGAAAACCAAAACATTTCAGACATCTTTTCTCAACGGTAAGTTTTAAGAGCGAGAGAAGTTGTTTTACTTTTTTCTAATAACTCAAAAACATAACCCCAAACGAGAAAAAGTGGTCTCCAAACAAGTATAGTTCATAGGTGTCATTCATTTTGAAATTCTGACACAATTATTGACAAAAGACTTTGTTAGACATTTAAAAATGGAGACCACATCATGGCACATGACAAGCACAGAATAAATTGCTAAAATAATGTATTTCTCTAATCAAGTTTTACATGATTTCTGAAAAGACAAAGTTTTGGCTGTTATCCGATGCTACAAACTAGTTTTTCAAGTTTGAGATAGTTTTAATATGGAATATCCCTTGCCCATTTAAATGTTGAGCAGGGACAATCACTTTTTTTCTGGTGTATCTGCATATTATTAATATAATATAATTCATAACATAAAGTAAACTAAAAAAATGTGATATCTTGGTCAAGAGAATTTTTTCAGACTTCCTACCACCTTGTGGTTTCGAGCTTAACCCCTCCCTAAAGGACTGGCCTATTTAAATTTTGTTGATTGGCAGGACAAACTAATTTTTTTCCTGGACTAGTGTATCTGCAGATAAATTTTACAAGCATGGTTATTCAATATGCTGAATGAAGTGCAGGGATCAAAAGTTCATGATCCTATCATCCTGACGTCATTATCATGATTTCATTGTAACAAGTTGCTGCAAAAGGGAATGTTACAAAAGGTAGCAAGTGTAGTCGGCCCCTAGGAGAAGACGGCCCCCAGGAGAAGTCGGCCCCCCTTTAGGTGGATTAATTTTCAAATTACCAAAGTAAATTAACGGCTACTGAGGGTCCCTATGATTAATTAATGCCCTTAGTGTCAAATAGCCTTCTTGAAGGAGATTTCATGGGTTTTGAGCCGTTAACAGTGTCTGGGGCCGGCTTCACTTGGGGGCCGACTTCACCTACCCACGGCGGGGCCGACTTCACTTGGGGGCCTTACAAAATGATGTCATTAAGCTTGAAGAATTGCCGGGTGGTGGATGTTTACGTCCTTCCCGTCCATAAGGGATTAAAATCCGTCCTGAAATAGAATGAAAAATTATTGATTGTAAAGCCAAAGGTGTGGTTTTTAACAAAATCTTTTATAGATTGAATTTACTTTTTTTTAATCATTGAAATTTCAGATCACTTTTGACAAAAAAAAGCAGAAAGAAGCTATGGGTAACTTTGGGAGTAGAACATTCACTGATCTGGTGGAGGAAGTGGAGGAGCAGGATACGTGGGAAGAGTCGCCCAACACTCCAACCTGCCTGCGTGTGATTGCCCCAGACTGGGACCCAAGGTCACCTTCAAACCAAATCCCAAGGACACCCATCCAGGTGTGTATTCCTTTCTTTTTAGAAGCATGTGCAGTGTGACGCAACATGCTTCCCTCACATATCATAAGTGACGTTTCCAAAGCAAAAGGAGAGAGGGCGTTATCAAGCCTCACAGATTGACCTGATAAAATTTCATGACATTGCTTTACCTTATTGTATTATAAAATAGAATAAATTTATTCACCCCCCACGAAACAATTTAAACATCCTGAGCATGATAGAGTTTGGTGAAAATAATTTATTATTACTATTATTTTATTTTTATGCATGACAAAAAATTATGCATATAACTGTCCAGTACCAGCTATTAAAACAGTTACCAATAGAAAAAAATTGAGTCTCTATGAAGCCAGAGTTACTGATTGAATAAATTGAGTCTATGATAAAAGCCAGAGTTACTGATTGAAATAATTGAGTCTATGATAAAAGCCAGAGTTACCTTTAGAATAAATTGAGTCTCTTTGATAAAAGCTGGAGATACAAGAAAAATAAATTGAGTCTATGATAAAAGCCACATTTACTGATAGAATAAATAGGGTATGATAAAAGCCAGAGTTACTTTAAGAATAAATATAGTGTTTATGGTGAGAGTTTGTATGGTTTCAGCTTCCTGAGGGTCTGGAGATTGATGATCCACGATCGCCCACCATTGGCATTGCTCGTACACCCATCTTGCCAAAACCAAGTGCTAGTCCCACACATCAAGGTAAGACAATAAAGGGTTGAGAAGTGGGTAGACTTGTTCTCACTGCTCCAGATTGAGGATAAGGACCGATGTTGGCCACTGCTAATTGCTCACCATTTGTTGATCAACTCTGATTGGCCAGTTACATTTACACCTCATCAGCCCATACAAGACTATTCATGACGTTTATCAGGATAAGACTGATAATTTGGATGCCAAAAATACTGTACAGAGTTCGCTTTTTTTCACTTGTTTAGTCAGTTACCCTTTTTGACTTGGCAACATGGTGCAATTTATAATTTTTTTATTCAGTCTAAAAAATCTATAAGTTTTCTCATTTCTGTTGTGTATTTACGCTATGAAATATGTTTTCACTGAAAATAGCAGACAATGGGAAAGAAAAGCTCTTTGTGCTGGCTCGAAAGTTTATGTTGTATTAATTCAAAATTTGAATCTGTGACCACATATTTGAATTTCAAATATGTGGTCACGGAAATTGCATGTATTTTATTTATTTTTTAATTCTTTTTAAAAAACAGAAGAGGAGATTGAGGAAGAAGTGAAACTTTCAGTAGAGAGACAAACCCCAACACCACCAAGCAGCAGTGAAGAAGATATAGAGGGCGCCACCAGTGCCGATATAGAGGGAGCCACCGTTGCCGATATAGAGGGAGCCACCAGTGCTGATGTAGAGGGAGCCACAAGTGAAGTGGAGGAATCCCTAGATGTTCCAAGTACATGTCTGGAGGACTCCAGTATTGAAGAGCAGGTATCAGAGTTGGCCAGCCTCGTGAGAGTTGAACCCAAATCTGAGGAGCCCACTATTTCTCCACAACGTGAGAAGAAAGGTTTGTTCTACATTGGAGCATTACGGTTGATAGGAATTATCATGTTGGCATCTCCTTTATAATATTAATTATGCTAATATTTGATAGAATGAAGATCTTACATTTTGATCTATACTTTTTCCCCCTTCATCTCTTTGAATAATTCAAATTTGACAAAAAATGAATTATAAAATGTCTTATCAGTATTTTTATGATCTTAATTTATCCATTAATAATATTTATTATTTGATATTTTATTTTATTTTTCAGCATCAAAAATACCTCGCAAGAAGCAACCAAGAGAGCTTTTCCCAATCTTCACTGACAAAACTTCCCACCAGAAGTCGCCAGTGAAGTCGAGTCAGAGGTCACCGAGGTCACCTATTGCTCAGAGAAATGTTAACATAGATGTGAACGCTCCCCGAAATATTGTGAAGAGGAACCAAGTGTCAAGAATGCTCAAAGGTCACGGTGACACAAATATGCAAATGAAGGTCATGCTGCGGGGGTCACCCAATAAATATCAGGTCATGCATGACAAAGAAAATTGAATGAATTCTGATCATCAGGAAAAAGTTGGAAATGAAATGACTGTTTGCCACTTGACTTGTATGTCTTGGCAAGATGATATTTTAAGGGCTTTTTCTTTCAAAAGTAAACTTCAGAAAGAAAGGAAAGCTCCTGATAAAAATAATTAATGAATACTGATAAAGCAGTTTTAGTGAAAATATGTATTTAGAGCTACAATTATGAGAAAATTGAGGCCGTGTATTAAGGGTTTTATATAACATGATTTAAAAGGGGAACTTAGAGTTCAGTAATATATCTATCAGTGTCCATAAATTGAAACCACTATCCTATGTGTAAGCTATAAGTTTGAATCGCAAAACTTGAATGAGAGTTAATGAGCAATATACCTTATATTTGTTAGGGTATATAATATCTGTTGAAAGATTATAATTTTCAGTTTTTCTCTTGGTACTCCGAGAAATTAGGGACCATGTCAATAGTGGCTTACGAGTGACTTCTGGGATGTACATTGACCTGCCTAGTACTTCAGGGTACAGATTGATTGGGATTGAAAGACTTGACACACTCCCTGATGGACTGAAGTTAGTCAAATTGTCGGGTATATAATCATAACCTATTCAGGTCATCCTCTGACCCAATGAGGTCATCCTTTGACCCAATGAGGCCAACTCTGACCCAATGAGGTCATCCTGTGACCCAATGAGGTCATCCTGTGACCCAATGAGGTCATCCTATCAACAATTTGAACCTGACAATTGTCGCCATAGTGGATCAGTTTGGTGTGCATGAAATCTTGCCTTCATCATGAGGTGTGATGTCTGGATAGTACTCCACAAATAATTAATGCAGACCTCTTTAATTATGTACATGTCATGACTGCTAAAATAATCCAGTAATGGCCTGAGATTGTTTATTTTAAATGTGTGAAATTTGGAGTGAATGTGAAGTTGAATGAGATGGGAAAATGTGAAACTTTTAACAGTGAAAATGTATACACTACAGGCAGAAACTATTTTCATAAATCAACAAGAAACTTTCTGCATAAATAAAGTGTTGCTTTAGCAAATTGTTGTTTGAATCTTTAAATGACCGTGAGATATAGGGAATATTAAAACTGTAATACCCTGTTTTATGTTGTGTCATGAGGATATGTGGGTCATATAATCTTGCCAATGATGGTATAGGGTCCTGAGAATATGGGGTATAAATGAGTTGTGGGGCAAGACCTGAGGATATGGAGGGATATAGGCTGGGTATGAGATCCGTCAGACGAGGGACGGGGGTACGGCTGGGTCCGAGAATATGGGGTCATGTAGTCTAGGTCTGAGGTCATGAGGTCATGTCATTAGTGCTGTTCTGAGGATATGGGGTCAAGTAGGCTAGGTCTAAGGATATGGAGTCATGTAGGCTAGGTCTGCGGTCATGTTGGCTGAGGATATGGGGTCATGTAGGCCAGGTCTGAGGATATGGGTTCATGTAGGCTAGGTCTGAGGATATGGGGTCATGTAGGCAAGGTCTGAGGATATGAGGTCATGTAGGCCAGGTCTTAGGATATAGGGTTATGTAGGCCAGGTCTGAGGATATGGGTTCATTTAGGCTAGGTCTGAGGATATGGGGTCATGTTGGCCAGGTCTTTGGATATAGGGTTATGTAGGCTAGGTCTGAGGATATGGGTTCATGTAGGCTAGCTCTGAGGATATGAGGTCATGTAGGCTAGCTCTGAGGATATGGGGTCATGTAGGCTAGCTCTGAGGATATGGGGTCATGTAGGCTAGGTCTGAGGATATTGAGTCATGTAGGCTAGGTCTAAGGTCATGGAGGCTTGGTATGAGGTCATGTAGGCTGGGTATGAGGTCATGTAGGCTAGGTCTGCAGATATGGGGTCATGTAGGCTAGGTCTGAGGATATGGGGCCATGTAGGCTGGGTCTGAGGTCATGTAGGCTGGGTCTGAGGATATAGTCATGTAGGCTAGGTCTGAGGATATGGGGTCATGTAGGCTAGGTCTGAGAATATGGGGTCATGTAGGCTAGGTCTGAGGATATGGGGTCATGTAGGCTAGATCTGAGGGTATGGGGTCATGTAGGCCAATATAGAGAATATGAGGTGATGCAGTGCTGGCAATTAGTTTATGGGGTCTTGTATTTCTTATTTTGGGAATATTTGCAATTTGAATCTTGCCAGGCAGATATTTTGGTAATGACATCATTTGCGCCTCACCCGTCAGACGTTTCCTATCAAATCACTTCCCTTATCAAACTCACTGTTCTATTACCCCAGAGTCAGACCTAAAAAACACCAAACACGTGCAATGGATATCATGCAAATCCTTTATTATTAAAAGTATATATACATACGTATAAATGCAAAATAGTTTATCGAATACAAAACATGTCATTAGTGCTGTTCTATAACCCTGTCAGCACATTCTTCTGTCCAACATTAATGAGCGGTGGGCTTCAGTATCTGATTATTCTGGTACATTTATGACCACACCAGGGAAAGACTTTCTTATATTTCTTGATGGGCTTTTGTGCAAGTTGAGAAGGTCACACAGTGGCCCAGTAAGACACATGTACATTAAACATATAACTCAAATTGTGACAAGGAAAGATCTCTCAAAAAATGTCATAATATACTGTAAACCCATTGGTACCAATTTGTTAGTGCAAGATTGTTCAAATGGCCAACACTTAAGCACAGATCTATTCAGAATAGATTTTTTATTATTATTCTATTCACAATAGGGCTTATTCAGTGTAAAATAAAAATATATTTGATGTTTTGAGCTCTTAAAGGTTTTTTTTTTTTACAAAGTGAGCATTTTTAAACATTGTTAACATTTCATTCGGTGGCTTTTTTGAGAAGTGGTTAAGTTTTTCACCCTTTAAGGCCTCCAAAATAAGGAGTTAACCAAATCATATCATTGTGATAGCCATGCTGAATGATTTAAGCCTCCGTGATCCAACTGTTAAATACACAGGAAGCATGAACTGATCATTTCAGCTTTACAAACTGCTTATTTCAGCTATACACACTGCTTATTTCAGCTTTACAAACTGCATATTTCAGCTATAAAAACCAAATGGAAATAATGCAATGCAGATCTAATATTGAGTATTGTATGCCACAAACATATCTCCCAAACAACTGACAGCCTTTAAGTACACATCGTTGATTATACACAGATTTCAAGCCAATTCAATATTCAAGTTTTGGACTATAATTTGACTATCAGTTATCTTGGGTGAGATATGAGCAGTTTGAAAAAATACACACATTTTTTTGCCATTAAGATTACATTAAAAATACAAGAAAAACAGCACTCATAAAGTCCATTCATTCATGACATCACACAGTCCACCAGAGGCACATGTTAACTATAGGTTCACCACGTGGCCCTCTGGTGGTACTACACTCTCCATCAGAGGCACACGCTAACTAAAGGTTCACCACATCGCCCCCTGGTGGAGTTTGTTATAACCATATCTACCTACAAGATAAGCCTCTCTTTGTATTCTGACTTTAATATTGACTTGTAAATCGCAAGCATCATAGATTAATATAAACCCCATTCCTCCTCATAAAGGTTAAATTCTCCTCGATATAAATGATATTGCTTGATAACCCCAGCATCCCATAATAGTCCCCATTTGTGAGCGCCCCCTAGTAATCACGGAAACGTATCCAATTAAGGTGATGTTATTATTAATATTAACTAAAATCCATGAGAATAAGACGATTAATCAAAAAATATTAGAGCTAGCCTAAAATCTTGATTTCTTAATACTTGACTTTTAAAGATTACCTGTATTGGGGACAACCCCCCGTTGTATGGCAGAGGCAGTTAAGTTTGACTAGCGCATAGATATACTGCGAATACTTGTCACCATCTGGTTTTTTTTCTGTTTTTTTTTAATGATTGAGAAGTTTTTTTGTGCACTTCAGATTTTTGTGCACTTGCTATGTGTTGTTTTCAATGGGACAAGATTGTGACCTGCAATCGACCTATGAGACACAGTTGCATGAAAGACTAACATAGTTTTCATCATGACCTCCTTTTTTCCTAAATATCTATATAAGTTCTGTAAGAATCAAGTAATATCAGCATTGGTTAGTGGAATTTTAGCCCTGATGGACCTATATAGAACTATAGTTTTTTTTTCAACTGTCATATTATTTCTAGTTGTATGATCAATGTTTGGTTTCTATTAATAATATTAATTACATTTAAATATAGATATGACACAAAAAAACATTTAGTAATCAATTCTAATCTAAGCAATATTTGTTTTTGAAAAAACCTCCCGTCATGGACCAAAACAAACACAAAAATAAAAAAAATAAAAACTAAACTAAAATATTTTGGATTTACCATAACTTCTACTATTCTGAAACTTTCAGTTGAGCTGCAGAAAAGTTGACATTTTCAAATATCTGGACGGGGCTGATTTGCATTTTATTAGTTTGATACTGAAAGGCCAAAAGAAGACCTAAGCTAACATAAAAGTAAATTTACCTATCTACATAAAGCATATTTGCCATAATATTAAAACTTGTACCTAAAAAAGTAGTAGGAAAGCGTATCAATTTTTTTCTTCAAATCTTAGACAAAGAAATATGTCTCGCACATTTCTGTCTATTAATACACAAGAATTTTGCACCGCATTATAAAATGAGGTCAAACCGATTTTGCAAAGTAAAATAAGAGACAGAATATGCCAAGATGCAACGTAAAGTTGGCAGTAGTTTTGTAGGGCTCATGGATTTTCAGTGATCAAATCTTTTGTTTAATGACACAAAAAAAGAAATGAGATAATTTAAATGTTAATGCCATTGATGGGAGGCCACATACATCTTTAACAATAAAATAAAGCAAATATCCTGCGATTGACCCTTTGATCAACATTTTATAATGATTATTTTCCAGATGATTTAATCAAAACTTGTGCCCTTTCTGACCCTGTACTATTTGTGTCTGAGCTTACGATTTCATAACAATTAGAATTAGAGTGCATTGAAGCAATACCTGTTTTCTAGCAAGTCCTATTTCTTCATTCCTCGTCACATTAACATTGCAGCATACTACAATGTGTAAATCACAGTCAGTTCGAGCTGACTTAATGATGTCATATGATATGTGATGTCACAATGCCTCAATGCTACATGTATATATTTTATGAATAAAAGAACAAGATATGACAATCCAAATCCTAGAAATTGCTGAAATAATTATGACCTCTATATCTTGAACATTGAGTATAATAATAGAACAAACATATGGTATACCCTATCTATAAATGTTGATTGGACACAATTAAAATATTAACTCTTCACAATTTTTGTCTTCTAAAATAGCCACAAATATCAATATCAATCAAAATAATTTCTTCTCCCATTTGTATTCACAGAAACACTTATATTTATGAATATGGCCTTAGACAAAATTGTAAAACTATATAACAAAAACCCTTTGAATCCCCTTGATAATGCTTCGAGGTTTACATTTGTCACGTGTACAAAGTATGTATGTATATTTGTATAAATAGTTCAGGATTACCACTTCCCTTTTTATATAGCACCATGTTTCCCCCATATACAAACTCTATAATCTTGTCACCTTGTGAAGTTCAACAAATGAAATGTTCTGCTGACATTAAAAAAAAATGAAATCCCCATCAGCAGATAAAAATGTTTTGTTTCTCGTTATGGCAAATTGAGAATTTGACCTAGATCTTAGCAATTATTTCTCAGGCCTTAATTCGTGCCTCCTAAATTCTCACTGCTTGAGTGGGCCATGCTGCCACCTGGTGTGTCAAAATCTGTCATGCGTGGGTGAACTTTGTAGACATTTAAGCTTGGTTTTAGTTGTTACAAAAGGTGTTTTGACATGTCATTTCAATCAGTTTCACACATGTCTTTCTATTCTTATCAAGATTCCAAAACTGATAATTTAATTTTTTTCCTATACATGCATTTATGGCCAAAATATCAATGTTATATCTACACAGCATACACCATAGTAGTTATCATAACAGCTGTCCCAGCATGCATTGTAATTGACACAAGAGACACCTGGTGGATCACAGAAGTTGAAAATCAAGCAGTGGGAATTTGAACAGGGAAGTTCTCTTTGTTTTTAACCGAGGCAGTCTTTCTGAGAATTGACCATTTTGAGGGGTGTTTTACAAGTTACATTTAAAATGACCCAGATCATTTAAACCATTATCATACATGGAATGATAACAATCATAATTAAATGCACCACACAACTTAAAATATTAACATCTCAGATATTAGATTAAGTTAAATTCTTAATAATTTTCTTTCCAAAGTTGGATACTTTAAAGACAGAAAGTCAATTAGTACAATTATCTTTTTATAAAGAGGTTTCCATTCATTAAATTGGTGACAAGTCATAACAATGAAATTAGTACAATTATCTTTTTATAAAGAGGTTTTCATTCATTAAATTGGTCATTAAGAGTCATAACATTGAAATAACACCGAGCAGTCATGGTACCAGTCATGGTACCTGTCAGAGCTATGGTACTATTCAAAGGTCTAGTACCAATACCATGAATGCTGACCAGTTTTTAGTTGTGTGCTTCTTATGATATGAAGGATATTCTCAGATAGCCCACCCATGGTCACTACAATACTGGCAAACTTAATGGATTATATTGCAAACTTAATGGATCATGCATCTGCAAAACAGACCAATATCTGTACATGAGTCCACCCGCAGCAGTTTTGATTGGCAGTCATGCAGGACATTTGTACAAATATCAACGGTTCTGGTGGGATAAAAAAAATAATTAAAACCTTCCACACTTTTGCATTTGTCCCCAGCTGGTGTCAAACATTTGTACACAAGTCCACCAACTTTACACTGAAATTTGCTATGATACTGCATTTTTTGCATTGAATTTTTTCTCAATTTTATGGATCTACAAAACAGACAAATATATATCTTATTCCCTTGGTTGTCGGGAGTCCTTCGTGGAGATGGGTGAGTCGTCCTGGATTCATTAACATGTGACCTACCCTAGGTTGAGTGACACTGCAGTTGTAGCGCTCATATCTTGTTCCCCCTCCCTGTCAAGTACAAAACACTCGCCTTGTATTCATGCATTCATCCACTGATAGCAAGCAATATTACTATCACTCTAATAAGTATGGAGAATTATTTTATCTCTATCTTTTTACTGCACAGAACAATGCAATTTATAAAGAACATCCAGCAGTTTGATTCTTATAAAAGACACTGTTCTCCAACAAGAAAAAAACATAGGGCAATGAAATAGATAGAACTGGTCCCCTGAAAATACTACATCTTCCCTTCTTTTCATTAGGAACTTTGACCAGTAGTTTCTGAGAGGAGAATATTAAAAGTTGACGGACAGAATGACAGGAAATTTCCCATCCATCACTGCAAAAGCTATGCTACATATAGCTAATAATAGGTTCTTCATACTTTTCAGATTGATAGTAATTAACTATTTTTCTACCCACAACAGTTTTGGTTGGCAGTCATGCAGGACATTTGTACAAATATCAGCAAAGGTTTCTGGCAGGAAAGGAAAAGCCCACAAGGCCTTTGCATTTGGTCGCCATCTGGTGTCAAACACCAACCTAACACTGAAATTTGTATGATTCTGCCACTGCATTTTTTCACTGCATATCTTTTTCATTTTATGGGTCTACAAAACAAACAAAAATGTATCTTGTCCCGGCAGTGGTCGGCAGGCCCTCGTGTAAGTGTGTCAGTCTCCCAGGATGCATCAGCAAGTGACCTTGACGACCTTGTGTGACACTGCAGTTGTAACGGTGAAACCTGGTACCACCACCCTGAATGACAACACATATATCTTCATGAATACAAGAGAAATTCAAATTGTGAAAAAAAAAAAAAAAAAACTATAAAAAAAAGTGGAAAATGTAGAAATATAACCCCATGGGTTGATAGCTCTGCTGACTTGAATGAAAACACATGAACTGAGATAAAGTGTAACTCGCAAACATATTATGGTTTTCCATACAAAGATCCCAATTCAGTTTTGATGAGATATTCATTAATATCTTGTAAATCATTATCTTGTTACCAATGCAATATTTCATGCACAAAATTTGTGACCTTAAGGTCGATGCATTGAAGTCAATGGATGCAGGGGCAAAATAAAACTGAGAGGGCACAACTGCACCTTGTGTTGTCATGCATGCCCAATATTTATTATCTCAGTTAATCTTCTCCTTTAGATATCAGTAGGCAAGATGTTATATTTTCTGAGGTCGAATTCTATATATTTTCCAATAGGCTCTGTTCTTTTCCATTTGTTATGATTTTTCAAAAATCTAATAGCTATCACTAAGTTGTAAAGGAGGCTGCAATTTTGAATAACATGGAAATATTAGCCATTGAGAATCGAGATAACAAGTTGGGGCCAAATTTGGTATGTAACATGAATTTTGATTGGTCAAAATTTGGTATGTAACATGAATTTTGATTGGTCAAAATCATCATCTGCTCAAGTCTGCTCTTGACAAGGATTTAAATGATCATTTAGGAATTGTTGTTCCCAAACATCTGAATCTTCACCTCAATATCTACCTCTGTATAAAATTTGAAGCATATACTACTGGTAGTTTTGGAGAAGAACATTAAACAATGTGTTGGTATATAACAGATATGAAATACTTTTTATTCACTTTTAATTGTTGAAATGTTGCATGTATACAAATTTTGGATTCTCAAGGTCAAAGGTCACATGACTAAAAAAGTATGATGAGGCACAGCTATGACATTAGACATTTCTGTATACAAAGTTTTTATTTCCTCTCATAAGTGGTTGCTGAGATATGCTTAGTTCAAAATTTGTGACCTCAAGGTCACTGCATTAAGGTCAATGGTGACATCACTAAGATTTGAAGGGATCTGAATCTTCACCTCTATATAAAATATGAAACATATATTACTGGTAGTTTTGGTGAAGAAATTTTTCAAAGAAATGTTGATGGACAGACGGACAGACAGACATTTTCCCCACTCCTAAAGCTCTGTGACTGCAAGAAGTCAGCAGAGCTAAAATATTAGCATGGCAGTTTCAAATAATGATATAATTATCTCACATGCATCAATTTCAAGAAAAATTTGTGCAAAATTTATAAAAACCTATCTGGGCCTCAAAGCTGTGTAAAACGTGCAAGGGCCTCAAATTTAGTTAATAAACCTCAGAGGGCCTCTGAGTAATCATTCAAAGTAGGTCAGCACATCCATTTTGCAAATATTATCACTTTTGGTTGGTGAGGAATACTTTCCATAGATTTTGACAGAATATTGAATAAATTAGCTTTGAAAGATAACAAACAGGACAAATTTGTTCTCAATATAATATGCTTAAATTACTTGTATTTTAAAAAAAATATATTTGCGGACATTTCACATTAATCACCAAGCTCTTGACCTTGAGAAATATGTCAAGGTTACAAACTGTTTAAGTTACATTGGAGTAGTTACATCATATGCAATCAATAGGGTCAACGTTTAATGGAATGTGACAGCTATTGATTTTTCGAATTTTTTTTATAGAATCTAGAACTTAAATTTTCTAGGTACAAATAAAAACTTAAGAAATTTATTTGATTGGTAAAGAACAACATTTTCAGGTATGCAAATCTTTCATTATAGTTTCCTTATATTTAAATTCTCCTTTCTTCATTCTTCAATATTCTTCGATGATGACTCTTCATGCACTTTCATACAAAAATCACCTCACACATTGAACAATTTCTCAATAGAAGACAGAATAGAAGACTACAGAAGGTGTGACATGACTACAGAAGGCATGACATGACTACAGAAGGCATGACAAGACTACAGAAGGCATGACAAGATTACAGAAGGTATGACAAGACTACTGAAGGCATGACAAGATTATAGGTGTGACAAAATTATAGAAGGCGTGACAAGATTACAGAAGGCATGACAAGATTACAGAAGGCATGACAAGACTACAGAAGGCATGACAAGATTACAGAAGGTATGACAAGACTACTGAAGGCATGACAAGATTATAGGTGTGACAAAATTTTAGGCGTGACAAGATTATAGAAGGCGTGACAAGATTACAGAAGGCATGACAAGATTACAGAAGGCATGACAAGATTATAGAAGGCATGACAAGACTACAGAAGGCATGACAAGATTATAGGTGTGACAAAATTTTAGGTGTGACAAGATTATAGAAGGTGTGACAAGATTATAGAAGGTATGACAAGATATAGGTGTGACAAAATTTTAGGCGTGACAAGATTATAGAAGGTGTGACAAGATTATAGAAGGTGTGACAAGATTATAGAAGGTGTGGCAAGATTATAGAAGGCATGACAAGATTATAAAAGGTATGACAAGATATAGAAGGTGTGACAAGATTATAAAAGGTGTGACAAGATTATAAAAGGTATGAAAAGATTATAAAAGGTGTGACAAGTTTATAGAAGGTGTGACAAGATTATAAAAGGTATGACAAGATATAGAAGGTATGACAAGATATAGAAAGTGTGACAAGATTATAGAAGGCGTGACAAAATTATAGAAGGGGTGACAAGATTATAGAAGGCGGAACAAGATTATAGAAGGCATGACAACGCTATAAAAGGCGTGACAACACTATTGAGGGCTAAGTCAAATGTTAAGGTTATCCATAAGTTACACCAGAGACTGAACAATTTCTTTGACAGAAAGCATGATAAGACTGACCTCAAAGTCGACTCCGACCTGGTTGAGTGCGATATTGAGACTGTAGGTGGAGCTGTCGTGGTGCGGCCTCAGTCGGTCCTGCTCTCCGGGTTTGTATCGTACTACAAAGTTCATAATCGCCCGAGCCTGAAATAATACTGCACACTATCAAACAACGCCCAACATTACACAGTCATATATTCTGTCCATCTATTTCTAAAATATTTCAGACATTCGAGCATTCACAACATTGAAAAAGATATTATCTTATGAAACACAAGAGCTTACTTGATCATCAAACGGAAATCTGAATCTATAAACTATGGGCTCTGTTTAAAGGCGATGATTTTGTGGATGATTTTGTATAAATTTCTAAGCTCTGGTTAAAGCTTTGTGTATGAGCCACATCTTCGGTCAAATGCTCATACTGACCTCTGTGTAATATCCTGAGAAGACTTTGAGGTTGAGGGGCGCCACATAGTCCTTGAGGATCGTCAACCAGTGCTGCTCAAACTCAAGCTGGTTCATGTGGATGTCAACCGTGGGAACGTTCTCATAGCCACCCTGAAGACGTGCATCCTGAAAGCAACACAGAAAACTCTCAGCATTAAATAGACACATAATAAGATCAAATAAGGCGCAATGCATACATTTGGTTTTTATTTTAAAAAAGACAATATTTCCTGACAATGTTTCAGAAGTTTGATGGAGAGACAGATCAAAGAATGGAGAGACAACAAAACGAGATGCATTGGTTTATAGTTTCTTACTTCTTTCTTTTTTCCATTTAGAAAATGTTCTTTTTTTCTTTTGATTTAAATAACCAAAACAAAAACGACTATGCTTTCAAGTTTCTTTCTGAAAAGGGCCAAAGGCCAAAGAATCAGGTCAAATACTGCAGCTAAAAAAATCAATGTACAAGTAAAACATTTATCTTGAAACAGATATATAACAATCCTTGATTTAATCGAGAGAGTAAAGAGATAATCAAAACATAATTATCACAATGAACCAAACCATCTGAAATTCAGAGAATGTGTGGTGAACAGCCACGATCAAGGCAATAACCCCCAGAGAGCAATTTGGCTGAGGGGTAAGAATTTTTTATGTAAGTTTAACCAGATATAAGTACCTCATGCTTTCCTCCTGACCACTGTCCAAAGTTTTCACACTCCTCTATCATGTGGCGGCAGAAAGTCGGACTAAAAATCGGAAACCAGTAAACGTCTGGACACGGCTGAAATCACCACAACAGTTTTATTTTTTATCCTAGCCACAAAGGAAACCAGCATAACCTAGTGACAATATAACCTGTCACTGAGCTGAAACCATTGTATAATTCTTTAAAATTATTTATGCAGCAAATATATTTTTACCTCATTTCACATAATTATGTTTGTGTATATTTGCACTTCTTTGTGATTTTGACATACAAATAATAGCTCAGTGACCATCATTTACGTGTATATGGTATTCTATGCATAAATACATTGATAGAAAATAGCACCTCAGTGACCATAACTTACATGTTCACTTTATTACTTCACTAGCGCCACCTTGTGATTTTTTTTCACATACAAATATAGAAATTAGAAGTTCAGTGACCATAGCTTACCTGTTCATTCACGAACTCTGGACTCAGGGCTTTGTGGTAATCATTATGAAGGTATTTCTTCTCCCATATCTAAATATAAATAATATCCTTGCTCATCATTGATCGACATCAGTCTGGGCAAAATACTTATTAGGCTACTAGACAATTGAGCAAGTAAGTCGAGATTTGCACTAGCCCGAGTGAAAGTGTACTAGCCCAAACTAGTACTGTACATGGCTTGGGCAATTCATATTAAGTAAATTTAATCAAATGACAAAAGGGCATTCTTACCAATTTTATCATGATCAGCAACTAGACAGTTGGGCTCGCATTAAGGGAAGGTGTACTAGTCCATCAGTGTCTCTACTAGTCTGGGACTATGGGCTATCATTTAGGGAAGGTGTACTAGCCCGACAGTGTTTCTACTAGTCTGGGACTATGAGCTATCATTAAGGGAAGGTGTACTAGCCCGACAGTGTTTCTACTAGTCTGGGACTATGGGCTAGCATCAGGGGAAGGTGTACTAGCCCGACAGTGTTTCTACTAGTCTGGGACTATGGGCTATCATTAAGGGAAGGTGTACTAGCCCGACAGTGTTTCTACCAGTCTGGGACTATAGGCTATCATTAAGGGAAGGTGTACTAGCCCGACAGTGTTTCTACTAGTCTGGGACTATGGGCTATCATTAAGGGAAGGTGTACTCGCCTGACAGTGTTTCTACTAGTCTGGGACTATGAGCTATCATTAAGGGAAGGTGTACTAGCCCGACAGTGTTTCTACTAGTCTGGGACTATGGGCTAGCATCAGGGGAAGGTGTACTAGCCCGACAGTGTTTCTACTAGTCTGGGACTATGGGCTATCATTAAGGGAAGGTGTACTAGCCGACAGTGTTTCTACCAGTCTGGGACTATAGGCTATCATTAAGGGAAGGTGTACTAGCCCGACAGTGTTTCTACTAGTCTGGGACTATGGGCTATCATTAAGGGAAGGTGTACTAGCCCGACAGTGTTTCTACTAGTCTGGGGCTGCAACATGCCTCAATGTTACCTATCTAATTAATTCAAATTAAACTTGCAATCTTAGATTTTTATATAATGTGTTGTGTTCTCCAGCGTACTACATAATTCCTTCACATTCACCATCTTGCTAGAAATTGCATATCAGTGAAGCAATGTAAAGTGATAGATTATTTGACATAATCCTGTTGAAAAAAATCCCTTCAATAGCCTTATAACTTTGTCTCCTTCCTGAAGTCACATGAGCGTTTTCTTCTAATCATGGAGGATAATACATGCAGAATAATTTATCTTCCTTCACACTCACCTGCCTGTTGTCATACATCTGATACATGTCGTCATGGAGATGTGAGGGGACAAAGTTATCACTATTCACCAGAAATCCATAGTTCTCCTGGTTATCCAAGAAAAGAAATATTTCCTGAAAAAAACAAAAAAACATACTCAATCTCAAAAATGTGCCCTGCAAAGTATTGTCTGCATTTCCCATTTAATATTCTATAATTGGCTTTGATTGAGCTTTGTTTAATGTACCTGGAATGCATCCTATTATGTTTACCACCCATCATCCTGATATTATCACCCATATCATCACATCCACATCATGTTTTTATTCATTATCTCATACTTGGTGCTTCAAGAGGGTGTTCTGCACCTATGAGATATTCTTTTGCAGATCACCCCTCTGCCGAACTACTTTTGCAGATCACCCCTCTGTCAAACTACTTTCGCAGATCACCCATGTGCCGAACTACTTTTGCAAATCATCTTTGGTCCAAAGGACGAGTGAGATCCTTCCACCAGAACCAACAAAAGAGATCTGTCAGGCTGAACACTGCATGAACCCATGCTCTTGACTTTATCTCATATTTATCTTCCGCAGATGGTTTATATACCTGACCAGTGTTAACATTGTACGAAGTACAGATCTAAAGACAAGAACATGTGAGTGCAGTGTTCAGGCTGAGAGAACTCTCAATTTGGATCTGGTGGAAGGATCTCAAGAGTCCAAAATTATGAAGTCACAATGCCCACCACTCAATGGCGTCATAACATAATAAAATATATGTTGTAATGATGTCATTGAGTGTGACGTCATTAAAAAGGGACGTAGCATTGTTTATTTTGTTTGACACACACAACATAGATCTGCACATGATGCAATGTTTTCCACATAGTTTTGCTTTAAATAGATTGGGCATCAAACCAAAACTTTATTTCATACCTATCTGCAGGAGTTAAGTATGAGATAAAGTCAAGAACATAGGTTTGTGCAGTGTTCAGGCTGACAGATTTCTCTCGTTGGTTCTGGTGGAAGGATCTCAAGAGTCCTTCGGACTCTTGAGATCCTTCCACCAGAACCAACTTGAGAGATCTGCCATCCTGAACACTGCACTCACCTCCAACTACCTACATCTCCCCACCATTCACCCTCCTATATCCCATGCCCACCCTTTACCACCCTCATCTCAATAAGGGTAAAGGTCTAAAGAACAACCCTAATATCTGCCCCCATCTAATACCAGCGTAAATAACATGTGGCACAAGAACGAAACACAATAAGATTTCCACTGTTACTATTTAGAATATTATTGCATAAGATATGGTGCAATGTTCATTTCTGGTATAGCATTGTCATTGCTTATGTTTCCATGACAACCAACTGTCATGAAGACAAACATGGGGACCTAACTTTCTCATATGGTCCCTGTCTGTAATCTTCCAAACCAACATGATGACCCATTAAATTATGTATCATGGATGTATGATCAAATAACGTCAAGTTTGATAATTTTCTCAGAAGAAGGTTTGATGAAAATGAGGCATTCTTGAAATAATTTTGTAAATATTTGACCCTGGAATAACTTACCTTTTCCCTGATGGTCTTACATAGAGCCATATCTGGGTCAAGGTCACCATCGATGTATCCTCCTTGTAGCTTAGGCAGAATGTATCCATGGATCAGGATGCCAGTAGATATATAGGGAATATTCCAAAGTCCCCTGGAAAATAAAACAAAACCATCAAATCCTGAAATCTGTCACAAAAATCCTGATTACATCAAGCCTCTGACCTGCCTGGAAGTGAGTGGGGAATGACTGTGAAAACTTGAAACTTTTTTGACTTCACCACTCTTTAAAGGGATTAAGCAGTGATTTTGAAAAATATGTTTAAGTATCATAAATTAATGATAAAGATATTTGCCTTTCATATCTATATATTGTTTAGGTTGATGCACTCCAGAAAATGTCTGTAAAATCTATTTGAACAGGAACCTAATTTATAGCCCCCTAATGAAAGCACACTTCTTTCTTGCTGTCATTTTTCTGTGGAGTGTTATCATAGAGGCATTGAAAGGTAAAATGACGTCATATTATTGAAGCATTGGGGGTATTATTTCAATGTGACAGAGTTTGAGGAACGGGGGTATTTTAGAGGCATTGGGGGTATCATTGAGGCATTGGGTATTTTAGATGCATTGGGGGTATTATTTGAATGCGACAGAGTTTGAGGAATGGGGGTATTTTAGAGGCATCAGGGGTATTTTAGAGGCATCAGGGGTATTTTAGAAGCACTGGGTATTATTGAGGCATCAGGGTATTATTTGAATGTTTAGAGCTTGGTGTGTTTGAAGCATGGTATTATTGGGTCATTTGGGTATTACCTTTTCTTGCTCTGCACAATATCTACGTAGTCAGGTGATCTCTTGTAGAAGCCGTCAGCACCTAACGCACCCCAAAAGTTGGACCACATCTTCCCTGGTCGGACCAACATTGGAGCAATCACAGACCTGCAATCATACAGATACACGTAAGACATACAAGATACAATGATATACTGAAACATTATACATACATGCAATGCAGTACATGACCAATATGCAATGATAGAATACACAAAATGATACATATGACACAAAATGATACAGACAAAAACATGATACAGACAATGCTACATGATGCAGACAATGCTACATGATGCAGACAATGCTACATGATACAGACAATGATACATGATACAGACAATGATACAGACAATGCTGCATGATACAGACAATGCTGCATGATACAGACAATGATACATGATACAGACAATGCTGCATGATACAGACAATGCTGCATGATACAGACAATGCTGCATGATACAGACAATGCTGCATGATACAGACAATGCTGCATGATACAGACAATGCTACATGATACAGACAATGCTGCATGATACAGACAATGCTGCATGATACAGACAATGCTACATGATACAGACAATGCTACATGATACAGACAATGCTGCATGATACAGACAATGCTGCATGATACAGACAATGCTGCATGATACAGACAATGCTGCACGATACAGACAATGCTGCACGATACAGACAATGCTGCACGATACAGACAATGCTGCACGATACAGACAATGGTACACGATACAGACAATGATGCATGATACAGACAATGATGCATGATACAGACAATGCTACATGATACAGACAATGCTGCATGATACAGACAATGCTGCATGATACAGACAATGCTACTGGTGGTATTTACAATTAAACATAACAGCTTTAAAATCAGAAATAAATAGGTTGATAAAAGTCTAACATGAAACTTACCTATTTTTTTGGATAAGTTTGACTAGAATATTTTCGTCTTCGAGTTGAGCTTCTCCGTCCAGAGTGAGATAATACTGACACGCCATGGCAACGCACTCGTCCCTGATAGCATAATCAACACACTCTTACCAAAACATTAACAAATACATCGTTATTTTACTGAAATAATCTGGCACTGATGTATCATGGGAGGGTACTTCTAACCATTAAATATCTTTCAAAAGTAGTTTTCATCATTAATGTGTTTGAATTTATTTTTATTTTTTTCCTCATTTTATTTATTTTATTATATGTTAAATGTAAATTATCAGTCTGTTTGTTGTTGATAATAATTATAGCATCAACTTTGATAACAATTGTATTAACATACACGGCCTTGTTTCTGGCGGACCATTGGTTGAGCTGGGAGTCTGGGTCGTGGACTGACACGCCGTTATAAGACTCCTGGTACTGGGACAGAAACTTGGCTACTTCTCCCTTGTGGTACTGATCCTATCAAAACAAACATCAAATAAGGCACCATCATAAGCTGCTATAATCCACCATATACAGTAAACGATGAGCTATCAAAACAAACATCAAATAAGGCACCATCATAAGCTGCTATAATCCACCATATACAGTAAATGATGAGCTATCAAAACAAACATCAAATAAGGCACCATCATAAGCTGCTATAATCCACCATATACAGTAAACGATGAGCTATCAAAACAAACATCAAATAAGGCACCATCATAAGCTGCTATAATCCACCATATACAGTAAACGATGAGCTATCAAAACAAACATCAAATAAGGCACCATCATAAGCTGCTATAATCCACCAGATACAGTAAACGATGAGCTATCAAAACAAACATCAAATAAGGCACCATCATAAGCTGCTATAAGCCACCATATACAGTAAATGATGAGCTATCAAAACAAACATCAAATAAGGCACCATCATAAGCTGCTATAATCCACCATATACAGTAAATGATGAGCTATCAAAACAAACATCAAATAAGGCACCATCATAAGCTGCTATAAGCCACCATATACAGTAAATGATGAGCTATCAAAACAAACATCAAATAAGGCACCATCACAAGCTGCTATAATCCACCATATACAGTAAACGATGAGCTATCAAAACAAACATCAAATAAGGCACCATCATAAGCTGCTATAATCCACCATATACAGTAAACGATGAGCTATCAAAACAAACATCAAATAAGGCACCATCACAAGCTGCTATAATCCACCATATACAGTAAACGATGAGCTATCAAAACAAACATCAAATAAGGCACCATCATAAGCTGCTATAATCCACCATATACAGTAAATGATGAGCTAGCTATCAAAACAAACATCAAATAAGGCACCATCATAAGCTGCTATAATCCACCATATACAGTAAATGATGAGCTAGCTATCAAAACAAACATCAAATAAGGCACCATCATAAGCTGCTATAATCTACCATATACAGTAAATGATGAGCTAGCTATCAAAACAAACATCAAATAAGGCACCATCATAAGCTGCTATAATCCACCATATACAGTAAATGATGAGCTAGCTATCAAAACAAACATCAAATAAGGCACCATCATAAGCTGCTATAATCCACCATATACAGTAAATGATGAGCTAGCTATCAAAACAAACATCAAATAAGGCACCATCACAAGCTGCTATAATCCACCATATACAGTAAATGATGAGCTATCAAAACAAACATCAAATAAGGCACCATCACAAGCTGCTATAATCCACCATATACAGTAAACGATGAGCTATCAAAACAAACATCAAATAAGGCACCATCATAAGCTGCTATAATCCACCATATACAGTAAATGATGAGCTAGCTATCAAAACAAACATCAAATAAGGCACCATCACAAGCTGCTATAATCCACCATATACAGTAAATGATGAGCTATCAAAACAAACATCAAATAAGGCACCATCATAAGCTGCTATAATCTACCATATACAGTAAACGATGAGCTATCAAAACAAACATCAAATAAGGCACCATCATAAGCTGCTATAATCCACCATATACAGTAAACGATGAGCTATCAAAACAAACATCAAATAAGGCACCATCATAAGCTGCTATAATCCACCATATACAGTAAATGATGAGCTAGCTATCAAAACAAACATCAAATAAGGCACCATCACAAGCTGCTATAATCCACCATATACAGTAAATGATGAGCTATCAAAACAAACATCAAATAAGGCACCATCATAAGCTGCTATAATCTACCATATACAGTAAACGATGAGCTATCAAAACAAACATCAAATAAGGCACCATCATAAGCTGCTATAATCCACCATATACAGTAAATGATGAGCTATCAAAACAAACATCAAATAAGGCACCATCATAAGCTGCTATAATCCACCATATACAGTAAATGATGAGCTATCAAAACAAACATCAAATAAGGCACCATCATAAGCTGCTATAATCCACCATATACAGTAAATGATGAGCTATCAAAACAAACATCAAATAAGGCACCATCATAAGCTGCTATAATCCACCATATACAGTAAATGATGAGCTATCAAAACAAACATCAAATAAGGCACCATCATAAGCTGCTATAATCTACCATATACAGTAAATGATGAGCTACCAAAACAAACATCAAATAAGGCACCAACATAAGCTGCTATAATCCACCATATACAGTAAACGATGAGCTATCAAAACAAACATCAAATAAGGCACCATCATAAGCTGCTATAATCCACCATATACAGTAAACGATGAGCTATCAAAACAAACATCAAATAAGGCACCATCATAAGCTGCTATAATCCACCATATACAGTAAACGATGAGCTATCAAAACAAACATCAAATAAGGCACCATCATAAGCTGCTATAATCCACCATATACAGTAAATGATGAGCTATCAAAACAAACATCAAATAAGGCACCATCATAAGCTGCTATAATCCACCATATACAGTAAACGATGAGCTATCAAAACAAACATCAAATAAGGCACCATCATAAGCTGCTATAATCCACCATATACAGTAAACGATGAGCTATCAAAACAAACATCAAATAAGGCACCATCATAAGCTGCTATAATCCACCATATACAGTAAACGATGAGCTATCAAAACAAACATCAAATAAGGCACCATCATAAGCTGCTATAATCCACCATATACAGTAAATGATGAGCTATCAAAACAAACATCAAATAAGGCACCATCATAAGCTGCTATAATCCACCATATACAGTAAATGATGAGCTATCAAAACAAACATCAAATAAGGCACCATCATAAGCTGCTATAATCTACCATATACAGTAAATGATGAGCTATCAAAACAAACATCAAATAAGGCACCATCATAAGCTGCTATAATCTACCATATACAGTAAATGATGAGCTATCAAAACAAACATTAAATAAGGCACCAACATAAGCTGCTATAATCCACCATATACAGTAAATGATGAGCTATCAAAACAAACATCAAATAAGGCACCATCATAAGCTTCTATAATCCACCATATACAGTAAATGATGAGCTATCAAAACAAACATCAAATAAGGCACCATCACAAGCTGCTATAATCTACCATATACAGTAAACGATGAGCTATCAAAACAAACATCAAATAAGGCACCAACATAAGCTGCTATAATCTACCATATACAGTAAACGATGAGCTATCAAAACAAACATCAAATAAGGCACCATCATAAGCTGCTATAATCCACCAGATACAGTAAACGATGAGCTATCAAAACAAACATCAAATAAGGCACCATCATAAGCTTCTATAATCCACCATATACAGTAAACGATGAGCTATCAAAACAAACATCAAATAAGGCACCATCATAAGCTGCTATAATCCACCATATACAGTAAATGATGAGCTTCATATATTCATTAGCTCACATTCAGTAAAAGTATACATTAATTTTATTCGTGAATATATCATATGAGAGATAAATCATTTTCTTGAAAATTGTGAAACTTTTTGGTTTTTAAATAAAATACATTTTAAGCACTTTTAAGTATATCTTTTCTAAAATGATAACCTCTATACCATGCAGAACAAGCATAGTTGTCAAATGAATCAATGAAAGTTATAAACGATTTATTTATATTATACAGATTAAGGACCTACCAAGTAGTGAATGTATAGGTTGATTTTATCTTTAGGGTAGTTGAGCTGGTGGATTTTCTCCAGGAAATCTTCAACGAATGGAATAGGCTTCTCCAAGAATATTGCTATCATAACACTCGGGTAATCATCAACCTTAAACAAATATCATATTCATCATACATTGTAGTATTCAAATACGTTTTGGTCTCACATGATAAATAAATATATCATGAAGTGAATAAATAGCCCTGTTTATTCATGAACATTTAAATCAAGCCCAACTGAGTAAAGGAATTTTACAATCAATCAAAATTTCTTTCTCAAAGTTCATTAGAGGATAACAATAAAAAAATCAGCATTTCTAGCAAAAAAAAGTGCAGATTAGTGAAAAAAGTGAAGCTTAGCCTAATTAAGAGTCAAACGTCAGTTGCCATAGTGTTAATAGTAAATTTTGGTGATACGTACCTTACCATTGGCCAGGCTGATCTTGTAATAGTAAGTATGGGGGATACGTACCTTTAACATTGACCAGGCTGATCTTGTTATAGTAAGTATGGGGAGATACGTACCTTACCATTGGCCAGGCTGATCTTGTAATAGTAAGTATGGGGGAATACGTACCTTAACATTGGCCAGGCTGATCTTGTAATAGTAAGTACGGGGGATACGTACCTTACCATTGGCCAGGCTGATCTTGTAATAGTAAGTATGGGCGATACGTACCTTAACATTGACCAGACTGATCTTGTAATAGTAAGTATGGGGGATACGTACCTTAACATTGGCCAGGCTGATCTTGTTTTCCTTACAGCTCTGACATCCCACTGTTGGTGTCCACTGGTCACCCAGGTAGTTGGCCAGTCTATTGAATTCAACCTGTCACAAACAAAAATGTCATTTAATTTTTTTCCTGACATGAAATTTTTCTTTATGTACTTAGAAAAATAGGAGAAGAGTCACATTGCGTTACTGATAATCTTTATTGATGATACATTTTTTTAGTCAACAAGACAAGAATAACTGCACACGATATAAGTTAATGCCAAATTCCAAACAGTGAGTCCACTGTAATGTATCTGTCAAGACTGTTAAATACAAAAGTTGCTATCTGACCTGTTGACCCACTGACCTATTGACCCATTGACCTATTGACCGCCTGACCTATTGACCCACTGACTTTGTTAAATCCATGCATATATGAGAAATGGCAAAACTAAAATGAGCATAATAAAACATTCCAAAATCATTAAGATTTAAAAATAATGTTCCCACGCCGGTAGTTTTTCACATAGCAACCAATGCAAATAATAGAGCAATGCTATTGAGCCTAATTCGTAATTTGCCAGAAGTTGCTGCCAATTCCTGCACAGTGGTAATTGTGTTACCTAAAGCAAAATTTAAGCAAATATATTTTGCCACTGTTTAAAGTTCATGCTTCAATCGATTATCAACCAATCAGAATTTGAGAAATTTATACCTGGAGAATCCAATATGCCGACCAGAGATTGATGACAATTGTTCAACTCAACTAAGAAAAGGGGCTATTTCACATAGTTTAATGGTGAATTTGAAGTAAATGTCAAGTGGATTAGAGGTTAATGATAGGTTAATGAGAGGTTAATGAGAGGTGGATGAGAGGTTAATGAGAGGTGGATGAGAGGTTAATGAGAGGTGGATGAGAGGTTAATGAGAGGTGGATGAGAGGTTAATGAGAGGTGGATGAGAGGTTAATGAGAGGTGGATGAGAGGTTAATGAGAAGTTAAGGAGGTGGACGAGAGGTTAATGAGAGGTGGACGAGAGGTTAATGAGAGGTGGATGAGAGGTTAATGAGAGGTGGATGAGAGGTTAATGAGAGGTGGATGAGAGGTTAATGAGAGGTGGATGAGAGGTTAATGAGAGGTGGATGAGAGGTTAATGAGAGGTGGATGAGAGGTTAATGAGAAGTTAAGGAGGTGGATGAGAGGTTAATGAGAGGTTAATGAGGTGGACGAGAGGTTAATGAGTGGTTGATGAGGTTAATGAGAGGTGGACGAGAGGTTAATGAGAGGTGGATGAATGGTTAATGAGAGGTTGATAAGAGGTTAATGAGAGGTGGACGAGAGGTTAATGAGAGGTTAATGAGGTGGACGAGAGGTTAATGAGTGGTTGATGAGGTTAATGAGAGGTGGACGAGAGGTTAATGAGAGGTGGATGAGAGGTTAATGAGAGGTTGATAAGAGGTTGATGAGAGGTTAATGAGGTGGACGAGAGGTTAATGAGTGGTTGATGAGGTTAATGAGAGGTGGATGAGAGGTTAATGAGAGGTGGATGAGAGGTTAATGAGAGGTTGATAAGAGGTTAATGAGAGGTGGACGAGAGGTTAATGAGAGGTGGATAAGAGGTTAATGAGAGGTGGACGAGAGGTTAATGAGAGGTTAATGAGGTGGACGAGAGATTAATGAGTGGTTGATGAGGTTAATGAGAGGTGGACGAGAGGTTAATGAGAGGTGGATGAGAGGTTAATGAGAGGTTGAAAAGAGGTTAATGAGAGGTTAATGAGGTGGACGAGAGGTTAATGAGTGGTTGATGAGGTTAATGAGAGGTGGATGAGAGGTTAATGAGAGGTGGATGAGAGGTTAATGAGAGGTTGATAAGAGGTTAATGAGAGGTGGGCGAGAGGTTAATGAGGTGGACGAGAGGTTAATGAGTGGTTGATGAGGTTAATGAGAGATGGATGAGAGGTTAATGAGGTGGATGAGAGGTGGATGAGAGGTGGATGAGAGGTTAATGAGAGGTTGATAAGAGGTTAATGAGAGGTTAATGAGAGGTTAATGAGGTGGAGGAGAGGTTAATGAGTGGTTGATGAGGTTAATGAGAGATGGACGAGAGGTTAATGAGGTGGATGAGAGGTGGATGAGAGGTTAATGAGAAGTTAAGGAGATGGATGAGAGGTTAATGAGAGGTTAATGAGGTGGACGAGAGGTTAATGAGTGGTTGATGAGGTTAATGAGAGGTGGACGAGGTTAATGAGAGGTGGATGAGAGGTTAATGAGAGGTTGATAAGAGGTTAATGAGAGGTGGACGAGAGGTTAATGAGAGGTTAATGAGGTGGACGAGAGGTTAATGAGTGGTTGATGAGGTTAATGAGAGGTGGATGAGAGGTTAATGAGAGGTGGATGAGAGATTAATGAGAAGTTAATGAGGTGGATGAGAGGTTAATGAGAGGTTAATGAGGTGGACGAGAGGTTAATGAGTGGTTGATGAGGTTAATGAGAGGTGGACGAGAGGTTAATGAGAGGTGGATGAGAGGTTAATGAGAGGTTAATAAGAGGTTAATGAGAGGTGGACGAGAGGTTAATGAGGTGGACGAGAGGTTAATGAGTGGTTGATGAGGTTAATGAGAGGTGGACGAGAGGTTAATGAGAGGTGGATGAGAGGTTAATGAGAGGTTGATGAGAGGTTAATGAGAGGTTAATGAGGTGGACGAGAGGTTAATGAGTGGTTGATGAGGTTAATGAGAGATGGATGAGAGGTTAATGAGAGGTGGATGAGAGGTTAATGAGAAGTTAAGGAGGTGGATGAGAGGTTAATGAGAGGTTAATGAGGTGGACGAGAGGTTAATGAGTGGTTGATGAGGTTAATGAGAGGTGGACGAGAGGTTAATGAGAGGTGGATGAGAGGTTAATGAGAGGTTGATAAGAGGTTAATGAGAGGTGGACGAGAGGTTAATGAGAGGTTAATGAGGTGGACGAGAGGTTAATGAGTGGTTGATGAGGTTGATGAGAGGTTAATGAGAGGTTAATGAGGTGGATGAGAGGTTAATGAGAGGTTGATGAGAGGTTTTACTTTTATAGGTCCGTTGCCATGGATCACCAGGGGCTGGTTTCCAGTTCTCACATTGTACAGATAACTGCCGCTGCCCTTAAACTTCACCAAAACGTCATCTGAAAACACATAACACGTCACCTGTATCCAGCAATTCAAATATCAATCTTAATGTTCTTGAATAAAGGAATAAAAAAAATGGCCATGATAAATGATTCTTAGTTCCAAATTGTGATCATGCATTGTGATCTACAGCTCTATATCCAGGGGTGGGAGAGCTCTGAACCAATCTGGGCGGTACTCGAAACATATCTGGGTGGTATGACGTCATACCATTGTTCTGAACCAATTCTGAACCAATCTGGGCGGTTCTGTTAAAAACGACTTTTTTATAGCTCATAAAAAGCATCAAAATCACATAATAATCATCACAAAATATAACACATTTTGGTACAGTTGAGTGTAAAACAGTGTCTTGTTAATAATAATGTAAATTTTATGCTAAATCTATAACGTTTTTACGGTTATATTTGTGCCCCCAATTCGGGAATTACTCTTCTTTATGCAGTCTTTAACTGGGGCACATTCCTGTGTTAAAATGTGACAATAATCTCGTTAAAAATCAATTTCAGATGATCATATACTTATATATGTAACTGATGAGCAAGTTATTTTCTTTAACATTTGTGAATGATAGTCGTTATATAAAGATTAAAGAATGCAACGTTTTCAGTCTGGCCATTGTTCACCATACAACAACGGTCAAATACCACTCAGATTGGCTGTGATTTAGTGCACAGATTGTTGCGAGCGCCCAGAATGACGTCATTTACCGCCCAGATCAGTTGTGAGCGACCAGAATGACGCGATTTAACCAGATTGGTTCAGAGTTACTGCACAGATTGGTTCAGAGCTCTCCCACCCCTGATATCTATAAATATATTTGCCAAATAACAAATGTGGAATTGATTTGCAAATCCTTTATGAGGTACTAATTATGAATTTGTACAAATTTCTTTTGTGTTCAGATAGATATGGAAGTTCACAAACTCACACAAAATCTCAAAATAAGATAATGATCTCAATACCAGTTTGATTTAGAGTGCTTTGCCAGATTCTAATGTGCTCAAAGGCAGATAAATAATATCACAAACAATCCAGCAAGGCCAAGGTAATCAGGTCAGTTATAGAAAGATATATTGTTACTCATCATTTACAAATAAAAAGAAAATGGTTACCAGAGAAGTACTGGGTGCCTATTCAGCCGAAAACCGTTGCATAATTTTTGAAAATAATTTATGCAGCATATATATATATATAAATATTTTGACCGCATTTCATATATATTTCACTAGATTGCATTTACATAATCAACTTCTTATATTTTCAAACTGCTGCTGTTTTTTATGATTGAAAATGGGTCCCAGACATTAGTCCAAAAAAAGATTGTTGAAACTAACCCAAAGCTCCATGCAGGTTCTGGAAGATTTCTGCTCGGTTGTCTAACCTAATGGACCAATCATCCTGCAAGATAAATAAGTGATCTGTATTCAACTTGCTACATCTATGATATAGGAACAAGATCTTTGGACAACACAACAATTTTGAAATAATCAACACCTTAATTATCCATCAAGACCTTAGGGTCATTCAATATTCCTCCCGCAATTACATTTGTTCCTGTAATTACGAAATTCAGAATCTGCATTTCAGGTCGAGTTCTTTTCCCACTTCCTTATTGTTTTATATTTTCTGCAGTAGACTGAATCAGATTTGGCATTCTTCATGACAAGCTTCCAGCCATTTTTTTTTCCTTTTTTGGAGGGGATGAGATACTAGAACATCTTAGATTGGTTTGTATACATGCCCTATCACTTTTCAGAATATTCAAATATCTGCACTAACTCACAAACTCTCCCCATTTTCCTTTAAAAATGCTGTCAATGTCTTGACGGGTGCCTACCTTTTGGTCCAGGAAGACGTGTGTATAATACAGCTGATCGTCATCTGTGTTCTTAATGGGAGTTTTATTGACAACTTTGTAGATGGAAGAAGCATAACCAATAAATCCTGAAAATAACAGGCAATAAATAAATCAAAACTGTCAAATACATATACTACTGAATGGATAATAAGGCAAGAACATATGAGTGCAGTGTTCAGGCTGACAGATCTCTCATGTTGGTTCTGGTGGAAGGATCTCAAGAGACTGAATGACGAGTGAGATCCAAAACCAATGAGAGAGATCTGTCAGCCTGAACACTGCACGATCCCAAGTTCTTGTTTTTATCTCAGACTTATCTACTTCTGAAGAAAAGTATTTCAGAGATTTCAGAGACATTTAAATCAGAGATTGGAAACAAGCTGAAGTTCTGCATTATAGCTCAGGTGAACCGATCTTGTGGCGGCGCCACTATCACCACTTCCTGTTACCATTTAGCATGCTTGTCAAGGGATTTTCAATGTTTTTTGTACAAATGGACTATGTTATCGTCTTTGGATCATCATGTTGACATTAAGTGGATGCAGTAGATTACTAAGGAACTGTTTTATGGCATTTACATGGAGAACTATATTGTAATTTGTGTAAAAACGATTGTTTGAGACCATGTGAGAGTTGGATGGTGCACCATGCTGACACCTAGTGGCAGACCTGCTCTTTCCAATCTCTGTTTAAGCTTCACTATAGTTATATCAGCACTCACCTCCTGAATTAAGGTATCTGTTCTCGTTTGCTTTCACCTCTGGATATTGCAACTGGAAAAAAGAAACATTAAAGATGTCTAAAAAACAAGCAGATTATAAACTGTTATCATAAGTGTTGCAATAATTTTTAAAAAGTATATGCAATTTAAAAAAAAGTTTTTCCTGTCCTCATTATACATATATATTGAGAAGATCCATTATATTCTATTTTTCATAGATATTGCTTACTAGGAGATTGACATCTATTATATTCTATTAATTATAGATATTGCTTTAAACTTACTACGAGTTTGACATCAATTATATTCTATGAATTATAGATATTGCTTTAAACTTACTACGAGATTCACATCTGGCCAGCAGAAACCCTCGGCAGAGAAAACCACCTTGGAGTTGAACTTCTTAAATGTAGAAACCACTTCTGATGGACCTCCAGTAAACACAAGGTCATAACTGTAACAAAACAAAGGTCACATGAAATAAGACAAAACGAGATACCTTGAGACAAATGTCACAAAAAGTACTGCAATAATCTGTGGTGTCAACAATAATAGAAGTTACCTTCCAATAACAAAATAAGAGTTAACAAGACTTTTTATCACAATATCTATGTCATCTTTCAGATATTCAGCTAATACTATGATACATTCACCATGCTGCCCTCTGGTGGGGTTGAGGACTACATAATACAACCAAATGACAATCCAATCCTTTCAGTTTTGTGTCTCTTGTGATTTCATTTTCCCAGGTATGGGGCTAATGCAGTACATGATATTTTCTAGACCACATAGTTTTAAATTAACCAGATGTCTGGAACACACAACTAGATGTCTGATTAGCACAACCAGATGTCTGAGAAGCATAAGCCAATGTCTAAGGGGCACAACCAGATGTCTGAGAAGCACAAGCAAATGTCTGAGGGACACAACCAGATGTCTGAGAAGCATAAGCAAATGTCTGAGGGACACAACCAGATGTCTGAGAAGCATAAGCAAATGTCTGAGGGACACAACCAGATGTCTGAGGGTAGAAGTCAGTAAAAAAGGAGCTGAATTCACTCATTATTTATTATCAAGTCAACATTTACTGTAGGATGAGAGTTTTCAAAATTGTTGTTATTAAATGGAAATCCTATGTTGTTCCTCTTCCTGTGGTCACGAGATAAAGAATGACGATTAATTAAATTACCAGCATCATTAAACCCATTTTGTCACATGTTAATCATTTCCCGTCTCTGTGATCATCCAAACTAGTCCTGTTTACATGACACAATCTCCAGTTAAGTGTCTAATTGGGACAGTTGTTGTTTACATGTGGCAGAACATATTTGCCTGATAGCATAAAAACGACCTATTTGATCATAAAAATCATACACAGATCACCTGACTCGCAATTAGCTCACCAACATACAGGTGGCGCCTG
Organism: Amphiduros pacificus; assembly: GCA_949316495.1. Classification (NCBI taxonomy): domain Eukaryota; kingdom Metazoa; phylum Annelida; class Polychaeta; order Phyllodocida; family Hesionidae; genus Amphiduros; species Amphiduros pacificus. The sequence continues at coordinate 27,084,243 of OX439012.1, forward strand.
AAGCTTGTCTGATTACACATTACTAATTGTGAACAAAATAGGAACCCTGTCAAACAGGACCTCTCTCATATCTGTTCCTGTTGTCAATGATAGAAAGCAGCATATATCATCACCCGAAAGTCTAATGACTAATCATAAAAATCAGGCTTTGAACTCATTGATGAAAGAATAAATGAATATTCATACTAAATGGTGCTTTGATCTGATTGGATAGCATCTCAGTCAGCCAACTGATCACAGGTCTTGGATTGTGGAAAGTCAAATTTTGGTTAATATTTTTGTGTGCTTGGGTCATATGCATGACTGGACGTGGTGCTCCAAATTTCAAATATCAATACAGGGCAATGACAGTAGAGGTAGTGAGAGATTGCACGACCGGCATTACTAGACCGGCATTACTACCGACATAATGCAGAGTACATACATATCAGGCCAAACATAAATTAGGTCAATGTGTGACTCAATATCTGACGCTTCACAACAGTTGATCCTGACAGAATTACAGTCACGCTTAATACTTGATGAGTCACGCGATGGTCATGCTTGATACTTAATGAGCTGATCTGACAGACTCTCGGCTTCAAATATCATAATATCTATTCCATTAACAATTTCTCAAAACCAAAATCTGTCAGATTTATCAAATATTTGGTTATAGAGGAAAATATAGAGGCAAAAAATCATGTTCACAAAACAAACATTTTCATTCACATAAAACACACAAAATCTGTACCAAGTGTTTGCCAACACCCATCCTGTGCCTGATCTAAAGCCAACACTATTTTACATACCAAGCATGAATATCTATCATTTTTATTATATCCATTTCTGATACAAATTAACATTTTCATTTGGAAGTTCTTGTTTGTTAAAATGATGGTGAAGGAGTTGTCAGTTCTGTTTTTATTATATCAACTACAGTGACATCCTCTTTTGTTCTTGAGAAGTTTCAAATCTTAACACCAGATGGAGTAACAAGGCAATATAGGCTGAGCAACTGACTCTTTTTCTTTAAAGCTTTAAAAAAAAAAAAAAAAAAAAAAAAAAAAAAAAATCAATCTATCATCCATTAACACAGAACAGTGTTCTGTTAAAACACTGGCATTTGTCATGGAATGCGACTATGTTTAAAGTTGTAATAATTTTGTTAACCCTGTTTTTTTAAGATCCTAAATATAAGATTCTGTTATCATGAAGACCCTATTTCAACTATAGAATGGTGCTCTCTTAGGTAATGTGCTTTGATCCTACATGCTTGCTCACCTACCCCCAGGCCGTAAAAATCTATAAATACAAACAAGAGCCCAGTGCTTACGGAGACTGACCCTTCAAAACCGGACGCGAGGTAATTATCTTACAGGCTGCAAAATGTCATGTGTCATCCAATAACATTGAACACCAAAAAGTGTTTTCTGAACAGATATAGTGAAATGTCACATCACATTTTTCTTCTTTTTTTTTCTTTTTTTCCCCCAGTGTATAGGTTACATTTGTTCTGTGTGATTTAGTTGATGTATATGTATGGTTCCTATCTGATATAATATTTGTGCTGTGTAAACTGTCATAGTCAATATCTCTGTGGGTATCTGTTCCATAGACTGAGCTTCAATCCCCTCCCACATGGCTGTCCAATCTGTGCTCACCATTGATATCTGTATATAGTCAGGCCTTGACATATGCACTGGCCCTGATGGCCCTGAGCCACCTAATCCTCTGTTTGGGCCAGTGAAGAAAGCTCTGTTGAAATGGCCCAGTTGGGCAGCCATATTTTTGGTATTTTAGTGGCCCAAACTATCTTGATTTTATTCTAATCCTTGATAGAAATTTGTCCCATATCAAGATCAATGGACTTGTAAATTTTGATTGGGACAAGTAAGCCCCACTAAGACACTAGTTAGTCCCAATACAGTCTTATATACAATGCTCTTTATTGCATCACGCATCCTATTATTCTTCGAAACTTCGGGCCACTTGTCATGCTCTGGTTGACAACCAAAATTTGTCGCTTTATGTCAAGACCTGACAGTGCGACTAAGGGTTTAACATCTTTCTTTTATTTATGATTGGAATAAACTTTTTTGTGCAATTCCAGTTTTTTCCCCCTACTAAATGCATTCCTTTTTACTTATTGTTGATCAATCCCAACAAAATATTATTATGTTCTGTTTTTCTTTCTTTTTATCTAAAAATTTAGATTTAATGAAAGTGATAAATATTATCAAAATATAAACTGGTTATTGTACTACCGCAAACTATTTAACTAAACAGATAGTCCAGGATAAAGAGTTTTATACCGTTTTTAAGACCTAACGGATAGGAAGTACGTCAACATTCACCACCAGCAACAGATGGGAAGGGTGTTGACATCTCCATTGTTCTGGCTTAATGACATCATTTTGTAACATTCTCTAGGGCTGCAACTTGTTACAATGTAATCATTATTATGACGTCAGACTGATTAAAACATGAACTTTGGACGTTTTTAGTGCGTTTTTAAGCACATTGAATAACCATGGTTCTAAATCTTATCAATTTATTATGCAGAAACACTAATCCAGAAAGAATTGGTTAGTCTTGCCAATCAGCAAAATGTAGACAGGCTAGTCTGTTAGGTTTAAATGTTTGAGGCCCAACCAAAAATGTACCATAAAAACATGTTTAACACTCCCAGGCTCATGATCAAATCCACTTATATTGCACAAAAAGCTTATAAATTAATGCTACAGACAATTATATTAACAATTTTTTTTTTCAAAGGAAAGAGAAATAGATTGCATTTGGTTTTATATAGCCTTATTTTCTCCTATTTTGTAACCACTGCACATATAGATATGGGGCGCTATATTTATACATTAATGTGGCGGGAGATATTGGATGCAAAGTGAAAGTAATCATACTGGAATAGGCTGATATTAGTTATTCACGCCTCTGTAGGTCATTAGCCAGTTAGCTGTCCTCCTATTTGGCCAGGGTATTGCCGTTTTTCACACCTCGAGGAATCAATGTTTAATATTGTATTCTTCTCAGACGTGTGACGTCTGTTCAGCTATAAATCGGAATCTGCAATGTTTTGGCTGACTGACCGATATAGTCTGGGTCGGTCAGTGTCCCCAAATTAGATAGAAATCCAGCCTTTGTTGATTGATTTTCTGGCACTAGTGTGGGCTGGGGTGACAGAGTCTGCTTGGGGCTTTACACAGAACCCCGACATTCGGTGTATTGGACTCATCTAAATTTTATAGACTGAACCCTGGGGAAAGTTCTGTTGACGTCATTGCCTACCCTGCACCATCCATCACCCTGGAGATGACCTCTGACCTGACCTCTCCTGCTGACCTCCTGGTCAGATCACGGCACACACTTCATGGTGGACACTTACATTCCTCTACCCTTGATCTTTGAAACTCAACCATACTTCAAAGTCTACTTGAATATTTGAAACATAACGCAATTTTCAAAGATTCATTCAAGATTTTTAGATCCAGCCAGTGAATAGAAGCGATGAAATTTTGATATCACTTTTGGATGGTATACAAGTATCACTTTGTCAAGTCTATATCAGATATCAAGGAGCTCATAAAATAAACTTCTGTCCGGACTGCACACAATCTTGTCTAAGTTTATAGGCCAACTGCAGGTTACCATCTTGCTCTTTTGAAAACAAAACAACAAAAAACTGCAGTGCACAACAGAAATTGGAAGTCAATAAGAAAAACTCTTTAAAATCCTATCATTCAAAAAAAATAAAAGATGGTAACCTGCAATTGGATTATATAAGATATCAAGGAACTCCTGAACAAACAACTGTCTGGACTGCACACCAACCCCCCCAAATTCAGCTGAGGAGTCTATGCTACACATACTCCCCCCTCATCAGCTGAGAGGAGTCTATGCTACACACTCCCCCCACGTCAGCTGAGGAGTCTATGCTACACATACTCCCCCCTCATCAGCTGAGAGGAGTCTATGCCACACAGACTCCCCCCACGTCAGCTGAGAGGAGTCTATGCTGCACACTCCCCCCACGTCAGCTGAGAGGAGTCTATGCTACAAACACTCCCCCCACGTCAGCTGAGAGGAGTCTATGCTACACACTCCCCCCACGTCAGCTGAGAGGAGTCTATGTTACACACACTCCCCCCACGTCAGCTGAGAGGAGTCTATGTTACACACACTCCCCCCACGTCAGCTGAGAGGAGTCTATGTTACACACACTCCCCCCACGTCAGCTGAGAGGAGTCTATGTTACACACACTCCCCCCACGTCAGCTGAGAGGAGTCTATGTTACACACACTCCCCCCACGTCAGCTGAGAGGAGTCTATACTACACACTCCCCCCACGTCAGCTGAGAGGAGTCTATGTTACACACACTCCCCCCACGTCAGCTGAGAGGAGTCTATGTTACACACACTCCCCCCACGTCAGCTGAGAGGAGTCTATGTTACACACACTCCCCCCACGTCAGCTGAGAGGAGTCTATGTTACACACACTCCCCCCACGTCAGCTGAGAGGAGTCTATACTACACACTCCCCCCACGTCAGCTGAGAGGAGTCTATGCTACACATACTCCCCCCACGTCAGCTGAGAGGAGTCTATGCTACACACACTCCCCCCACGTCAGCTGAGAGGAGTCTATGCTACACACACTCCCCCCACGTCAGCTGAGTCTATGATACACACACTTCCCCCACGTCAGCTGAATCTATGCTACACACTCCCCCCACGTCAGCTGAGAGGAGTCTATGCTACACACACTCCCCCCACGTCAGCTGAATCTATGCTACACACTCCCCCCACATCAGCTGAGAGGAGTCTATGCTACACACACTCCCCCCACGTCAGCTGAGTCTATGCTACACACACTCCCCCCACGTCAGCTGAATCTATGCTACACACTCCCCCCCCACGTCAGCTGAATCTATGCTACACACACTCCCCCCACATCAGCTGAGAGGAGTCTATGCTACACACACTCCCCCCACGTCAGCTGAGAGGAGTCTATACTACACACACTCCCCCCACGTCAGCTGAGAGGAGTCTATACTACACACTCCCCCCACGTCAGCTGAGAGGAGTCTATGCTACACACTCCCCCCACGTCAGCTGAGAGGAGTCTATGCTACACACACTCCCCCCACGTCAGCTGAGAGGAGTCTGTGCTACACACTCCCCCCACTCCCCCCACGTCAGCTGAGAGGAGTCTATGCTACAAACACTCCCCCCACATCAGCTGAGAGGAGTCTATACTACACACTCCCCCCACGTCAGCTGAGAGGAGTCTATGCTACACACACTCCCCCCACGTCAGCTGAGAGGAGTCTGTGCTACACACTCCCCCCACTCCCCCCACGTCAGCTGAGAGGAGTCTATGCTACGCACTCCCCCCACGTCAGCTGAGAGGAGTCTATGCTACACAGACTCCCCCCACGTCAGCTGAGAGGAGTCTATGCTACACACACTCCTTCCACGTCAGCTGAGAGGAGTCTATGCTACACACACTCCCCCCACGTCAGCTGAATCTATGCTACACACTCCCCCCACGTCAGCTGAGAGGAGTCTATGCTACACACACTCCCCCCACGTCAGCTGAGAGGAGTCTATACTACACACTCCCCCCACGTCAGCTGAGAGGAGTCTATACTACACACACTCCCCCCACGTCAGCTGAGAGGAGTCTATGCTGCACACACTCCCCCCACGTCAGCTGAGAGGAGTCTATGCTACACACACTCCCCCCACGTCAGCTGAGAGGAGTCTATGCTGCACATACTCCCCCTCGTCAGCTGAGAGGAGTCTATGTTACACACACTCCCCCCACGTCAGCTGAGAGGAGTCTATGCTACACAGACTCCCCCCACGTCAGCTGAGAGGAGTCTATGCCACACACTCCCCCCACGTCAGCTGAGTCTATGGAAAAGAATAGGCAATTCCCAGGATGAACAACATTTCTCCATTCTTCCTGGTTTAAAAACATGAGAACAATATTTATCATTGCTATCAATAAACACAAGGTTAAAATTTCCATGAGCTCATCTCTGATATTTTTCTTGTAAATTTCCTGCCGATCTATGGGCCATTAATATGTGGCCCTAACATCATGGTCCACTACCACTTTCCAGCCTTCTCTGCTTGGTTCATGGACAAAGATTGCTTGTATTGTCTCAATTACCCAGAATATGAAAAACTACTTAAAAATCAGGAACTTAATCAAGATTAGAAAATTATGTTAATATTCAAGCATATGACTGTTATCAATTTTCACAACATGACATAGACATTATTTCTCTGATAAGTAGTTAATAACATGAGTGCTCCTCCCTCCAGTACATGAAAAAGTGCCCACATACACCTTCCAAAGCAAGTCAAGTTGACAATATACTTCAATTCAAAATGGGTAAGGTATAGTGTATACAAATAGATTTATTTCAGTCATCTGCAATGACATCAGCCATCAATTGTTGTAATAGACCTCATCACTGCTCATTGATATCTGTTTCTGAAGAAGGTAAAATGAAACATTCTTTGATATTTCCCACATTTTTGGACAAATTGATAACATTTGTCAGTGTAACTGACAAACTTTAAATCCAGTTTTACTGCAATTTATTTTTATTTAAATAGAAGGAATATTTATCAATGGTCTGCACTTTGAAATATCCAACTATTTAATAATAATATTTATATTTCAAATGATTTCAGATGTAATTGTCAGAATCAAAATGATTATAAACCATGAGAATAATTCAAATATCACTATTCCACAAATCAAATTTGCTCTCCCGGTAACATAAAGTCTGGCCCGAGGTTTTATGTGAGCATATGCACTATCTGACCCTGTCTGATTTCTTGCCATGTTGTCACTATTCACACGTGATTATTCTTCCAATTTGGCGGGATTAGTTGAAGCAGCACTGCTGCATTTGAAGGCAAATAGCACAGCTATAAATAGCATGCCAGAATCAATACACAGTGGACATAGGAGATGCTCATGTTCCAGAAAACCAGGATACAAAGGGTCTGGCTGTGTGAGTCATGTGAGGTGCAGGCAGGTACATGAGGGACAGCAGAGTAGAAGGGACAGACAGGCAGGGACATGAGGGACAGCAGAGTAAAAGGGACAGACAGGCAGGGACATAAGGGATGCCAGGATAGAAAGGACAGACAGGCGGGGACACCAGGATAGAAGGGACAGACAGGCAGGGACACCAGGATATAAGGGACAGACAGGCAGGGACACCAGGATATAAGGGACAGACGGGCAGGGACATGAGGGACACCAGGATATAAGGGACAGACAGACAGGGACACCAGGATATAAGGGACAGACAGGCAGGGACACCAGGATATAAGGGACAGACAGGCAGGGACACCAGGATATAAGGGACAGACAGGCAGGGACACCAGGATATAAGGGACAGGCAGGGACATGAGGGATGCCAGGATAGAAGGGACAGACAGACAGGGACACCAGGATATAAGGGACAGACAGGCAGGGACACCAGGATATAAGGGACAGACAGGGACATGAGGGATGCCAGGATAGAAGGGACAGACAGACAGGGACACCAGGATAGAAGGGACACTAGGATAGAAGGGACAGACAGACAATGAACAGGTGACAGACATGTTGAATCCCTGGACATCCAGCCCTGAAGTTAAAAAACAAATGCGAGTAAAACACAGACAGGCCTCTGTATTTCATCAGGATTTTTATCACCTGATATGGTCACCTGCAGTGTGTGTTAACAACTCACAGGGAAATGAAATGTTGTTCACATTTTTCACCTCAATATACATATAGCTAGCTACAGTGTAATGGTACTTTTCTCACATTTCACCTCAATATAGCTAGCTACAGTGTAATAGTACTTTTCTCACATTTCACCTAATATAGCTAGCTACAGTGTGATGGTACTTTTCTCACATTTCACTTCAATATAGCTAGCTACAGTGTAATGGTACTTTTCTCACATTTCACCTCAATATAGCTAGCTACAGTGTAATGGTACTTTTCTCACATTTCACCTCAATATAGCTAGCTACAGTGTAATGGTACTTTTCTCACATTTCACCTCAATATAGCTAGCTACAGTGTAATGGTACTTTTCTCACATTTCACCTCAATATAGCTAGCTACAGTGTAATGGTACTTTTCTCACATTTCACCTCAATATAGCTAGCTACAGTGTAATGGTACTTTTCTCACATTTCACCTCAATATAGCTAGCTACAGTGTAATGGTACTTTTCTCACATTTCACCTCAATATAGCTAGCTACAGTGTAATGGTACTTTTCTCACATTTGACAGCTGAAAATAACTTTCTGTGAAATTGTCGTCAGGCCCCAAATAAAAAAAGGCAAATTCCCTGCTTGATATCCCTGAACTGAGGGACGGAGAGAAGGGTGGGGCAGACAGGGACTTAGGATGTACCAGGCTAGAGGCATGAGAGTGTGAAGAAATAGAGTCGGGCACAAATATCACAATATTATTACCAGTTTTTATAAAGTGCCATCTCAATCTTTCTGAATCAAGTCATTTGTAGAAGGTCCAGTACGTGGCATTGGGGTTTCCATCATTGGCACATAAATCCTTTCCTAATGAGGAATAATTCTGGTATTTTGTGTCAAACATCTGTTGTGTCAGTGTGGAAATAAAATAATTTTAGCAGTGCAGTCTTTTTAAGAGATCTTTCCTGTTATCACTATTTTCAAATATATTTCCACAGAAACTTAATAGTTGGACATCATCTCGGCAATTCTTCGGAAGATATGAGACAAACAAATTCCAGTGATTTAGATATTTGGGAAGTTTAAATACCATGAATAATCACATCCAATATTCTGGAAGATCATATCAAATACTCTGGATGATCACATCATATACTCTGGACAATCGCATCTAATACTCTGGATGATCACATCAAAATGAATCTAGATCACAATACTTTTAAGTGTTCTGCATTTCAGTCATGTATCATTTCTACAATATCGGCCGTAGAGTTTCACCACTGTTGGGTAGGAACTTTAGGTCTGATGTTGTCTGGCCTTCTCACATACCTCAGTCTACACTGAATCAGATCATTAGCGTCCATGCACATAATCAATACAGAAATTACAGGCCTCGTTTTGAGAATATCGAACTTTCGGCATCGTTCTATTCATGGAATACTGACCTATCACTCAGCTGTCCTAAATGCTATTTATAGTCTGCTTGTCAGAAATCTATTGCTAAATGAAGATTACCATTTCTGATCATGTACTCTCTGAAATTGACAGGAACAAATGTAGGTTACCATGGCAACAGAATAAATGGTGATTGGCATGTTTTTTCTAAATTGGTTTACACTACGCTGACCTCTGGCACTTGGAAATCTTGCCTCTGTTAGACAATATGTGAGTGAGAACCATTTAGTGAATATGTCCATATTAAGATGTGAACTTGAGATAAGAGTTGAAATGGCTTTTATCTTATTATCAACATATTCATATTAGATTCAATGGAAAAAGAGCTTCAATCTGCAATTGTGTTCTGTTAGGAGTAAAACAACTTGTTAAAACTACTATGGCACTAGCCCATAGTCCCAGACTTGTAGAATCACTAATGAGTTAGTACACCTTCCCCTGATGCTAGCCCATAGTCCCAGACTTGTAGAATCACTAATGAGTTAGTACACCTTCCCCTGATGCTAGCCCGTAGTCCCAGACTTGTAGAATCACTGATGGGCTAGTATACCTTCCCCTGATGCAACCCCACTGTCTTGTATGTACCTAATCATGATTTTTCAAGTAATGGTGAAAATGTCCTTTTGTCATTTAACTAATCTAGCATAATATGATATACATTGTAAATGAGCACTGAGAAAGTATAGAATAGTGCATAAATCTTAACAAGTTCATACATGTAATTAATCACATGAAAAATAGTTCGGGCTAGTACTTTTTGATTCAGGCGATTGCAAAGCTCCACTTACTAGCCTGGTTGTCTAGTAGCCAAAAATCTTTGGCCGAGACGGGGATGGAGTGGTTCTGCTATCACAAGTGGAGTACCCAGAAGATAGCGCATCGTCCTCTAGTCTGATATCTACATCTAAATGTATACTCGACAAAACCACTTGGCATCTTGCCGAGAGTGATATGTTTGGCCGAGTTTGGAGGCAGACTCACCTGTCTGTGAACATGACGAGCAGATCATCCTGGTCCTTGTATTTCTCCATGGCTTGGCGTAGCAGGTTCACCTTGAAGCCACCGCCTGCATAGTCCATGTCTCCACCTAACCATTTCTCTCCCACGCCCAACACCTGAAAAAGTCGCTGTTTTAAGCCTTATCCAAAACCACAACGGTAATATTTTTTATATTTTTTTAAAACTTTAAACAGGAAGTATCCAACAAGAAGTGTCCAACAGGAAGTGTCGCACAGGAAGTGTCCAACAGGAAGTGTCCAACAGGAAGTGTGCAACAGGAAGTGTCCATGTAGGCTTTTTTTAATGCTCTAGACCAGTATGGACCACTGGTTTAAAATGTTACTGGGCCCAATCTAATCAAATTTTTCATGATTTTTTATCAATTTATTTCATTGGTCAGTAGATATAACAAGTATAACAGCTGTTGTGAGGACAACTTTGGACCAGTAGCAAAAACCCTTAATGCAAAGACCTGATTTGTAAGGATTGGATTTCCTTAAGAAAAACTAGATTGGTCAAATGGTCATCATTTGTTGATCAGATTATTGAGCCATATAATAGACTTTTCCAATATCAAAGATTTCATAGTCAAGTATCTAAAACTAAGTTGGCAATTATCTCTGATTGAGCAGTTATCTCTGATAGGACAGTTATCTCTGATTGGACAGTTATATCTCTTTGGACAGTTTCTCAGTATGGGCCAGTGGTTTTAAAATTCTACTAGATTTCAGTGAATGTTTCATAAATTTACATTTCTTAAATTAACATTGCTATAGACCTGTAAATTTGACAACAAATTCAGCAGCCCTAAAGGGCCATTGACCAAAATCCCTGAACAATGCAAGTCATCAGATATAAATGACTGATAAAATATAAAATCTTTTTATCATATAGCAAATTTACAAACTATAAGTGGTACTCAACAACCTTTTTTTTTAATTATAAAATAAATGAGTCAGATTTTGTGATTCAAATCAGGTGATTATCTTTAATGCCGCAACAATACAGTCTACGTGTGGCACGGAGTCTGGCAGGCATTAATGCAACATTGTTTGTGATGTGAAACATGCTGATAGGCATGGCAAGTCAACATTCTCTCTATATAATCCACCCCAGGCCACAAAGTTATGGTCATATCAACTGGCCTGTTAAATTATTGGATGACAGTTATTACAATTTTTTAAAGTTTACTTACAAGTATTTTTTATTATTTTATTTCTCTAACATCACTGTCATCATTACGGATGACATTGAACAAGAGGATTGATTTTTTGTGATGCCATACAAATGATATAAAATAATATAATTTTATCTCATTTTGGATGTCTTAAATCAAGGCATCAGAATAAAAAAAAATAAATAAAAAAAAAATAAAATTAATTATTTCATTCAACTGCACTAAAGTTCTGTGGTCCAAATCAAAAGTGAAAACACTAATTCTATCTCCATACGGCCAAGTTAATTTGCACTGTTTATATTCAAAACCATTAATAAACCTCATAAACTGATTAAATCAATTTTCCTAATGTAAGCATTTTCAATAAAATTAAATGGTAAATAACCAATATATGTGTGTCATAAAGAAATAAAAGTTCAACCTACCTTGACAGTGAATCCATATTTGTTTACTGATCTCATGAAGCGCCGGAATCCATCATTTTCCTCTGTAGCCACAGTGAGCACCAGAAGACCTACCAGACACAATATTTATAAAAACTACCCAGATTTCCGTCAAAACATCAAGAATGCTTCATTGCAATAGTTTATGGCTTAATAATGAGGTTACAAATCATCAACAAATGAGCTGTTTAGGAAATGTTATTTATATCTCTACGCAGTTGGAGTCATACATCTTCTTGGTCATGCTTAAAATCATCATTTATAAAACATTTTGCTCATACATGAGCATGGTCAATGTGTGACTTCATTTGGTCACGCACAGCTGTTGCATGACAATATTTGGTCCAACATGTCCAGTGCAGTTCCTAATACAATATGTTCTTGCGTGATATCACTTTGTTAAAGGAATTATACATTAATTTTTTTGTTTTAAATATTAAAAATAATAAATGAGTGATCAATGATTTTGCCTTTCGTGTCTTTTTACTTTTTTAACTGCAGAGATATTAAGGCACAGAAATGTAAAATGAAGTCAGACATTATCTTATGATGTCATCAAAGGCTTTGTTCTTATAATAGGACCTGTATGACGTCAATCAGTGTTAACTAACTTTGAGTCTCATCTTGGAGTTCATACTATCTGTGCACTGAGACAGACATCTGTGGATATTATAACTTTTATGTCTATTAACTTTGTATTTCTGGAATAAATGCATATATATGTTATGTTGTTCAGTGATGCTGTCCCTCTGTTCACGCTTGACTTAGCCCTAATGTCATATTGTTCATTTGGGTACATTCTTTCAATAAACCAAATTACAGGTATACTGCACAATACCTTTAACGTTTAGATCATGAATCTTGACAACTGCAGATTAAATTATATAAGAGAAAAGTCAATTTGTAACTCGGTGATGAGATTTGGCACTCGGGTTTGGCAAGTTGATGAGCATCTGTTAATTTTAGGACTGTCCATTTAAATTATTCAAAATTCAAATAATTCTGCACCAAGGAAAGAATGAGATGAAGAATATGATCAAAAAATTTCTGTCAATCTAAAAATAAAACATGTTTTTTTTATGTTTAGAGGACACCTGAAAGGGACTGGCTAAACCAAATGAAGTTCACTTTTCACAAAGTAGCACAGAACTGTTATCTTTTATATCACTGTTTTTCAAAATATCACAAAAGAATTGTTTGACTTGCAGCAATCATACATATAAGTGGTGTTATTGACACAGTCAATTTCAGAATTTAAATCCATACAATAATAGCATATGTATACAAAAGTTTGTCCATTCTGTAAACTTTTAAAGGTTATTTGTTTGTCCTTACAATAATTATCATACAAATATGCTCTCTTTGTTTGAAAGTCAAGTTGAAAAGAATCTTATACTGTAAAAATTGTTAATTTGGGGCATTTTTTTCTTTCCTTTGCCTCCTTTGATCTACAAGGCAGGTCACCATAAAGCTCCTCAGATAAATGGTTGAGAAAAATTTCACTTTTCAAAAAGAAATAATACCGAATCCAATTGCCATTATTTAGCCACTTATTTTTTGCAACTTTATGAGGAATGGTTAAATGGATGTCCCACTGAGTGAGAGGTCACAAATCCTCAGCCCTGAAAAGATTTCCAAGTGTTGGGCAAAGGTAAAGAAAATGGATAAATTTATGTTAAACATGACAAATGTGTCACATTTTGGGAGGATGATAAATGTGGTGAACAACCAAAGGTCTTTAATATTAACAAACACTCCAATGTTCCAAAATAAAAGAAAGCTTTCTGAGACATCTTTACAAGATGCTGCTGATTCACAGAATGTATTCCTTTAGTTCTTTGAAGCATCTCTCAAGCATCCATTATTTTATAATTTTCATCATTCTTTGAAAACTTTTCATCAAAAAAGGAAATAATTAATCCAGTTGAACTGTGAATCAAACTAAGCTATTAAAAAGGTATTGAGTTTTGGTATAAAATCATTAATTATAGGTGTAGGGGGTTTCTTTTGAGAACAAAGCAAGTGGAACGGAGCTTGTCTGTGGCATTTCCCCCATCAATTTGTTTACATTCCACCTCATCTTCACAACTTCTGGAAGTTTTCAAGACATTTATGATGCTATGTTTTCTCAATGTGCATGGCGAAAGGCTTTGAACACGATAGCTTGGTACTTACCAGCTTTAGGTTTTTCTTCCTCCTTGCAATTTGCAATCGTGATTGTATAAAATAAACAAAATGCCGTTAAAATCAAGATGGATAGAACTTGTTGCCCCATCTTTGCCATGTTGGCCTGCTAGACATCCAGATCTCCGCACTCGTCACTTCCGGTGGAATAAATATTGAAAATTTCTTCTGATATTACACGAATTGCACAGTTGTAAACTCAAATATGCGACGCAATTACAAGCTATAATTATTGTGATGATAACACTGGAATCAATTTTAAATATTATATCGTATTTAATATTTTTGGCGATTCAGTCCGCACGCATCATGACATACCACGCATACATTTTGGCAATAGCGCGAAAGTAAAAGTTTGGATCATGTCGGCGCCAGCGGTCCTTGGCCCACCTCTTCGTGATACCCATCACGTAGTATATGAACGTCAAAAATTACAAACAAAAGTTACATGTCATTTCAAATAGCTCGATATCATGCGAAATCAGTTAACAGAATTTCTCAAAATAGCCGAGAATGCTAAAATTTAACTCTAGCTCTGACCTGATAGCATGAAAATAAATATTGCTCTCAGATCTAACCAACAAAAAACTGAAATTAAAAAAAAAAATGTTTTCCATTCATTTCCATTCAATCTTCATTTTTTAAATCTATTTTTTGTTTATTTTTATTTGAATTTTTATTTAATTTATTTTCATCATTATTATTTCTTATTATTATTGTCTTGTTTTTTGTAATCGCACATAATTCAAAAGAAATAATAATAATTTTAATTAGTGAGTTGGCAGCACGCATATAATTCCAAGTAAATTGGATGTGAGGTTATAGGTTACATGTGAAAAAATGTTTTAGTGCAAGTAAATATCATTATGAATAAATCACTCATTTGATGAGATTTCCATGAAATAAATCTACGATGCTAGTCAGACAATCTTTATTGTTTTCCTGATTCAAAAAATATGAAAATATAGCTGAAACCTGAGAGCAATATTTATTATTGCTCTCAGCTGAAACATACACATACACGCACATTATTTTTTTCCCTTTTCCCCCTTTTCTTTTCTTTCTTTTTTATAGGTTATCTGTGAAATATTGTCCTATTGCAGTGCCGTAGCTAGGATTGGGTTAGGTGGGGTTTCCAAAATTGAAAACCATATGAAATAGTTGAAATCATTGTGTTGAAACTATTAAAATAAGTCTAACTGAACATTTTATTGTGGAAACCTAAAGGGGGGGGGGGGGGGGTTTCCGGGCAACCCGGAAACCCCCCTAGCTACGGCACTGTATTGCAATCAAATATTATAATGAATAAACAACTCATTTGATTAGATTTCCATGCAATAAATCTACGATGCTAGGTTTTTTTTTCTATCTTTCTTTCTAATAATAACAAATTAAAAATGGGATGATCAATTGAAAGGCCAAATTAACATCCAACTGACCAACTGATTTATCTATGCTTAAAAAACTAGTAAACAGAATATTATGGATAGGTAATATCTACCCTGGATAACTTACTTCATAACAGTATTTGTCAGCAACAGGTTTCCAATGCTTCACAGTGTTTACTTATTTTTACGTTTTTATTACTTTTAATTTAGATTTAAAAAAAAAAAAAAATCACAATTTCGGAAGAAATGGAAATTTATTTGTCGATTTGTCACCCAACACACTCCCACAAAAAAACAAAACAAAAAAAAAACAAAAAACAAACCAAAAAAAAACAAACAAAAAACTGACAATACGACAATACTACACAAGCATGTGGAATTGATATTGCCAAACAGGAGCTGACTCAGTATGAATACAATCTTAATAAATCAATTATATCGTTATATAATTAAAATCTAGTAATTATTGTGAATTATTCTCTTAAAATCGATTAAAGCAAATGACCAATCTACCTTTTTTTTTTTTTTAATCAATTGAAGTTCTTAAAATTTATTGGTTGGTTGAAATATCAATTTTGCATTTATCTATATTTTTTTCAGCATCCTTATCGTTGGTCATTGAGTAAATTTGCACACATTTTGTGACATGTGAGTTACTTTATTGATCCGTGTATGGATTGTTTTGTGGGTCGTGTAAGAGGCGGTCAACGCTTTCCCAGGCACCTGGAGATGACACAATCTGAATCACTCTCCATACATGGAAATGAAGAAAGATGGAAACTGCTCATGCAGACTGGGTGCAATGCCACTTTGTGCAAAAATAAAGCAACCCATGAATTCTCTGTGCGACTGCAGTTTAAATTAGTAAAGTAACATATCTATGTCCAAGCATTTCGTTTTATGGTTGAATCCTTTGGATCTCACTGTTCAAACCGCGAGTTCAATTATTTATGTAAATGAGTTCTCTACGTCAGAATTAATTGTGATAATCGCCGCAACTGAGAATTTGTGCAACTCATAGAATATTTTACTACAAGTAAATGTATCAATCTATTGCGGAATTCGTGGTGGGTTCTGGAGGTTAAGGGCATATTTTTCAATCGATTTAGAAATATACTTTGAGAAAAAACAGGATTTGCGCTTCACACACATGCACACAAACACAAAATCACTGATACCATTGGAAATAGCACATTGAAATGCACCTTGAGACTGAGAGTATGGTCATTACTTTGGACAATTTACAATATTATATACCAGGGCCATACCTATATTGTATGTGTCGTCAACTTTTCCAGTTGATGCCAGTAGCTACTGATGCCATATAAATGAATTATTACCACCACTTTTCTGAGATGCTCCCTTTTCATGATGGAGAAAGATTTCTGTCAAAATCGTCGCCAGATGATCAAATATAATTCGAATTACCGAGATCATAAAGTATCAAATATATTAAATAAAGCAGTAAGGATAAAATGTCAATTTATTCGCTGTTAAGCTGTTTCAAGATTACCTGGAAATTGAAAGTTTCTTACAGAACTTGAAAACGTTGATGAGAATAATGTGAAGGAAAGGGTTGATGAAAGGACAACTGTGGATGAATTATTACCACTTATTTCCAATTATTCCAATCCAAATATTGAGCGTAAAATCAAATCTATTTTGTATGTACATTGTTGCACCATCAACTATTGGTTGTCATACTACTACCAATAGTAATGTTGTTCTTTTCAAATGTTATAGTCCAGTTCATTGTGCATTGGTTCACATCGGATATTAAATAACAATAACAATAACAATAACAACAACAACAATAATAATGATGATGATGATGATGACGACGACGATGACAACGATGACGACGACAACAACAATAACAATAACAATAACAATAACAATAATAATAATAATAATAATAATAATAATAATAATAATAATAATAATAATAATAATAATAATAATAATAATAATAATAAATTGGTTATAATGTGAGCTGTATAAATGTGAACTGAATAAACAATATTTTTTTCTGTGAAAGGTAAGTTTCCAAGTTTAAGATATTAAACAATACAGCTCAGCACGTGAATTACATTTAAATGGCTACAGACATAAATAAGTTCAAAAGTTCTCGGAGAAGGCACCTGACAGTTGATCAAATGAAGAGCGATTTGCTGGTTCAAGGGTTAAAAAATTTGCTTATTGTTTCGGCATAATGATGTTTTACCATGCTGCTTCTGAAGGTGCCTCAATCAGTTGTGAATCCGTGAGGCCTTGTGAATCTAACATATCCTCCTTAAATGGCCTCGTGTCGCATCTGGTCACTGATCACAAGGCAACGTCAGACCTGTATGCGCACGCACCTGCCATCTACGGGGGCTTCTCTGTGTCAGAGCAAGGGCACCGCACCCCGAGGAAGAAATATTTTCTTGTGATTTATGCAGCGATTTTAATAGTGAAATTCGTGGGTTTATGGTGTACTGAATACCTTTCCTTTATCGGATTATTTAGTAGGGTAAGTACTGATTTTAATTTAATAACAATCTCGCCCGTTGCCTGGACAGGGCGTCCAAAATATGGGGTGCAATTGTAGCCAACATATTGCCAAGAGATTTTGACAGCGGTTTGTTGTTGTTTTTGTTTAGCATTTCCGCCCATTTTAGATCTGAGAACAAAATGAAACATCTAGAATTATTTCTAAGGTTGTGTTGTGTATGCTTAGTTGTGAAATTTAGTTGGTTCAGGTGAAAATGCACGATTTTTGGATGTGTATTGGATACCGGCTTCGTCTCTCTTCCGCATCCTCCATGTTGGCATATCAATACACACCAAACTGGCCAAATACGAGTCCAATTTCTCCCTAAAATCGCACGTTTATGCCCAAAATTACCCAATCTAACTCTAGAGTAGGGTTTGAGGTTGATGTTCTGATGCTTTTGTGCTCAAAACACTGATTTTGAAGGCACCAAAACACAGAACTTGGGTCGTGTTGGAACCAAGCCCACATCAAGTGATGCATATGCAAATGCGCAGACTTGAGTCCGCCATTTTGATTGAAGAAGCCATCAGAGGCGAAGATATAGCGAGGAAAAAAATCCCAAATCTACTCTCTAGATGTCAGAATTTAGTAAGTATTGACCAAGGCAGGTTCGATATGTTATTGGGGAAATGACTACCAAAGGATTTCTTGATTTGTCGGTGAGATTTTCCATAGCAAGTTAGGAGAAGTCTGAACATTTCAGTGTGAGAAATTCCTGGATCCAAGCTCATTAACATTTTTGACAACTCTCTCTCAGATCCACCGGTTTGGGGCCAAAAATGAGAGAAACTGCACCGTTTTATGGTATTCTCACAATGCTTTTACTGAGATGCAAAGGTGTTGGGGTTTTACGGAGGTAATTGATGTGATTTGGTTGGTTTGTTTACATTATATGGTTAGAGCATCAGTTCTCCCACACGCCCATTCTGATGGACTCTGTATGTAGCCAGCACCAGCAGCAGCAGCCATCTCAATCCAACGGCTTCGTCCATGAAAGCTTGCACACTAGATTGCATTTTACCTGTCAAAACTATCAACAGTGAAGGATTACATTGCTTTTCTGATAGTAGAAACATTGAGGGAGTTGTAGACACTGATATTTTTCAGGTAGGATGTTGAATTTGTTTGATGTTCATTATGTGGCAAGGAATAGACTGATGACTAGCTTCCTCACCCAGAAGTGTGATGCATTTCAAAATTTTCTAACTGTTTTTGGGGTTCAGTATCAATATGGAATGCTGGAAATGATTCTCAAAAATGTAAAATATCATCATATCTATTTGTTGTTATGTCAAAGCAATGATTATGAAACCTGGAAGTAATTTTTATACATTGAGGGATGTAATCAGAGAATTTTTTATATTTCTTTTGAAATTCCTTTGGATTTGTCTTTGAATGAAACAGATTTGTAGAAAATTATATGGAGATTTTATTTCGAGATTGATCTCTGGTGTTGTGACAGGCTCAGAATATATCAACACTGACATGCCAACCTGAGCCCCACCCAAGATTATATAGACCTTCAGTGATCCTGTAATCCAGGGGTAATCTTTACTTCCGACGAGCTCTTTTTGTATATGTATGGATGCTCTCTGTTTGTAAACAGTCAGTATTAAGAGAATATATTTGTGATAAATGGATAAAAATACATTTACATGTCCAGTAATTTGTATTGATCCAAAAACAGGTTTGCAATTTGAATCAGCAATATTCTTGATCAAATAATCTGTTAAGTGATATCAAATAAATGAATTATGATGAATGTTCCTGAAATATTAATATATTAACTTTAATTTGTGTAGGCAAGACCTGTAAATTTAGTTGGGAGGACCTGGAGGTGTACACGTTTCTTAAAATTCCCTTTTCATGTCATACAGTAAGACTGAAGAATTTGAAGGCGCTCATTGTTTTGTATGTTTCAATCCAATTTGTTTGTGAATATATGTACTCATTTTCATGCTAATGTTTTCTCTTTGTCTTTGCAGATTTTTTTTTAGTTTTTTATTAAAGAATTCAAGATGAGTGAATTAGAACAACTAAGACAAGAAGCTGAACAGCTCAAAAATCAAATTAGGGTAAGTCTACTATTGGAAACAAATGGGCCCAATTTTATAGGGGGAAAAATCTAGATTATGAACAAATATTAAAAGCTTACAGGTAAGATTCCAATGGTTCTAATTATTGAACGCATATTAATTCACTCCCAATTATCTACTGAAGAAATAAATAATTTAGTTGAACATGTCATCGGGAGGTCACATATTTATAAAATGATCAGATAAACCATGTCATTTGAAGTTTTATAAATATATCTCCACATTGAATTGCGTTGGATCTATTCCTGAGCTAGCTAGCTTATCTCATGCTCCACTTACTTGATGCTATATATGGAATTTACACAACAAGCATGAAATGCCAACACATATATACCTGCTTCATATATTAGCATCTGAATTGAACCAGAAGCGAGCAGAATATCTTTTGAGGCCAATTTTCTCACCTGTAGCAGTTTTTATTTTTAAAAATTAACATTGAAGGGAAAATATCATTCAACAAATAATGGGTTTATCATTTGACCCTTGATAAGATTAATATGGTCAGTTATATATGATCAGTAAGCATGTCAAAATGAGGATGTAACTTGACCCATTACAGTTTGATATATATGTATGCTTGGGTGAACATGTGCCATTTTGACAATTCTTTGAGATTTGGAACTGGTTCAAATGGGTCAAGAGATTTGAACACATTTTGTGCTCTGCATATCCATTGAATACTAATCTACTTGTTACTGAGGGGGGCTCAAGCATGTATACATGTTAAAAATATCACACTGTAAAGTAAAAATATAACCTGCCAATACAAATAAAATGATGCAAGTTAGCTCCATATTGCATATTTCATATACATATTTTTTCTGAACTATTCAAAAACATATCACAGGTGATTTACATCAATTCATCCACTTTTAAAGCAGAAAGAAATTGATCCAAACTTACTCTTGACAAAATCCTCAACCTCTGAATGATAATTGTTTGTACTGGGGGAAGTGTAATTTCTATTCCCAGCGCAGAGAAATATTGGCCAGTTTAGCTTCACATTTGTAACTTGGTTCTTGGCATGGTAATAATTGATGTGATAGAATTTGAGGTTTGAGCAGGAATGACAGACTAGGAACTTAATGATAAAAATTCATCTTGCATATTTCACTAGACCTTGTGTCTCATTTAATATGAGAGAAGAAAAATGCAAATTGCTTTCAGTGAAATTAAAGTTTATGTTGACTGGATTTGGGTAAATTTCGTAAATAAAAATCTGACAACAATGTCGGCCAAAATTCTTATTTATCAACCAAAAATACTGAATCGTGGTAAATGATACGTTATCTCGTAATGAAATAAAAACCTGATTTTATTTTTTTTTGGGGGGGGGGGGGGATTAATACTGGACATGTTTTATGGCTGAATTATAAAGCAGACATGTTTTTAAGTTCGATTATAAAGCAGACATGTTTTGAAGTTTGATTATAATGTGGACATGTTTTGAAGTTGGATTATAAAGCGGACATGTTTTGTGAATTTTGCAGGAAGCCAGAAAAGCAGCAGCAGATACCACGTTAGGAAATGCAGCTGCCAATGTAGAACCTGTGGGTCGAATACAGATGCGCACGAGGCGCACACTCCGAGGTCATCTTGCTAAGATATATGCCATGCATTGGGCCTCAGACACTAGGTGAATATACGCGGCCACACATTGCCCTCCGCCCGCCCGCATTTGTCAACTTCAACTATTTGCTCCATACCACAAGCTTGTTGATCTCGGAAATAAATCCTGGAGTTTTGGTTGATTTTTGTATGCATGTTCGACCCTTGTTCAGATTTAAGTACTAACCTCAAAATTAAATCTTTGATATCCATTTAAAATTTGCTGCTGACAGTCACCAGACAAACAATTTGGTTTTCTCAAGCATTTTTTAACATGAATCTTGATTTCAAATGGACACATTCAGATTATTCTGCCAGATATATTGTGTATGCTGAATTTAAAAAAAAAATTTTTTACTGAAGAATAACAGAGATAACGAAGATATTATGGTGCAAACAATTGAAAGAGATAATTGCTATATATTAAAACCTTCATAGCCAATGGAACTCCTTCATGGTTAAGAATTAAATCATAAGTGTGAATAACACTGTGTAGATAATTATGCATGGTTTAAATGTCATATCACATTCAGTAAGGACTTTACACAAGATCCTGTAAGAAATTAATTGAGAAGATAAAGATAAGAAGTAGATCATGAGAAAAGAGTAAACTTTTGGAAATTGGTGGCTTGAGTCTTACAGGCTATGGCTTGCTCAGCTTCTAAGATAATCCACTTAACATCCTCAGAAGGACAATATTGTATGCGTGTTCTTATGAACACTTCCAACCTTGATATATATGCATTCATCACAGAAACCGTCCATTGCTTCCATTTATAAAATACTGATTGCTTTTTTCCCCTGATCGTTATTATGATAAAATCAGATAAAAGAAGAGGGAAAATAATCTTAAATGTGAAAAAATTGTCAAAAGGTTTGTATTGAGAGCCAGAAGGGCAATGAAGGGTTTCTGTGAGATGAAATTAGACTGTTTGAATGTGTTTTATATGTATAATGTCTTAACTTGGGCCTGTATTCTTCATATTGCTCCTATCAGCCCATCTTCAAGGTATGCTTGCACTTTCAAATCATATCTAGTTTATACACATTACTACCAACATTATATAGACATTTTATCAATGGCTTGCCATATTTTGTTTGTACTTTTTGTATCTGTTATGTGTGAACTTCCCAGCTACTGACAGGGCACAACGAACTATATAATCCAACTAAACCGTAATTAACCTCCCCTTCCAACCCTGTTCTCATAAGAGAAATCCCAGTTTCATAATGACTTTTTTCATTGATAATGATGCTGTGTATAAAGAGATACCCTTTCTAAAATAACAAAAATATATTTAAAACTTTCTTGACGTCGTAGAAGGTAACTCACACTCCGATTAAGACATTTTATCCAAAGATTCCTGCAACTTTTGGACAAAATGTGTTTGAATTAGTTCTAAATGGACAACCCTTAGTTGTCCCTTGTCACAGACAGAATCTGAAATTGGCTAATGCGGTCTGCTAACCGCGTTCGTTATTGGCACGGTGCATGCATTGTTGCTGGCCGCGCGTTTCGCAGCAAATTTCAGTTTCTGTTTCGACATGTTAATCCTAAGTATGCACCTAGCCAAGTGTTGTTTCTGGGTGATGTGTTGTGGCTTTGGTTCTTGACTGTTCTCTGGGGCTTTATTTCGCCGTTGTATTGAATGTGCCAGCAAAGGTTTTTTTTTTTAATCAGCTTTATGCCCTCATCATCACCTTATTCCTGAATATATTTTATTGGGAAATCCAGATTGGCAAGCAATTTCTCTCTTTAAAAGAGAGAAAAAAATCACACCAGCCTTTCTTGATTCATAAAACTGCCAGTCTGTTTTGAATCTCCACAAATTGTTCAGCTGGATATCAGGAATAATTAAACTCAGTTATACCACATAGCCAAAACAAAAACACTGGTCTAATATATTGGTCTCTTAATGTTGGTCTCCAGACCCAAAGTACCAGGCATCTTATAGTGACATTCCAAAATTTGCTATGAAATATATTTCATAAGTAATTTATTCTCAGTTTAAGATATATGCTTAAATGTATTTGATAAGAAATAATTTCTGCTCCATCATACCTCTTTTTGCTATAATCTCAACATTGCTGAACCTAATTTGTAGCGATATTTTGAGCAGAATAAAGACGACGTATCTACGTCCCTGGTCGCATGGGGCAGATTGATTGGCTTCTGATGTAGAGCTTTTTTAATCTTCACTTTCTGTTTTAAGATTAAGCTTTAGTGTAGTTTTTGACTACTTGACATGGTTTGAGGTTATAACCAGAATATATTATTAGTCAATGAATAAGTATGCTAAGATTCAGTTCTCTACATTTTGAGCTTGGAATTCTTCGTTTTTTTCAAATTCCAATTTCATTGCATGGTTGTAAAGGGTTTTTTTCTGATTTATTTCAATAGAATTAGATTTTGCTCAGCTTTGGTGACTCTTGCGGATATTTTTGCATGTATTAACGAGTAAAGATATAATGAGATTTAATTACTTCAGGCTGCCAGTCTCCTCTTAAGTAGATGCTTTTCTATATCTTGTATTACAATATAATGAAAGTATAGAGGAGGGAAAGAGATGATAACTATTGGTTTTAAAATAAAGAGTTTCATTTGAGAGAGTTTTTATATATATATTGGTACATGATATATGGTGAATAAGGTGATTTCTGTCAAATTTAAGTCTCTCTTGCTATATATTATGCCTGAGTAATTGCATGCTTAAGGTCTTCCATGCCACGAGACAGTCAGGTTGTGACACATCCGAACTGCTTTATTTGAAAAAAAATGGAATATTAAGATATGGACAGAGAAATAACAAGACAGGATTTTAATTAGTGATAAAGTGTTTACCGAAAATATTTATGAAAACAGGCTAAATAACCTATATTCAGTGATACATCAAAAAATATAATTTGACAGCAGAAATACATTATTATGGCAAAATTTATATTCAATCTCCTAAATTGAAATATGTAGATATTTGGAGATGTGGGGAATACAGCATTAAGGCAAGGGGAGGCTAGTGGGAGATGTGGGGAGTACAGCATTAAGGCAAGGGGGAGGCTAGTGGGAGATGTGGGGAGTACAGCATTAAGGCAAGGGGAGGCTAGTGGGAGATGTGGGGAGTACAGCATTAAGGCAAGGGGAGGCTAGTGGGAGATGTGGGGAGTACAGCATTAAGGCAAGGGGGAGGCTAGTGGGAGATGTGGGGAGTACAGCATTAAGGCAAGGGGAGGCTAGTGGGAGATGTGGGGAGTACAGCATTAAGGCAAGGGGGAGGCTAGTGGGAGATGTGGGGAGTACAGCATTAAGGCAAGGGGAGGCTAGTGGGAGATGTGGGGAGTACAGCATTAAGGCAAGGGGGAGGCTAGTGGGAGATGTGGGGAGTACAGCATTAAGGCAAGGGGAGGCTAGTGGGAGATGTGGGGAGTACAGCATTAAGGCAAGGGGAGGCTAGTGGGAGATGTGGGGAGTACAGCATTAAGGCAAGGGGGAGGCAGCATCAGCATGCACTGCAGGAAGAGGGCACTAAGATTGTAGACAGGGCATGTCTGCTACAGTATTGATCACCCGGCGTGGCACACGTGATCAATATCGGCCATGTCCACCGCTCCCTGCATCTCAGCCCAGCCTCAGCCTGCTGACAAACAGTTGCCATGGTAACCAAGTCAATACAGGCAGCAGGAGGCTGGGAGAAGACGATGTGGCCGTCTGCAGCAGCAGCAGCAGCTCTGTGTGTGCTACTGCTATACAACCAGAGAGAAGCAACAATACATTCACCACTATATACCCTAGTGTTCTTATGAGATGTGACTTATAAAAAAAATATCCACTTGGACCTAATTGTTCTTGACCATGCAATAATGAAACCCCTTTGTTCTTGACCATGTCATGTTGAAACCCCCAGATCTTTTTTTTTTACGGTCCTAGAAATCATGCAATTTATTTGGCTTAATGATAGCATTACAGACTTTCACAACAAATAAAAGGCAGATTAGGATGTATCTAATAAAAATGTGAAATGAAAACAGATAACATAACTTTGAAAGCTGTAATAATGATAATTATATGAATAATATTAACATTTTCTTGTAACATAACTATATTTATTGCCTTACATATTTACATATATAATATTGCATTATGCAATAATGGTGAAATGTGGAAATAAACATGTTTGATAATTTTCTTTCCAGAAACTTAGTAAGTGCATCACAAGATGGTAAATTAATTGTATGGGACGGTTATACGACAAACAAGGTATGTTATAGCAAGAAATGGCCTTTGAGGTCATGCTTGAGATCTTTTTGGTGTTGCAGTTTTGTGACATTACAAGGAATACTGAAGGTAGTTATGTGAATTAGTCACAATAATGCAATAATAAAATGTGACTTGTTTTGTCACAAATCTGCTTGACCAAATTGATTGATGGACCTGATGTCTGACATTAATCATGTATTGTATTTCAGGACAGGAATGTTTAAGAAGATCCATTCAATTTTGAGTCAATGAATATAATATTTCTTGATGAATGAAATTGAAAGTTCAATAAAAGCATATTCATTTATAGAGAATTGGGTTTTTTGAAATGAAAAGAACAGGGAAAAAATAAACATGAAGTAAATAGTAACTTTCAAAATTAAAATGAGAAAATTGATTTATTCCTTGTTTTAAAAATGTGATCAAAACAAAAAGGATGAAGATTGTCCAGAATGAAGGCAATGTGGTTTGTGCCAGGCACTTTATTGATGCGTGGTGGTGTGGAGGATTGTGTTATATGAAGCCACGTTGGTTGCTGTTACAGGTACATGCTATCCCATTGAGGTCCAGCTGGGTGATGACCTGTGCCTATGCCCCATCTGGCAACTATGTAGCTTGCGGAGGCTTGGATAACATATGTTCCATCTACAGTTTAAAAACAAGGGAAGGCAACGTCCGAGTCAGTAGGGAATTACCAGGACATACCGGTTATCTATCATGCTGTCGATTTTTGGATGATAATCAAATTGTAACAAGTTCCGGTGATATGACATGGTGAGTTCTGGAGAACATGATATTTTTACTTGACTTTGTATTTTTATTTATTGCAAATGATAAAATATAAATGATCCATATGACATCAGCTTTCCAATCAAATGGCTGAAAAAGCTTGAATGAATGATTAAGAATAGCATACTTATTTTGAACAACGAGGAAGTGTACAGGAGTTTAAAGTGTTCATCCCACTGATCTGTTACCATAGCTGGAAATGTTAGATAGTTCCTGCTGCACTGACCATGTGGTATTTTGAATATATCAATTAAGCCCTGAATCAACTGATAAACTGTAAGGGATTTTTCTTAACATTGGAAAGGTCAGGGATAAATACCATGAATTCATACTCTGAGCAATCTATCTTTGGTCAAGTTTTTCTGGTGTAAATGAATTTTTCATCCATGTGAAAATTGTCAATGAGAATTTCAGTTTACAATGACTATTTCTAATGAACTCCGACTCATCAAAACAGGATGTCAGATTTATGACTTTATTTTGTGTAACTCCTAAACACATGGAGCCAAGCAGCGATTATTGACCCAGTCCACCTGCTTTGGGGCAAAGGTTAGATATTGTGAAGTGTTATTGAGATATGAAGAAGGCCACTCTTGCCCACACTTAGGTCAACAAATAACAGGCACAGCCCGGTGATCAGGCAACGGTAAAGTAATGATCACTATCGGACATGAATCACCCATCAGCCATTACTCCCACCAACCCATGTTGGTTCTTTGAACTTAGCAAAACATGTACATCATTAGCCGTTTTCGTGCAGGCAGGTTTCACCAGAATTGCAGGTAGATGAAGATGTTTGAGGGAAAAGATGTAGGTGATGGTGCAGGCAGATGTAGGTGTAAGTGTATTCATGTGTAGGTGCAAATGTAGACATATGTAGGTGTCAGTGCAGGTAGATGTAAGAGTTTATTCATATGAAGGTGTTAGTGTAGGCAGATGTAGGTGTTAGTGTGGTCAGATGTAGGTGTTAGGCAGATGTAGGTGTTCATGTATCCATATGTAAGTGTTAGTGCAGGCAGATGTAGGTGTTAGTGTAGGCAGATGTAGGTGTTAGTGTAGGCAGATGTAGGTGTTAGTGTAGGCAGATGTAGGTGTCCATACAGGTAGAAGTAATGGCCGGAGTTTGAAATGCCTTGTTGCTAGGCATAGAAGGTGGCAGTTTACCTGTCTAGTGAACAAAGAGTGACAGGTGCACAATTTCTCTGTGTTATAATCAACAGCCAAACAAGCTCTCCCGTCGATAAACCCAAACAATTTATATGATCATGAACATTTTCTTTGTTACTCATCACATCCTCCTTATTAGAATAATCATTTAACATTTTTCCATTTATTTGAGAAACACAAAAACAAAAAAGGTAGAAATCTGTCATATGGTTATGCTAGGGAAATAATGTCAGAAAAAATGAGATAATTTAAAATCCTTTTTCGTTTGATTACAGTGCACTTTGGGACATAGAAACAGGTCAACAGACAACATCATTCACAGGGCATACCGGGGACGTCATGAGTTTGTCACTAGCACCAGACATGAAAACTTTTGTATCAGGAGCCTGCGATGCCTCTGCAAAAGTAAGTTTGTTTATATCTTGATAAACAGCAAAATTGTCTTTTTTCATATGTAAATCTTTTTCAACAGACATAAAATTGGTCTTGACAGGTTGTGAAAGGTTTTTGAATACACATTCAATGTATGTCAAGAGTTTAAAATACTCATTATTTTATCTGTAATGCTGGTTTCTTGTATGTAAGAGACAGAACTGATGGGTGAAGTAATATACATAACTCCTCAGGACTTGTTGGTTCAAGAAAAGAAGTTTTCAACATTGTAACATTTTTTTCTTTTCAGCTTTGGGATATCCGAGACGGAATGTGTAAACAAACATTCTCTGGTCATGAGTCAGATATTAATGCAATCACAGTAAGTCAGATATCAATGCAATCCCCAAATATCAGATATTAATGAAATAACAGTAAGTCAGAAATTAATGATATAACAGTAAGACATATTTATTGACCAACTTCTATTAGTGTTTCTTTGAAACTAAAAGTAGTTAACGAGATAATGAACAGTCACATTGATGAAATAAAGTGTTGGCCATACACTATAAGATGGTTGGTTTGTTTGTTTCAGTATTTCCCTAGTGGTTATGCTTTTGCCACTGGTTCAGACGATGCCACATGCCGGTTGTTTGACATTCGTGCAGATCAGGAGATAGGGATGTATTCCCACGATAACATCATCTGTGGTATAACTTCAGTGGCCTTCTCAAAGAGTGGCCGACTGCTCCTCGGAGGTTACGACGACTTCAACTGTAACGTCTGGGACACCCTAAAACAGGACAGAGCTGGTATGTACATGCTATCTTTCCTTAGCTTTGACATTAATCATCGGCCCAGGGGTCCTGAAGGGTTTCTTATGTGCCTCCAGGCCAGTATGGGCCAGTGGTTTTAAAATTCTTCTGGTCCATGTTTAAGTGAACATTTCTTTTGATTTAGCTGATTTTATGGACAGGTTTGCCACTTCTGGCCAGTAACCAAATTCCTTAATGTCAAGTCTTGTTGTCAGTATTAAATCCAGCTAAACTTTACAATTCATCTTGTTTGTAAATGCCATTTTGAAAAAAATGGTTTATGGAAAGTAATGATGATGTTTGTTGATAACTGTTCATATATATGATCAACTAGGATAATGGAGTAATGATAACACATGTATAAAGTCTCTAAAACTGGTCTACACAAGAATCTAGGCCATATTAAAGCAGTGGTTATATATTGAGAAATAATTCATGTGTATATAGTTCATCAGGAGTGTCTGAATGGAATGGCATAAATCACATGACAAAGTTTTTTGCATGATGATGAGTGTAAATAACTAGATTGGTTTGGTATGAGTATGATCTGCTGCAAGCTTATCACCATTTTGACATATTTAAGTCTCGCAAGAATAAATTACATAAATGTTAGATGTGATCACAATGATCGACAAACACAATTAATGAAACTAAATGACCTTAGAAATATTGCATTGTCATTCATATCACATACTTTCTGAACAGGACAAAATTTATGAGCCATATGTGTCTGAGTATTTGTTGATGAATTCTCAACAATAATACTTGTGTCCAATTTCCCAACCTACCTTAGTTCAAACCAGTGACCCTAAAGATTTTTGGGACATTCTTAGTGAAAGGCCATAGTTTCAGTAACAATTTCATAAATATATCTCAATTCTTAATAGAAATTTAATCAGATTAAATCCTAAGAGAAAATAAAAATTACCCGCCACCCAATTTTTCGGGGCTTCTTTTAAAGGGTGAGGTTATTTTTATGTAGCCTAAAGCATATATTATACAGGGATGAAGAGAAGGTGGTCCCATTGGAGACCATGATGATGTTGCAGTATATAGTTTCATATTTGAACAGGAACATGGCAGAGTTTCTGTTGCGTGTTGCCATGCCTGGTGTTTGTTGAGGCTTACAGGTAACAGGTAGCATTTCATCCACAAGCAGTCAGAACCTGCTGCTGCTCTCAGCCAGGAATATAACTATAATCAAAGAGTTTTATAACTCATTGGCCCTCCTTTGTGTGTGTTGAAAATAGATTTTATGAGATTGGTAACCATGGCATTGATCATGATGAGAAAACTTGGCATTGATCATGATGAGAAAACTTTAAGTATTTTGTGGAAGCAGAGCATTAATAGAAATATTGTCATTTCATGCCGGATTGACAGGGTCTCGTTAATATACCAGTCATGAGTTACATATATTCACATGGTTTATGACATGTTGTTAGGCTGTCAGCCATTCCATAGGCAGTGTCTATGTGCCTGGAATGTTCAGCCAATAGTTTAATTCCAATTTCCTGTTTCATCAAAATTTCATCATGAAAATAACCACACATTTGATTTTTGATTTATCTTAATAAATAACCTGCCTCAAGTCACACAGTAAGACCTGTGAACTACACATGTTGTGTGTAAAATGACAAATTACATTAAGAGATAGATAGAGTGACACCCTAGAGATCAGAGCTAGATACATTGCACATTGAGAACACTGTTTGAAATTTGAGCTTGAGATATTTTTCTATTTCCATTACTTTTACCGATAAAATGGACAACCAACCTCGATTTGATTTTAATGTATATCATAAAGACTGATCAAGAGACGGATAGTAGGGAGGCACCAAATGTATTGTATATTGAGAGACACACCTCAAATAGCAGCCAAAGATATTGATCTTAAAGGGAACCAAAGATGGGTGGTTTTCATGAGATTTGTCTTTGATATTCTCCACATAAACATACAAGGATTTGGAGTAAGATATATTATATATGGTCAAATAAAGGAGAGTGAAATTAGATATACTGTACATCAAGATATATACAGGAGGTGGGAGTCAGATATACTGTACATCAAGATACATGCAGGAGGTGGGAGTCAGACATACTGTACATCAAGATACATGCAGGAGGTGGGAGTCAGACATACTGTACAAGTGGAGAGGACACAGTGGCAGGGAGTCATACTGTACATCAAGATACATGCAGGAGGTGGGAGTCAGACATACTGCAGTCTTCCTGATAACCGCCGGACCGCCGGTCCTGACTGATAGTTTTTGCCACGGTCCGGCATATTTTCCGCCGTAGTCGGACCTCATGTCCGACATGTATTTTGTGAAAATTCTAACTTATCCCTCGATAAGATCGGCAGTCATTTTTAAAGTAAAACGTAAATACGAAGTATCAGGGATCCATCATTGCGCAATACATTAATATTTTCAATGCGAATGAATAGCGACCGATCATTTTCGCGCCAAAAATAAGAGCCTGTCCCCTTCACTTCCGGTTTTCGTAATGACGACCTCGTGTCTTACACGCGTATTTAAGCATTGTTAAACTTGCATTTTCTCTGACTTGTGCATACTTTAAACTTATTAAATGAAGGCGGACTATTCCTGACACGTGTCAGAATATTTCTGTGTGTAAAATAAAACAAAGATTTTAATTATATCGCCGTTTGGGAAGCTTGTATCTGGCTTGTTTACTTATCACGCTGATATTCTTTCTTTTTTTTTTTCGGTCCGGTAAAAATGTTTTCGGTCCGGCAAAAAAGTTATCTTTGCCGGACCCAATGTCCGTTGAAGGTCTGGTGACTATCGGGAAGACTGTACTGTACATCAAGATACATGCAGGAGGTGGGAGTCAGACATACTGTACATCAAGATACATGCAGGAGGTGGGAGTCAGATATACTGTACAAGTAGAGTGGCAGGGAGTCATACTTGTATGTACTGCGGTGGCCACACCTATAAGCTGAGGCTGATTGACAATATTGATTGGCTTGAGATTACAGCCTTGTCGGCCCTGCCAAAAGATGTGTGCTGTCAGCAGAAAGCTGACTACACCCACCCAGCTCTGTGATCCACCCAGAGTGGTAAACAAGGCTCCCCCCATCAGTAACATCAACTAGCATTCACAAATTCACAATCATATGCTGGCCACATGCAATTAGGTGTGGTCTCATACATTTGAATGTGGTCATGTTTTTGACATGATAATCTTGAGCACTTATTTTTTATTGAGATAGACACATGCAGTGTTAATGATAGAGGAAGATTGAGTAAGAAGGGATAGGCTTTCAGAGGTCAATTGCACATATCAATTAAAAATAGAATAAAAAAATTGTTCTATTGTTAAAATCTAAGATGGAGCACAATGCTGTTGGTTTGAAATGTACTATTCATTTGTTTAGATTTTCAACAAGTCAATGCTGTTACTTACACTGCAGAAGAGCTTAAAGAAATAATGTGGTGGATTAATTTAATAGTGGCAAGATAAAATGGAGAGACAGGTCTAGACTTGACCATGCTTATTATGGTTGTTGATCCACTGCTCATAAAATGCCAGCAGGAAGATGGGGAGTGACAAATATGGCCTTGCAAATTATCACGATTCTGTCAGGAGGTAATGTCTCCCAAGGAGTGAAGCTCAAATCACATGTATCACACATGGGAATGACAATTCCTGGCCATGTCTGCCTGTCCATCATGCAAGCCAAATATGTCATGTTTCTCATGTTAACAGTGCCAGTTGCATAACACTGGTTGTGTGCATTTTGAGGGAGTATTTGGTCACATGCCACTGGTTGTACTATTCCAACCTGTCATACCACTGCTGGCTACAGAGGTGTGGTTTCTCATGTTAACAGTGCTAGTTGCATAACACTGGTTGTGTGCATTTTGAGGGAGTATTTGGTCACATGCCACTGGTTGTACTATTCCAACCTGTCATATCACTGCTGGCTACGGAGGTGTGGTTTCTCATGCTAACAGTGCTAGTCACATGCCACTGTCTATTGTGCATATATTACATGACTTCCATACAGTTAAGATGAAGCATTTGTCTCTTTGTAGCTTTGACTACTGATGTACAAAGGCAATTAAGACATTTGGTGATGTTCATGTAGCTGTACGAGTGAGCACTGCCCACAGACAAGTCCTGTCTTGTGAATGCCATCCAATCACAACATCACTGGCCTAAAATAAAAAGAAGCTCGTTTCTGATTTCCCTCCCTACCCTAGTTCAAACCAGCTACCCTAACATGTGTCTTTGATCTTTCTGAGATAAAAAAAAACATAATTTCTGTTATAATTTCATTTATATATACCCATTTACAATATATTTGATCATTTTAAACAAACAAAAATATATCAGTTCCAAAATCTACCTCCAGACCTATTTTTTTCAGGTTACTTTGTGTTTTTTTTACTCAGAGAATTAATTATAATAGATTGGCTTATTGTTTATGTTCATTCAGAGCACAGGTAGAATGTATGTTTTGCCCGATGTAGGAAGAGAGGATATCATTTGTGCATTAATTACATGATAATGTGATGATAATTATGCCAATAATTACAAAAATTATCATACTGCCATAAATAGATCTCAATTATCCCCGCACAAGATTGTATTAGACCAGCCTTTAGTTTCCGCTGGTGTAGATATATTTCCACTGGGACGCCCTATGTCACAAAGTCATGGAGTCATGTTACAAATCATAGGTCATTGTCTCAGAAAGTCACAGATTTGTGTTGGGTATGTATATACGAAGAGAATTGAGAAAATATATAAAATGCAGATATATTGTGAAAACGTATTAAAAATAAACACAAAATTGTTTTTCTGCCTGTGGCAGAAACTCCAAAACAATGTCACAATATTTTATAATCAGAAATTATGTTTAAGTGATAGCACGTTTACATTATTACTCATGTCTCACAATTATTGTTGTCATGTAACATAGGAATATAATAGTACTTATTACACATTTTACTTAGGCTATTTATGTTTTACTGCATCTTTGTAAAAATATGAGCTTTTCAGTTTCCCGACAAGAAACTCATTGTTTGTGACAAATTCTATTATCAATTGATACAAAATCCTTAACAAAATGTATGTTATCTTAATGAATTTGAATTTTAAGGTTGAGGTTCAAAACTCATAGTTCTGTAATGTTTGAGTGGCTTCGGTCATAGCTCTTGGTATATTATGAATAACAAGATGTTCACAAAATCTGGAAATCTTTGCATCAAAGAAAATGCACACTTCGTGATGGAAGACATTTTGATTGCTCATTCAGGGAGGTAAAGTTTTGGTGGTGAAACAAATGAAAGAATCATGCCAATTTTCTTTGGAGTTGGATTCATTGAAAATTAGTTAAGAAAATGGACCCACTGAGGAAATGCATTGTGTTGCTAACTGAATAAAGGCAAGGACAATATTGCTGAGAGTTTGTCAAGACAGTGTGTATACTGTGCAAGTATATACACAGAGAGATTGGGGAGTGTGTACAGCAGCTACCTGCATGTGGCAAACACTGCCATACCTGTAGAATGTACATAAGCTCCATATAAACGTGTGCCAACAGGTAACATTGAGCACCCAGGCATCATACACTCGCACAGACGGCTTCACACATTAGCATCAATTCCTAACATACAGATATCAGTTCTAAATGAAAGCTTATAGTTTCTGCCCTTTTTATCTGCACTAATGTCCACATAAACACAATCCTTTTAATGTATCATGTTCAGTATCAAATAAGTGTCTGATTAGGATAAGAACAATTTCTAGAGATATTTTAATTATTATTATTATTTTAGGAAAGTAGAGATGTATTTTGAAGAAGGCATGAGTCGTCATGTATCTTGCATCACATTTACACCTGCATCACTCACTGCACTCATTTACCATGTAAATTATGATCCATGGATACACATTGTTATGGTATGGAATACGTGACATTTGGCATTTAGATAATGGAATTAGTTGGCAGCATAATAAGATTGATGAGATTGTTGGCGGGGTGTGGCCAATACAGAGAGAGTATTAGTAGAGATTTCAGATATCCACTCTCCCCCCCCCCCCCCACCTCCTACCTCCTATTGTGTCATTATTATCCTCCTGTGGTCTATCTGATAGTGAGTGAGAACATTATAATTATTGGATAGACATTGCCACATATAGCGTGATTACATGTTGCATGGAGATAATCTGCCGATGTAAGGCAGCACACATAGTCTGGTTATTTACTGCCAAATAGCTGTGCAGAATTCTCAGATTGGCTGGGGAAGAATCACAGAATCCTACAGACGTGCAGCAAGGGCTGCAAAGCTAGTGTTCTCCCCAAGGCCAAACGCAGGCAGTGTTTTCATGAAATTACATATTTTTAAACCATTTCAAGGCTGTAATTGCAGTCTCAAGATAAGATGTACTGTGGCATTAAATAAGTCTGAGTTTGGGTTTCATGTATGTGTAATTGTGTGGAATAATTGGTGAGATTTAGGCGGGGCCAGAGCAATGTATTGATCATGGCTTTGGGCAGTGTATAGCTAGTAGGGTCTCTCACCTGTCACATTGATCGTCCACGTCTCATTCGTTACACAAACCCAGCCACCACCATCCCCTCCAATCAACAAAACAATGAAATGTGTTGTAACGCTGACAAATAAGTAGCATTGTACAAAGCTGATGAGAGAAGAGAAGGGGGGTTCATTTGTTAGGCTGGTGGCAAGTTAAATATTGCACAGGCTTGCCGGTACGACAACAGCATCACAACATCTAGAGACCTGTATATTTGTAGCAATTTTTTTTCTTGTCACATTTGAAAGCATCTCTTGTTTTTTTGTTTTTTTTTACTACATTCCCAGTATTCATTTGTGTGAGGGAAAATTCCATGATGTTGATATAGCGGAGTGTTGTACACTGGGAGATGGTGGGAGGGGGTCGTGAAGGTTTTATGTGAGATAGCTGTGGGAATGATTAATGTGCTATGCCTAGATAGGAGCTGGCAATCTGTGTGGGGCACTGGCATGCTAACAAGCACAGATCCTGAAGCCCTCCAGTGGTGACCAGGGGGAGAGAGAGACTTTGTAGGGTGCAAGTGGCCACTGTTGATCTAGAAGTGGAGAATAATGGTGACAGGGTGTGTAGCGTATTGAATTGGCATACGTGAGATGGCCACCATGTTGAATATGTTATGCAGATGAGGTCATGTAACTGTGGTGTGAGCTGTAGAAGTCTGTCTAGCCACTGCAGGCAAGCAGTAGTAGGCAGGACTCAGCAGCTTGAGATGAAGCCCCCCACTGCTGCTGCTGCTGCCTGCTCTGCTGCTGCTGCTGCTGCTGCACCACTAGCAAGCCGTGGCTCTCATCCTAGTGACAGTGCAGGCAGTCGTGCCACCAGGAGACACTTTATGTAATTTACAGTCACACCATAGAGGTGGAGGCGTCACGTGGATGATACTCCCACACGGGTGGTCAGCAGGTGACTGTGGAAAGCAAGCAAAGAAATACAAGGTGTCACTTGCTGGCCACCTTGTATAATGTCTGATATGTCATTAAGCACCAATGCCTCACCTTCAGTTCTCTTATCAGAGTACAATAGTGGCCACCTTGTATAATGTCTGATATATCATTAAGCACCAATGCCTCACCTTCAGTTCTCTTATCTGAGTACAATAGTGGCCACCTTGTGTAATGTCTGATATGTCATTAAGCACCAATGCCTCACCTTCAGTTCTCTTATCTGAGTACAATAGTGGCCACCTTGTGTAATGTCTGATATGTCATTAAGCACCAATACCTCACCTTCAGTTCTCTTATCTGTGTACAATAGTGGCCACCTTGTATAATGTCTGATATATCATTAAGCACCAATGCCTCACCTTCAGTTCTCTTATCTGAGTACAATAGTGGCCACCTTGTGTAATGTCTGATATATCATTAAGCACCAATGCCTCACCTTCAGTTCTCTTATCTGTGTACAATAGTGGCCACCTTGTGTAATGTCTGATATATCATTAAGCACCAATGCCTCACCTTCAGTTCTCTTATCTGTGTACAATAGTGGCCACCTTGTATAATGCCAATATATCATTAAGCACCAATACCTCACCTTCAGTTCTCTTATCTGAGTACAATAGTGGCCACCTTGTATAATGTCTGATATGTCATTAAGCACCAATACCTCACCTTCAGTTCTCTTATCTGTGTACAATAGTGGCCACCTTGTATAATGTCTGATATGTCATTAAGCACCAATGCCTCACCTTCAGTTCTCTTATCTGAGTACAATAGTGGCCACCTTGAGTACTGTCTGATATATCATTAAGCACCAATGCCTCACCTTCAGTTCTCTTATCTGAGTACAATAGTGGCCACCTTGAGTACTGTCTGATATATCATTAAGCACCAATGCCTCACCTTCAGTTCTCTTATCTGAGTACAATAGTGGCCACCTTGTATAATGTCTGATATATCATTAAGCACCAATGCCTCACCTTCAGTTCTCTTATCTGAGTACAATAGTGGCCACCTTGTGTAATGTCTGATATATCATTAAGCACCAATGCCTCACCTTCAGTTCTCTTATCAGAGTACAATAGTGGCCACCTTGTATAATGTCTGATATGTCATTAAGCACCTTCAGTTCTCTTATCTGAGTACAATAGTGGCCACCTTGTGTAATGTCTGATATATCATTAAGCACCAATGCCTCACCTTCAGTTCTCTTATCTGTGTACAATAGTGGCCACCTTGTATAATGCCAATATATCATTAAGCACCAATACCTCACCTTCAGTTCTCTTATCTGAGTACAGTTGTGGCCACCTTGTATAATGTCTGATATGTCATTAAGCACCAATGCCTCACCTTCAGTTCTCTTATCTGTGTACAATAGTGGCCACCTTGTATAATGTCTGATATATCATTAAGCACCAATGCCTCACCTTCAGTTCTCTTATCTGAGTACAATAGTGGCCACCTTGTATAATATCTGATATGCCATTAAGCACCAATGCCTCACCTTCAGTTCTCTTATCTGAGTACAGTTGTGGCCACCTTGTATAATGTCTGATATGTCATTAAGCACCAATGCCTCACCTTCAGTTCTCTTATCTGAGTACAGTTGTGGCCACCTTGTATAATGTCTGATATGTCATTAAGCACCAATGCCTCACCCTCAGTTCTCTTATCTGAGTACAATAGTGGCCACCTTGTGTAATGTCTGATATGTCATTAAGCACCAATGCCTCACCTTCAGTTCTCTTATCAGAGTACAGTTGTGGCCACCTTGTATAATGTCTGATATGTCATTAAGCACCAATGCCTCACCTTCAGTTCTCTTATCTGTGTACAATAGTGGCCACCTTGTGTAATGTCTGATATGTCATTAAGCACCAATGCCTCACCTTCAGTTCTCTTATCTGAGTACAATAGTGGCCACCTTGTATAATGTCTGATATATCATTAGGCACCAATGCCTCACCTTCAGTTCTCTTATCTGAGTACAATAGTGGCCACCTTGAGTACTGTCTGATATATCATTAAGCACCAATGCCTCACCCTCAGTTCTCTTATCTGAGTACAATAGTGGCCACCTTGTATAATGTCTGATATATCATTAAGCACCAATGCCTCACCCTCAGTTCTCTTATCTGAGTACAATAGTGGCCACCTTGTATAATATCTGATATGCCATTAAGCACCAATGCCTCACCTTCAGTTCTCTTATCTGAGTACAATAGTGGCCACCTTGAGTACTGTCTGATATATCATTAAGCACCAATGCCTCACCTTCAGTTCTCTTATCTGAGTACAATAGTGGCCACCTTGAGTACTGTCTGATATATCATTAAGCACCAATGCCTCACCCTCAGTTCTCTTATCTGAGTACAATAGTGGCCACCTTGAGTACTGTCTGATATATCATTAAGCACCAATGCCTCACCTTCAGTTCTCTTATCTGAGTACAATAGTGGCCACCTTGTATAATGTCTGATATATCATTAAGCACCAATGCCTCACCTTCAGTTCTCTTATCTGAGTACAATAGTGGCCACCTTGTATAATGTCTGATATATCATTAAGCACCAATGCCTCACCTTCAGTTCTCTTATCTGAGTACAATAGTCTTGATTTGTATTCAAAATGAGTCGACAATTTGCTGCGAATTTCTACCCAGCATATCAACATTTGTTGCCATTTTTTTTCTGACACCAATCAACTTAGAGTAGAATATCCTAATAACCTAAACTTGGTGAAATAATGAGTTGTTGAAACATCAAATTTGTGTTATAATTTCTGTATTGCTGAAGGCAATTACAAAAATAAATGTTTTGCAGCTCAGCAATGTGTGGCACCTGGCATTTGCCTATAAACCTTAACTGAGTAATTGTGTTAGAAAAAAAGTTTCATATTGATATATGGCCACTGGCTACACTCGCTCAGCTGGGTTAGATCTGTTATTAATGGATGTCTACTGTTTGGTCAGATCTGTTATTAATGGATGTCTACTGTTTGGTCAGATCTGTTATTAATGGATGTCTACTGTTTGGTCAGATCTGTTATTAATGGATGTCTACTGTTTGGTCAGATCTGTTATTAATGGATGTCTACTGTTTGGTCAGATCTGTTATTAATGGATTTTTATTATTTGATGAGATCTGTTATTAATGGATGTCTACTGTTTGGTCAGATCTGTTATTAATGGACGTCTACTGTTTGGTCAGATCTGTTATCAATGTATATCTACTGTTTGGTTAGATCTGTTATTAATGGATGTCTTCTGTTTGGTGAGATGTGTTATTAATGGATGTCTTCTGTTTGGTGAGATGTGTTATTAATGGATGTTTGTTGTTTGTGTGTTACAGGAGTACTAGCAGGTCATGACAACAGAGTAAGCTGCCTGGGCGTCACAGAAGATGGCATGGCAGTAGCCACGGGATCCTGGGACAGCTTCCTCAAGATATGGAACTAAATAACCCCCCTCTCTACTCGTACCCATACCCTCGCCCCGCCCCTACAACAACGCCCCCTATCATCATTGACTGTCCGCATCGCGGCTGAGTCATCACTAATAATGGATATGTACTATTTATGATTACTATAAAGATTAATAATATCAGTGATGATGAAGAAGAAGGAATCGAGATCATGATGTGATTATTACTATTATTCATATATAAATGGCCGCATGCCATTAGAGAGAGTGGGACTTTTTGTAATAACCGTCATCTGAATGAGGCCCGGTTACTGGCGCCCTCTATCATTCAACACCAGCAGAATCTACATGGCATGCTTGTTATTATTTGTGCTACCGTGCTGCCACCTGTTGACAGACGGCCTTCGACAGAGACTGACTAGTATGTATTATATGTTACAAAAAAAAAGTAAACATGTTTGGTGTAAGCAACACTATACACCATTTCTACGTGTCATACAAAAAGGACCAACTAGACGTTTTTAAATATGGTAAATTTATGCTAATGCTAGACGAGCCCAGCCACAGAAATACCCAAACCTCCAGCAGCTATTATGCAATTGTGACTTTGACGCCACGAGGCAGTGAGAGTGCTGGTGATTGTGGGTGTTTACACAGGAACGGACCAAAAGTTTGAAGTATTATGCTTTCCCTATGTCATGTCTAGTCAAGTATCAAAACAAACTGCAGTGGAGTCTTTACTGATTATCATCGTAACAAGAATGATACCTACTACTTAAAAGCATCACCAAATGTTACTGGAGTCGCGCCGCAGTGCCCTCTAGTGGCGGTCTCCTCGTTGAAATCCACACTGAATAACGGAGGAATGATAAAATAGACTTCAAACATGGATCCCTCAGTGGCAGCGCTCACTGGGGGCACAACAATCTTGCATTCTGACTTTGTATTAAATGTAAATGAATCATGAATGAAATTTGTATACTATTGTGCTACACAGTAGGAGGTTGGGACATATGTGTATATCTTAATACAGAAGTTAATACTAATTGGAAAAGAAGGAAGGAAGGAAGGAAGGCAGGCAGAGAACCATGACGGCCCATGGTAGAGACAAGGTGTTGTAATACATGCCATAAACTATTGTATTGTAGTAGCTTGTAAAAGTGTTCAGTGTCAAGACAAAACTAAACCCCCTTTTTTTCAATTTTGATTTCTTTTTTTTTTTTTTTTTTTTTTTGGGAGGGGGGAAATAATTTCATTTGAAACCTTTGCCCCTGTACACTGCTCGACCGCCCGAGAGTGAGAATCGTATCTATGGTTACGGAGGCTTGAAGTGTACGCATCAGACAGCAGTGACTAGCTCAACCTAAAGTCACCACCCCCTGGTCATATTGGTCAGCGGGACCCCGTGTATATCTTTTGTTATTTGGCCACTGCTGTCTGATCATACAGGCTCGACCTCCGTGGCCAGCCAACCCTCTCTTAAGGTATAATATCACCATGCCACCTAGTCTACAGTACTCTTACTATGGTAACCTGGTGCTGTTCTGCCTTAATATCTGCTGTATGAATGCAACATATGTAGAATATAATTTATCTCAATGTTAGCATACCACATGGAGCCACACTGGCTCTGGTGTGTTTCAACACAATCTCTATATATACATTTGTGTTATTTGGGACCATGGTCGAGCTTTGAAAATTCCGATGATTCTCATTGTGAACGTCTGTAACTTGCATAACTTCATATACTTTTTTTTTTAGCTCCTTGTAAGGTGAAATCACGATTTGCACAAAATCAGCCTCAATTTCACTCTTTTATTACTTAATTCAATGGCAGTAGTGTTTTTCAAAGACAACTTTTTTGTTCTTGGAAAATATTACATTGGTAAATATTCCCGAAAAGTATAAAGCTATGAATTGCGCGCCTGCTAGTACAAGGTCGTTACAAGGTGTACTACTAGGTAAACACATTTTTCTAATGTAGTCTAGAAGACTATGATGGTATTTTGAAAATGGCCGATATGTTCACTATTATATGAAATGAAATGAAAGAGAAACTATTTATTTGAACGGCTATATATGTGATTTGATATATTAAGATTTCATACATGTACACTTATTTTTACCTAGTGTAAATGGTCTAATGTTTAGCTTTGTTCCAGTGCTTCAGTTTTATATCATTTCGCTAATATAATTGCTAAAAAAAAAGATGAATAAATTGGGGAGAGTTACGTCGACTTACCTCCATTATTTTGATGCAAAGTGTCATTTTAAACAACTTTGAGGAAGAAAAAAGTTGTGTGAAATGGCATGCCTCCCTATGAACCTTGTACAATGTAATTCTGTCACTAACAAACCAGCCGACGTAGCTTTCACCCAGGGTTGATTTTACTAGAAAATATACAAGTACCACAACTATTATTATATATATATTTTTCATGGTCCGCGATGAACTATGAAGCACACGTGTAAAATGATGGTCAAAGAAATAGCAGCTAGTATATGACCTTGATTTATTTGTACTAAGTGTTGGCAGTTTGATTTCCGTAGTGGGATTTGGAAGGAAAATCCCTTCATTTATTCTGTAGCGGGATTGATGGTGAATCCTTACTGGCACTCACAGCGTGTAAAGTAGTGTAATTCTCTAGTGTCGAATAAATTGAAAGCATTTTTGATGAGTGTGAAAAAAAAACGTAAATATGGTTACGATGTACGTAGCTTTTTTCTCTGTACAGTACTCCTGTCTTGCTTCTCATTCAGATGAGCAGAACATGATATCAAACATGAAACAATTCACAAGCATATAACTAAGATCAGTGGTGATGTGATGGAAGCATCACTGGAATCTCATCTGCTTCTCCAGGCAAGGCCACTCTTAACCGTCTCTGGAGTAGAAGCCAAATCTAAATAATAGATCGCCACACGTTTGGTATATTATTTGTCCATAGACAAAACTAAAACAAAAAAACAAAAATGAAATAACCTAACTAACGAATGAATACAGGCACGGCATGGATTGCTTGTAAACTGGTGGGTGAGACCGGAGGAGGTGATTATAACCGCATGGTCTGCCCACACGTACAACACAAACAACCAATGTCAACACTGCTGTAGACGACGTTTAGATGCCAACAGACGCCTATTTCAGTTTGTGTAAGCTTCACCGGTTCAGGGTGAACGTTTGGTTGGTCAGACATATTGGTTCTCTGTATGGTAGATCCAAGCAGGCTGTTTAAACGAGCACACTTGGGTCTCGATCAGTCTGGGCCTCTCGTCCTGTCAGTCATACCTCAGTCACGGCATAATGCGATCCCAGGGCTCTCGTAGTGTCCACAATATGCGTGACCAAATATAGGTTTGCCCTGAACTATTCACTTGTGAAGATAAGTACAGCGTTGGCCAAATGTGGCCCAAAGTATATAGCCTGTCACATCCTATGTGTGAAAATGA
The DNA here is from genome assembly GCA_949316495.1 of Amphiduros pacificus. Taxonomy (NCBI): domain Eukaryota; kingdom Metazoa; phylum Annelida; class Polychaeta; order Phyllodocida; family Hesionidae; genus Amphiduros; species Amphiduros pacificus. Next base: position 27,127,645 of record OX439012.1, read on the forward strand.
GTATTATGTATGTGTCATGTAATTTACCTTGTCAAATAAAGCTATTCGTCTTTAAATAACAACTCTGCCTCCTGTTGAATCTTGTTATAACAGCTAATTATAATTAGGGATATGGCATCAAACTATCAAAATGAAACCTGATATTCCACTGCATAGTATGAAATTGCCAATTAAACATATTATATCTGTCATTAAATATCCTTCTTCTATTCACAACATGAAATCATTTGAATCCTTTTCATTTCTCATCCCTTTCATAATATTTAGGTTTGAGTAATTTTCAGGTTTTATAAACAAAACCCTTATTTATAGACAACAGGACATCAAACTCCAGTCATTTCTTGGTATAAAAAGTCCTATAAACCAGATTTAATACTACCAGACTCTTGGTATATGGTATATAAATACCATGCCCCATTGTGTCTGACCTCTCTGGAAAACTCCCCGAGGGATGAAGGTGCAAGATATATTTGTGATTGGGGTTTTACATCACTTTTAACATTATTTCAGTCATTTCGTGATGAGACCAACTTGTAGCAGATATAGTGCTGCCTCACTGAATTGTCATGTTGTAGGTCCTTGACATGACAACCCGCCCGGTCACAGATTTACAAGGACAACGGGTTAACCCTTTGGCATGGGCCTCAGCTCATGTGAAGTTGTATCATGAATTCAATCTCGGCACGGCCAGGGATCAACCTTACTTAAAGTTCACAATCCATTATTAAATCTTTAAATCATCAGTTTCTTTGCAAATGAGTCTCAGCTCTGAAAATCACTCAAATAAAAACCCAAATATGAAGATTTCGTCTTTGTTTTTTTATCTGAAATCATTATTTTTATATTTCATATATTTTCAAGAACACCAATATATATTTTGAACAACATATTTTCATCAACACCAAATTAAATATGCTCAAAAATGCATATACTGACCCAATTCAATTGATGGCAATTTGCAATTATTATTACTACAACAAATGGTTATTTATAATTGGAGTCGCAATGCATATTAAGATTAAAATTTACCCCAAACATATAGAGATAAATCATTTATAGAATAAAATATTAAATTAAACAAGTGTTGATTTTAAAAAATCAAGCTCGCGTAAGTTTTCAAAATCCCAAGACAAAATCCAACAAAAATTTTCTTACTCTACCACGCACTTACAAATCAGTTCTCAAACAAAAGCGACATCTGACGGTGTAAGCAGAATTATTTAGCCAAAACATGGCTGCCATGGACCGATAATCGGGGTATGCTCCATAGACTTAAGCTTAATCAGTCAAAACCTCGAACATCTAGCCCTAAAGGCAAAACAAACGCGAGCGAAAAGAAATAATTTCTCAATTTTAATGATAATGATGTAAGGGTAAAATTAACCAAATACAGGGTCATAAGTTGGTTTAACTGTGGTTGCTTTGGATGGTCTAGTATGTTATATATTATTCCCTAAGCTTGTATGATGGGAGTTTTAGATCTGTCATATACACAGGTCATTATGTTTGAATGTTTATGATAAAAAAACATTTTTTATAGTTTATTTTATATGTGTTCAATGTAGCAAAAATATCTGCCTAACTCTTTTGAAATATTTTATCAAATCAATCGCATGATTATAGTTATAACATACCACTTTATCATGACTCCATCTTATGAACTTGCCTCTGTCATTACCACTGTTAGTCAACCAATATGAATTTGTTATATACTGAATTTGCAACATAACATTAGAATGTATTTGTAAAAGGTTGTCACATTAGCCTGTCCTAGCAACTTTCTGATTCATGTTTATCAATCAATCAATCAATCAATCAATCAATCAATCAATCAATCAATCAATCAAGTGAGAATCAGATAATCCAGAGACATTTAGCTTTAGATATCTCTGAATAATCTTATCTTAATTTTGTGTTTTCCAATTTGAGATATTCTGTAAACCATGGATTGCATAAGGATCATTACAATTTTATTCACAAATTTATATGATGTGAATAAAACATGTAACACGACAATTTCTTAATTGCATATCAAAATGTTAACAAAGCAGCTCTGGTATCAAAGACTGTGTGGATCCACACCGTCCACCAGAGGCGCACTATTACTGATAGGTTCACCACGACGCCCTCTGGTGGAGTACAGAGCATTTCTGCACTGGCACCCTATCATCATTAAATGGAGGACCAGTCAAATTCTGACAAATAAACAAAAACATTATAACTCTGAATGAACTCTGGAACTGAGCAGGTAAGACGAATCTGAGTTTGGATAGAAAAGAGAATCATTTATTTAAAATTAATTTCTAAATTGTCCATGCGGATGTTATTAAAGAGTGATTAAGTACTTGTAACCTTTGTCATCACATAACTGTCCTTATGTTAATGAGAATCCAATTAATATTTTGCTGATTACGACTATAGTTATGACAAGACAGTGACAGCAGATATGTAAAATGACGGCCTGGAATGGGGTTAATTCTGAGCTAGTTGCAATGGACTTTCCTGCTTATGAAGTTTTCACTTTGATCCTTTTACTGCTAGGGACAGTGCAATGGTGGTATAAATGCTTAATTAATCATCTTACAATTTGTTGACATTTAATTTGGATATTAGCATCATCTGAGGGTTTGTCAGGTAAGAAAACTCCTCAATTGCCGTCTGTAGCTCCATTGTCGTCTGTAGCTCTGTTGTCGTCTGTAGCTCTGTTGTCATCTGTAGCTCCGTTGTCATCTGTAGCTCTGTTGTTTGTAACTCAGTTGTCATCTGTAGCTCTGTTGTCATCTGCAGCTCTGTCGTCTGTAGCTCCGTTGTCGTCTGTAGCTTTGTGGTCGTCTGTGGCTCTGTGGTCGTCTGTAGCTCCGTTGTCATCTGTAGCTCTGTGGTCGTCTGTAACTCAGTTGTCATCTGTAGCTCTATGGTCGTCTGTAGCTCCGTTGTTGTCTGTAGCTTTGTGGTCGTCTGTAACTCAGTTGTCATCTGTAGCTCTGTTGTCTAACTCAGTTGTCATCTGTAGCTCTGTGGTCGTCTGTAGCTCCGTTGTCGTCTGTAGCTTTGTGGTCGTCTGTAGCTCCGTCGTCATCTGTAGCTCTATGGTCGTCTGTAGCTCTGTGGTCGTCTGTAGCTCCGTTGTCGTCTGTGGCTCTGTGGTCGTCTGTAGCTCTGTTGTCATCTGTAGCTCTGTGGTCGTCTGTAGCTCCGTTGTCGTCTGTAGCTTTGTGGTCGTCTGTAGCTCCGTTGTCGTCTGTGGCTTTGTGTTCGTCTGTAGCTCCGTTTTCGTTTGTAGCTCTGTTGTCATTGGCTGTACCAAGAGGATATTAGCAGCATCTGACGGTCTGTCAGATAAGAAAACTCCTTAATGGTCAAATAGCCTTCTTGAAGTAGATTTTGTGAATGTTGGGGGTTGAGTTCACCTAGCCAAGGTGGGAGTGAGTTTATTTTGGGGAGAGACTTCTCTGTTATTGGTATTTGTCTTTATATATTACCATAATAACATCACAGAGGTTTTATAGTAGAACAGCTGCCAAACAACCAGTGACCAAATGTTGTGTCATATGTGTTTATTACATCAAGACTCAAATTTTATTTATTTGGCCAAACAATATTACTTCAGAAATATGATAAAATATGATAATAGTCAGGAATAACATGCCAGGGAGTCCCCTATTGACATAGGATGGAGCCCATCACTATCACTGGGCCAGCACCCGGTAAAGATATCCGATTTAGTTCCTTATGTATACAGAAGTATTTAAAATGTCACTACATTACCCTACTACATATGTCACAAGATTATCAATGCATAATATGCTAATTTTATGGTGGTATCAGCCAATCATATTGCAGCAACAGTGACACCAAATGACAGTTGATAAAATTCCTTTCAGAATAGAAATCAAAAGTGTATCGATTTCCATTCATAGGATTTGAGAAATGATCATACTATAGTATTCGTTTATTAACATCTGCTGTACCACATGGTAAAGTTCTGTATGAAGTCTGTACATCTCTACATTTTTATAAGTTTTCTTATTACCCCTAGTTATACAATGATTATATCTTTCCTTTTTAAGAGTTACAAATTTCAATATCATCATAATCAGGTGTAATCTGTCCTGGTTCCAGACCAGTTTCTCTAAATAAAAAAGAAACTTGTTTCTGATTTCCGTACTTACACTACCGTAGTTCAAACCAGCCACCATAAAGTTGTTTGTCTAACCTTCTGGGTGAAAAGACATGGTTTCAATTATAACTTCATTCAGATATATCCATTCTCTGTATATTTGATCACTTTTAATAAAAATGTATCATTTTTCAGGATGCGTTATCAGGAACAAGTTTATTATTATTTTTGGCCTAACAGCGGACAAGCTGTGATCAATGGCAGTTCTGGTCTATTTCATTGGCAGAAACTGGTCACTGACAAGTAATAATAATAATACCTTTATTTGCACATAAAAAGCATGGCAATAAATAATGTGATTGGACTTGTGATACTGTTTTTCTTATTTCAGGTGAAGCAGAGAACACACCAGTAGCTGATTCAAGATAAGGTCTTTAAAAAAAGAATCTTCTTTCAAATTTCCTACTTAATGTATGTCACAGTGAACGAAAGTTCTTATGGGCTTTCAAGGAAAAAGTCACACTTTAAAAATTGCAGGTAAATTTTATGTGTATTTTGCAGTTCTCAATTTATTTGATCATGTAAAAATAAATCAAAACAAGAAAATTCTTTCCCCTATCCTTTTTTGAGGGGCATGTTATCAGAAACAAGATTATTTTTTTGTTTAGCCTAATTTGAGAGCTTCGACACCAGCATGAGCACGGAGTCTGACAATCGAGAGGTCGAGGCCGTGATCTACTTGGATCTGACCTTTGAGTACAGACCCAGAGATAACTACAAGGACTATTATGAGAAAAGAGTCAATGTATCAGATTTGGAAACTTTGAAGAAGGACCTAAAAGATATTTTATCTGAAAACAAAGATATTCCTAAAGAATGCATATCTGTTGAAGACATTATCTACCTCAAGAAACCTAAGATATCTTTGTTGTCAAGCAATGATATGCTGCATTTATTGGCTGACTACAAAGCCAACGGGCAGCCGGTCAGACTTGGTGTGGTGTGGTCAGTGGCTGACGATAAAGAGAAAGAGAAAACAAGAGTCATTGAAGAAAAGATGGAAAGTCAACCAGGTGTTGGAAATGATTTGGATAAAAATTGTTATATGATATTTGAGAAGTATCAGGATGAAGAAAATTTGAATAGTCAAGTTCAGGGTTACATTTCAGAGCCAGATTGCAAGCAGGCAGAGTTTGGCGACAATATGGTCGATGTGACAGTGTTTAATGGAATTCATAAAGACACAAAGAAACCATTGCATCTCAGTGAGCACATTGATGGGAGAGTGGATTTTACGGACATCGAGAGCGTGAAGAAGGATCTGGCTGAACTGGTGTCGGTGCGGAGTGGAGAGAGCGCAGAACTCATCTTGATCACTGATATATATTATTACCCCCCACGGAGGTCTCCAGAACCAATCCTCAACAACTTTGATGCCATGAAGGTTTTTGATCATTTTAAAGCAAAGCAAACCAGAATGAAACTGGGAATAACGTGGTCTCTTGTAAATGACACAAAAAAACATGATGCTCCATCGTACAAGATTGCAGATGGCAAAAATGGTTTTGTGATGTCTCCTTCTCTAGATTTAACACAAACAATTATGGAAAATAGACAAATTGACCCGTACATTGCTGAGAAAAAGTTGGAACAAAATGCTATAGGTATTATGATTTATGACAAGTTGAACACATTTAACAAACCAAAGGACAAGACTCAGTACATTATGGCAACTGTAAATATGACAAATTTGGAAATATTTCGTGCAGGAATACAGTATGCATTATCGCAGGAATACAGACTCTCTCCAGAATCAGTTTCTGTTGATAAAATCTTCCAGTACAGTGTGAGGAAATCTCCGCAGTTAGTCCTGGAGGAATGTGATGTGATCCGCGGCCTGGCGGCATTCCGGTCCACCTTCCAGAGGGTCAAATATGGAATTGTGTGGTCCCAGAAACCCTCTGCTGTGGACGTCGATCGTGAAGGCAGGAGCAGAATATATTATGCAGATTTGCCAAGCCAGCCGCAGGACGGAGTCCTTGTGAAGCAAGGTAAGCAGTTAACCCCTAAAGGACTGGAATATTCATTTCTCTCTTAATTATGCTTAATATTCTTAATAAACATATGTGAATTTAATATACTTTGTATACTTTATAGAACCAGAAGACAGAGACCAAGGTGCATTTCAGTCAGAGTTTTCCCTCCAGATGTCACCACTTGACCTTCTCTCCAACATAAACAACCTGTGGGTCAAGGACATTTGCTGTGACATTGACCTTGTATGTGAAGGAGGAGTCATTGTTAAAGGTCACAGGGTCATATTGGCAGCTGGATCTTCATACTTTCAAATGTCTGAACACTCTCTAGAAGATCTTTCCATTTATAATTTCACTGACACACCTGCAGACGTTATGCAAAGTGTATTTGGATTTTTGTATGGCAATACTTTGAACCTGAATAAGCAGAACATTGTTGAAATTCTCTCACTGGCTCAAAGATTGGGAATAGACCAGATAATAGATGCTTGTGAAAACCTGATTACTCCCACAGAACTAAGTCTGGAAAATATAACAGAACTCGGTGCACAAACTCAAGAAAATGCAACAGAACTTGCTGAAAGTCCAGAAAATGTGACAGAACTTGATGAAACTCCAGAAAATGCAACAGAACTTGATGAAACTCCAGAAAATGCCACAGAACTTGATGAAAGTCCAGAAAATGCAACAGAACCTGATGAAAGTCCAGAAAATACACCAAAACCTGGTGAGCAAAGTCAAGAAAATACAATGGAATCCAATGAACAGAGTCTAGAAAATACAACAGAGTTTGATGAAGGAAGTGCAGAAAATATAACAGAACCCAATGAGGAAATTATAGAAAAAAGAAAAAGAAAAAGAGCACCAGGAAACAACATGCCAACAAAAAGAAGGAAAACTAGCAATTTTGGGAAAGAGAAATTATTGTTTAAATATGAATGCTTTGTTTGTCATGATCAGTTTACTTTGAGGAGGGATTTGAAGTCCCATATGGGAGACATCCATGGTCATCAAGATCAGTACCAATGCATCATTTGTCAGGCCAGGTTTAAACTGAAGAAGGAACTCCAAAGACACGAGATGGAGATACACGGAAACAGGAAGATGGTGACCTCTAGACCACGAAAGTCACTTTCAAAATATGACTGCTCGGTTTGCAAAGCACAGTTTCAGTTGAAGAAAGATTTGCGCGCTCATACTCTTCAAAATCATCCAGAAGATCCGGATGATTCCAAAAATCAGTTCCAGTGTGAGACGTGCCAGGAAAAGTTCAAGCACAAAAGAGACCAGCGCAACCATGAATTAGAGAAACATGGTGACCGTAAAATGAGGGGTCTCTCAGCGTCCGCTTTCTGCGACATCTGCATGATGTCAGTCAAAGGTCAAGAACTTGTGCTTCATAAGATCAGCAGCCATGACGTTGGACTCGAGTTCATCCAGGACGAGAAGTGTTCCCTTTGTGAAGTGTCTTTTAAATACAAAGAAGAACTCAAAGCTCACATGAAAAATGTGCACAATTTACATATAGTTTATTGTGAAGAAACTGACTGTAATGAAACTTTTGATGTGTCAAATGCCCAAGCAATAGATGACCATGCTGTAGAAAATCATGGCAAGGTCAAGATGAAGTGCCAGTTTTGTGAATTCCAGTCCCCATTTTACAAAGTTCTTTGGAAACATTCAGCAAAAATGCACAGAAAAGTCATGTGCACAATCTGTGATAAGCAATACACGAGTCGGGAATGGAAGAAGATATTCACACACATGCTGAGAGCTCACAAGATCATTCCGGAAAATACAGAGTTGAAAAAATGTCAGGAGTGTGGATTCCGGACGTACCAGGGTAACATCTTGCTGAACCACCTGAGAATGATTCACAACTCCACCCCAGTCAGCTGCCACATCTGCGGCAAGACATTCAAAAACGTCCAGTAAGTTGTCATTTCAAATGTATTTGTCCTAAATCATCTTTTTTAAATATATAGATTTGACTAGATACTGACTATGACAACATGGCGTGTGCTGTCATTCTGTCTGTCAACTTTGATCTTCTTCGCTGTAACTACTACCTGGAATGTGTATTCAGATGATGTGTTTTCAGGGGGCTCAGATCTTTCTCCATTTTGTTATTCTTTTTTTTTATAATTTAATAGCTATCACTAAGTTTTCAAGGAGGCGGCCATTTTGAATAACAGTGAAAATATTGATTGGTTAATATTATCATCTGCTCAAGTCTGCTTTTGAAAAGGATTTAAAGATCATTTATGAAGCAGTTTCCAGAAAATGTTCACAAACATTGCAAAAAGCAATGATTGCTGTCAAAATACATTTGTCATGATATATATTTATAAATTTATATATACAAGACTCGCACCAGTCCAAACCTTCAACAATTTTTCTTCCTGACCTTGTTTCAGTTCCTTCAAAGGTCACTATGAGTGGTGTGGGAAGAAAGAACGTTTCATGTGCAGCTACTGCGGAAAAAAATTTAACCAGAAGGAACGTCTAAACAGACATGAACAACTTGAACATGAAGGGGGATCGCTGAACTACCAATGTGAACAATGCCCCTATGCAAACGACTACTACCCACACTTTGAGAGTAAGTACCATATGCACCTGTCAGTACTCCCGGTCAGTACTACCCACACTTTGAGAGTAAGTACCATATGCACCTGTCAATACTCCCGGTCAGTACTACCCACACTTTGAGAGTAAGTACCATATGCACCTGTCAGTACTCCCGGTAAGTACTACTCATACTTTGAGAGTAAGTACCATACGCACCTGTCAGTACTCCCGGTCAGTACAACCCACACTTCAAGTACTTATCAGGTTTAGAATCTTGAGAATAATAGAAAGACAGTTATAGGTGTAATAAACAAATTCAAAAGAAATGACATATCAAACATATGTTTTTACTACTGTGAGTGAAGCTTTCATGTCTACTTAGTTCCCCCAAGTGTGACACACCAGGTGGCAGCAGGGACTATTCAAGCAGGGAGAATTAGATTGTAACAAGTGATGACATTGTCCCTTTGTTTTCAGATCACATGTTTCACAAGCACCAGGTGGTGCCAGAGGGAAAATCAGTCATTTCATGTGAAATCTGCGGATATCAAACTGTCGACCAAAAGTACCTCACCACGCATCACGTCAAGAAAGTCCATGACAGTAAGTAAATCTGGTCTTGATCAAATGTCATTTTTAATATTGTTTAATAGACTTCTATGCAATGAGTTCTCATCGCCCTTTGATGCAATGCAATGCATTTCTCCAACCATGTTTAGAACAGCAGTGAGACTTAGATGGTGACAGGCAAGATGGTTTAGCATGTTTTACTATGTTTACAGAGAGGTTAATGTATGTTGCTATGGTTACAGAGAAGTTAACATGTTGCTATGGTTACAGAGAAGTTAACCCATGTTGCTGTGGTTACAGAGAATTTAATGTGTGTTGCTATTGTTACAGAGAAGTTAATATGTGTTGCTGTGGTTACAAAGAAGTTAATGCGTAATGCTATGGATACAGAGAAGTTAACATGTGTTGCTATGGTTACAGAGAAGCGTGATAAAGTGAAGTGCGTGGAGTGTGGTGTATCCCTGTGGAGCACGAGTCTCAGATCCCACATGAAGATTCATGAGCATCCGGTACTGAAACCGTTCCACTGTTTCTATCCGGATTGCAGCTACAGCGGTCGCTTCCAGGTAACGGCTCATGTGTGGCATCTAATTTAGAATTCTCACTGCTTGGGTTTCAACGTTTGTGATCCACCAGGTGTCATATACAGTGCGTGCTAGGATACGTCTGTAGACATGACAGCTGATATGATGACTACCATTCTGTATGCATTTTGTTATCTATATTTTGGCAACAAATGCACATACAGAACTTATATGGGAAGGTGTGATTTTATTTTACAGAGGAATCTTGGTCAACATTTACTGTCTTCTCATCTTCTGCTGGGAGAGAAGCCATATCAGTGTACACACTGTGCCTATAGATCAGGCATCTACGGCAATGTGACTAAACATATAGAGGTACAACACTGTGGTAAGTGAAGGCCTATAGATCAGGCATCTACGGCAATGTGACTAAACATATAGAGGTACAACACTGTGGTAAGTGAAGGCCTATAGATCAGGCATCTACGGCAACGTGACCAAACATATAGAGGTACAACACCGTGGTAAGTGAAGGCCTATAGATCAGGCATCTACGGCAATGTGACTAAACATATAGAGGTACAACACCATGGTAAGTGAAGGCCTATAGATCAGGCATAATGGCAACGTGACTAAACATATAGAGGTACAACACCATGGTAAGTGAAGGCCTATAGATCAGGCATCTACGGCAATGTGACTAAACATATAGAGGTACAACACCATGGTAAGTGAAGGCCTATAGATCAGGCATCTACGGCAATGTGACTAAACACATAGAGGTACAACACCGTGGTAAGTGAAGGCCTATAGATCAGGCATCTACGGCAATGTGACTAAACATATAGAGGTACAACACCGTGGTAAGTGAAGGCCTATAGATCAGGCATCTACGGCAATGTGACTAAACACATAGAGGTACAACACCGTGGTAAGTGAAGGCCTATAGATCAGGCATCTACGGCAATGTGACTAAACACATAGAGGTACAACACTGTGGTAAGTGAAGGCCTATAGATCAGGCATCTACGGCAATGTGACTAAACACATAGAGGTACAACACCGTGGTAAGTGAAGGCCTATAGATCAGGCATCTACGGCAATGTGACTAAACATATAGAGGTACAACACCATGGTAAGTGAAGGCCTATAGATCAGGCATCTACGGCAATGTGACTAAACACATAGAGGTACAACACCGTGGTAAGTGAAGGCCTATAGATCAGGCATCTACGGCAATGTGACTAAACATATAGAGGTACAACACCGTGGTAAGTGAAGGCCTATAGATCAGGCATATATGGCAATGTGACTAAACATATAGAGGTACAACACCATGGTAAGTGAAGGCCTATAGATCAGGCATATATGGCAACGTGACTAAACATATAGAGGTACAACACCATGGTAAGTGAAGGCCTATAGATCAGGCATATATGGCAACGTGACCAAACACATAGAGGTACAACACCGTGGTAAGTGAAGGCCTATAGATCAGGCATCTACGGCAATGTGACTAAACATATAGAGGTACAACACCATGGTAAGTGAAGGCCTATTGATCAGGCATATATGGCAACGTGACTAAACATATAGAGGTACAACACCATGGTAAGTGAAGGCCTATAGATCAGGCATATATGGCAACGTGACTAAACATATAGAGGTACAACACCATGGTAAGTGAAGGCCTATAGATCAGGCATATATGGCAACGTGACCAAACACATAGAGGTACAACACCGTGGTAAGTGAAGGCCTATAGATCAGGCATATATGGCAACGTGACTAAACACATAGAGGTACAACACCATGGTAAGTGAAGGCCTATAGATCAGGCATATATGGCAACGTGACCAAACACATAGAGGTACAACACCGTGGTAAGTGAAGGCCTATAGATCAGGCATATATGGCAACGTGACTAAACATATAGAGGTACAACACCGTGGTAAGTGAAGGCCTATAGATCAGGCATATATGGCAACATGACTAAACATATAGAGGTACAACACCATGGTAAGTGAAGGCCTATAGATCAGGCATATATGGCAATGTGACTAAACATATAGAGGTACAACACTGTGGTAAGTGAAGGCCTATAGATCAGGCATATATGGTAACGTGACTAAACATATAGAGGTACAACACCGTGGTAAGTGAAGGCTTGTGGTAAGTGAAGGCTTCCATATAGAGGTACAACACCGTGGTAAGTGAAGGCCTATAGATCAGGCATATACGCCAAGGTGACCAAACATATAGAGGTATAACACTGTGGTAAGTGAAGGCTTCATATGTAGAGGTGTAACGCTGAACAACGTCAGCATTACTAAAAAAAATAGATGAACAAGTATTACAGAAAAATTCTAATAAATATCAATAATTAAGTTCAAAACGTGTTTGGAATGCTTTATATCTAATGCTTTAACACAACTTTAATAGGAATCTCCTTAGATTGACAGTCATCGCCTATTATTTCTATGAGGTTTTCCTGTTGTTTCTCATCAGGGATGGAGAGACTTGTCCATCAACTTTGGGAACCTCCAAACCAGAACGATGTGATACTCTACATGACCAGTCACAAGGAGCATGATGTGAGGTGAGAAAAGGTGCAGTGGAAGGGTTGGCTAAAGAGTCAGATTGACTCTACCAGGATGGTACTCTGCTAAAAGTAGAGAAAGGGTTTCGCTTTTAAATGGGTCGAAGTGCAATCAGTTGCCAAGTTATTTATCCTAATGAAAACTATGAAAGGAAGTATCAAACAGGAAGTGTCAAACAAGAAGTCTCAAACAGGAAGTCTCAAACAGGAAGTGCACTTTCCTATTTAGTAATTCATATTTGACACTTTGACAATTTGGCATTTTGCTTCCATATCATGTCTATCAGCATTACTATCCTCTTTTGGTCTTTCTGGATGCATGCATGAATATTTTAAATCTATCCCTACATATGTCCTTTTGCTAAAAATAAAGTTTCTTAATAACGAAAAGTAAACTTATTTAATTGTGTTTTTTCTCTTTTTATTAAAGATCCTTTGAAGAATTCATGGCTGATGCATTGGAGAGAAGAGAAAATCAGCAGTCAACGAGTGTGACATAACTTCCTGTCACTGGCATGGTTGACCTGATTACCCACGACCTCTCCAGGCTGACTGTCCCAGTTAACTGCTTGATTGACCTCATTATGACACAATTATCAGTAAAGGTGTCATGGGCAACAACAGAGCTGCAGATGACAACAGAGCTGCGGATGACAACAGAGCTGTGGATGACAACAGAGCTGCGGATGACAACAGAGCTGTGGATGACAACAGAGCTGCAGATGACAACAGAGCTGCGGATGACAACAGAGCTGTGGATGACAACAGAGCTGTAGACGACAACACAGCTGTGGAGCTAATCAGTTGATTACCAATGTTTATCACACCATTTGACCTTGTTGGCACATGCAGGGGTCAGAGAATGACCTGATGTGAATATTTTTGAAAGACAGATATAATTTAAAGGCTTTGAAAATGGAACCACAGCTCTGTTGTTGTCTGCATGTTATTTGTTGTCAACTATATTCATGCGCAGTCAGAGTGATATAAACATTCAGAAAGTGATCAAATAGATATGTGCACTGTGTTATTCTTGAGACTTGCATGGACTATTTTTGCACTCTTTGATATAAATAATATATATTAACATTTTTTTATATACATTATTCCTTAAAGACCAACATAACTCCCATTTCAAACTCCAGACCATAAAATTCTTGTAACTTGCCACGAATTCTCTCCCTGTCAAAAAGACTGTTATTTGTCAGAGGTGTAAAGGCAATAATACTTGTCATAACTAGAGTTTGAAACGGCAAGGTGACCTTGATAAAGGCGACCTTGATAAAGGTGACCTTGATAAAGGCGACCTTGATAAAGGTGACCTTGATAAAGATGACCTATACAATGTTTATATAATGTTGATAAGTATACATATATTCTGTGATTTATTTAACCACAGATTTATAGTAATTTTCTATAAATGAAAATCATGTTTCTGATTGGCTGGTACTACTTAAATTCCATTGACAAGATGGCTGTCACCAGCAAAAATGATCACAAATTCAGTATAATTAAGAACAATTAAAGTATTAAAAGAATATCTCAAAATCTTCATTTCATTTCTTATATTTGATGATATTTTTAGATGTTTAATATATATTATGTCAGGGTTTCCTTCTCCCTTTAGATGTTATGGAATTCAAATATTATTTTCTTAATAAATTTTATATTAAAAGGTGTTTTATTAGTTTTATTTAATGAGGATCAAGAAAAATGTTACATTCAAGGAAATAATAAAAGTGTGCATAAATTACATGGAAATTGAATAAAGAATTACAATACAATTTATCATATGAGCTAAGGCATGTGCCTGTAGGTCATTCTGTCATCCTTGTAAATCTTTGACTGGGTGTGTTGTCATGTCAAGGACATGTGACATGACAATCCATGGAGGCAACATTATGTCTACCATAAGTAGGTCCCATCATGATATGACTGAAACATAGTTGAAAGTGATTTAAAAACCGCAAACAAACAAATCCCTCACTGCTTTATGTTTACCCACTGCTCTGATTATTAAACTGTGTGACTTTCTTTTTAACAGAAGCTACACTAGGTGGCACTCCAGGATAAAGTTCATCATCATCAGATATTACCTTTGCTGCGGAGTCAGCTGTATCATTTTCTTAGATATTGATATGGAATCCAATTAAAGATCACTCTCCCATTAAGGCATTGTTGTTTTTTTTAATTTTTATTATTATATTTGTCTATAGTGCTCAATGCACTAACATAAATCCTCCCTGCCCATTCATATTTTCTGCCACCAGAGGGCGACCTGGAGAGTGCCTGTGGTTGACAGTGTGTATTTATTTCTCGGATCTTAACGACAGTAGAAAAGTATTTTGAATTTCCTTTCATTTGAGATAAGCAAATTATTTTTGTGATAATTTAAACTCGATATGGGCTGAGCAGATGCAAGATGAGCTACCAGCAGGGCTGCATTCCCCCAGTTGCACGTCACACCCTGGGAAGCTGTTATGACTCACCTCGCCTGGCCTCCTATCGCTCAACCTATGCATCGCGCGATAGGCTACCAGTCAATCCGCTTCTGCGATCTCCAATGTTTTCTTTTTACAGACAGACACCTTTGGGATTTGGTCAACTCCAACAATGAACTGTAAGTATCAGCTACTATTCTAATTTTTCGGAAACCTGGATAGAATATTTAGTCTATTTTTTGTACACATGAAAAGGGGCATGGTCACAGCTGATAAAGTTTATCGAGTTCAACATCTCATTTTTACAGCTCTCATCAAAAGTCTGTGGAATAATTCAATGACACTTCCTGAGTCAAGTTTTTGTAGTGCATGTAAATTTCCTAAATGATTGGTAGGATATATGAGTGTAAACAAAAATACATATGTAATTTTAACACAAAGAGTAACTTAAGTTGATTACTCTCAGTCTAAATAAGCAGGATGTTAATGTTGTTGCATTTTTGGGGATTACATACATTTAGGGCTAATACACATAGGATTTGTACACTTATACAGCCGACGACAACTGACCTGCGGACGACAACAGAGCTGCGGTTCCATTTTCAAAGCCTATAAATTACCCCGTACTCTTGAAAATATTCACATCATGCCATTCTCTGACACCGGCATGTGCCCACAAGGCCAAATGGTGTGATAAACATCGATAATCATTCGATAAACTGAAACGCAGCTCTGTTGTCGTCCGTGGGTCAGTTGTCGTCGGCTATAACTTTGGCTGATAAATTGGATATTATCAATGGGGCTAAAGAACTGGGTGACATCATTGATTGAGAATGAATAATGTTGAGTTTTAACAAGCTTCATGATGTAAGTTATGTGAATGAGTCACTTTTATAGTGCGATATGCCACTATGACTCCTAGTGAATGTTTGGCAAGAATGCTGCCTCCTGCAGGCCCCTTCCTGGCTTGCCAAGTCTGGATAGTTGGTTGACATCAGGGAATTAAATGTCCATACCTTGAGTAGGAAACATACATGTACAATATCTTTTGTCTGATATCAGATCTTGCACTCTTGGCGTGGATGCCATTTGGTTTTGCCAAGTAAACTTATAGATAGATCATTGATACCATCTTAATGAATCATGAACTTTTGACCCCAGTATGTTGACCATATGGAATAACCTTTGTTATATAATATTTTTTAAAAAGAATGCAGATAGATGAGTCCGGAGGGAAAAAAAACTGATTAGTCTGGCCAATCAACAACATTTAAATAGGGTAGTCCATCAGGGTTAAAGTCAGGGTTAAAATTAGTGGCACAATGCGTGAAAAATATGTTATGTTGTTTCAAAACAGCAGGATTACTGACATTAATGTCATGATTTCAATGCTACACAATCATAATATTATTTTTTCTTCTTTTTTTTCAGAGGATGCTGAGGCCAAGCTACAATATCTTCTTTTCTGATAATGCCTCCTGTTTTGAAATATCACATAACAGAAAAGGAATATATTTCTATATATAAATTCTAAAATTATCATTTCTACTAGGGAATATTTATGAATATTTCTGATTATCATTGCCAGCATAAACATAGACATTTTTTATTGAATACAAAATTCCTTTTCAAAAGATTCCATATTTTGCTATATTACAAAGTATTTTGACTAAGAAGCCGTAATGGGAGAACACCAGGTGGAAGCACTGGTCTATTATGACCTTAATATTCACAAAAAACCTAAAAACAAATCAAGAAACTATTTCAAAAGAATATTTGACATGACAAGCATAGAAAACCTTCAATATGATATCAAAAAAACTATCTCCAAGAATGAAGGAATTCCAGAAGACATTATAGCTATTGAAGAGATGATTCACTATAGAAACAAAAAGGGGCAGAAATTGCTTGAACAGAGCAGCGATATTTTGCTGGTTCTAGCCGGATACAAGTCCAATGCTACGCCAGTCAAGCTGGGAGTGGTATGGTCGACGTCTGAAGCAACTCAACATGGTCTGCTTAGGGGCCAGAATGAACGTTTTATCAACATCGCTCCCGAGACAGAAGGTCAAGATTGGGAAACCACAGCGGCGGATGTCAAGCAAGAGGTCACGTTTGACATTAGCAAGGAGAGCTTACACGATGCTGATGACAACGACATGGACCTTAACCACACCGTCGAGGTGCAAGTGTTTGACGGGATCAAAGAAGATTCCAAGAAGCTAGCGGACAAGAACCGGTTCTTCTTTGGAAGAGTCAACTCGACCAGCATGGAGAGTCTCAAGGCAAGCATCGGGGAACTGATCTCGTGCCAGACGGGAGTCGGAGCAGACGTCGTGGACATCGCTGAGATATACCTGTACGCTCCGAGGAAGGCGCCGCAGCCTGTACTCAACAACTTCGACGCAATGAAGATCTCTGCTTCCTACAATGCCAAACCCACTCCCGTCAGGCTAGGGGTCAATTGGTGCATTTTGCAATCTGGGTCAGAATCTGAACAAAAATCGGGTGAAAATTCTGATGCTGCTATGCAGGCTTCTCGTGATAAAAGTTCCTCAGAATCAGAAGAGTCAGTTGATGGAAATGAAGATGAAAATGTCGACGTTGATAAGGAGAAGTATAAAATCATCATATTTGATGATTTAGATGAAAGAAAGCATCCAAAAAACTACCAGAGAAGTTGGACTGGAAATGTTTGCTTAACCAATCTTGACAGCCTCCGATCAGATGTGAGTGAAATAATTGCCGTGAACAGAGGAATTCCTTCATGTTCAGTTGAAACAAGAGAAATATATTTCTATAATGCACCCGTAAACCCTCCACACCAGGTAGTGAACACAATTGACGTCCTGCGTGCCTTAGCCCAACATAAAGTGAAAAATATCGTCCAGTTTGGAGTAATCTGGGACCTGATTGATCCAGAGAACCTGTTAGATTCTATATCAGAAGAGAACGATGTTGGCATGAGCTCGGACGATGAAAAAACATCTTCAGAAAAAACAGATAAGATAGAGAAAAATGGAGCTTCAGATTTTGTTTCGCTTAAGAAGAGTTTGTTTGGTCAGGAGGGACAAATGTCAGATATGTATATTCCTGGTGTTGAGGATGAAGATGTCGTGGATATTATAGTTTATGAGAATTTAAGCAAGTCAAAAAGGCCACAAGATGTCGGGCAGTACTTCACTGGCAAGGCAAGAATGACAAATCTTCAAATGTTTAGAGTTGATTTGAGGCGTCTCATTTCACACGAAATTGGCACGGCAGTAGAACATGTGCAAGTGGATGAAATTTATCACTATGCAAACAGAAAACCTGCAAAATTAATCACACAGGAATGTGAACTGATCAGAATACTATCAAATTATCGCTTTGCTTTTGAGGAGTTGAGATTTGGAGTTTTATGGAAGCAAAGTGTTAACTCATCTGAGAGGAATACCAAGGATGGAGAGAGAGAAAATATGGAGGCACCTGGTAGTGATTATACCAGAGATGCAGAGAAACCTGGCATTAATGACATCAAAGATACTGAAAAACCAGTCCTCAGTGATAACAGACATATAGAGAAGCTGGGACTGAGAAATACCAGAGAAATAGAGACTCCAGGTTCCAGTTATACCAGAGATGTAGAGACAGCAAGCATTCATTTCATGAGAGACGAGCAGACAGTCGATATTAATACCTTTGGAGGAGACGAATATCTTAGTAAACAGCAACAGGAGGTCATCTCTATAAAACAAGGTGAGTATGATATCATGCCTGACTTGCTTCTAAATCTTTAAATCAACTTCAAATCTCATAGTCACTTTCAAAACTTGGGATCAATTTTGGGTCTTAAAATCAATACAAATTCTCACAATCAATTCTCAACCTCCGTCAATTCTAGACCTCCATCAAATCTAAACCTCCGTCAATTCTCAACCTCCGTCAATTCTCAGCCTCCGTCAATTCTAGACCTCCATCAAATCTAAACCTCCGTCAATTCTCAACCTCCGTCAATTCTCAGCCTCCGTCAATTCACAGCCTCCATTAAATCTAAACCTCCGTCAATTCACAGCCTCCATCAAATCTAAACCTCCGTCAATTCTCAACCTCCATCAATTCTCAGTCTCCGTCAATTCTCAGTCTCCGTCAATTCTCAGCCTCCATTAAATCTAAAGCTCCATTAAATCTAAACCTCCATCAAATCTAAACCTCCGTCAATTCTCAGCCTCCGTCAATTCTAAACCTCCGTCAATTCTAAACCTCTGTCAATTCTCAACCTCTGTCAATTCTAAACCTCTGTCAGTTCTAAACCTCCGTCAATTCTCAACCTCCGTCAATTCTCCATCTCCGTCAATTCTCAACCTCCGTCAATTCTCCATCTCCGTCAATTCTCAACCTCCATCAATTCTCAACCTCCATCAATTCTCTACCTCCGTCAATTCTCAACCTCCGTCAATTCTCAACCTCCGTCAATTCTCAACCTCCATCAATTCTCAACCTCCATCAATTCTCAACCTCCGTCAATGCATGCCTGTGTATGAGGTGTGCGTGACTAAATGAATCATGTCCAGGTTATGTGTGACCACATTGCATCATAGATGATTAGCCCTAGATGATAGCACGACACTTTGCGTTATGATCATCCTGAACCTAATTATTTTAAATCATTACTTACATTGATTTATGTGTTTATAATTTATGTTTTTCTAATGCCATCTGGCAGTTTTATAGCAAAGTTATCATTTATGATTGGTTGCAAATAAGAAATTATGCAAAGAGATGCCAAGCCATGGTGAAATATACTGATTTAATGAATTATAAATGCTCATCGCTCAGAGAAAAGCGCAAAACAAGACTATCTTTACTATTTTTCAGAACCGGTGGAGGAGGAATTGTGTGCTGCTCGGTGCCAGCGTGAGGTACAGATGACCTCCCATGACCTTCTCTCCGGCATAAATGACCTCTGGGTCAAGGACATTTGCTGTGACCTTGAGCTAGTTTGTGAAGGTCAGGTGGTGGTCAAAGGTCACCGTGTCATTCTTGCTGCTGGGTCGCAATATTTCCAGGAACCTCACTTCCATTCAACAAGCAGGATAATTTATGAATTTGATAAAACTCCGGCCGAAATCATGCGCATCGTTGTGGAATTCTTATATGGTAATGCCATCATCCTCACACAAGACAATACACACAAAATTCTTGAACTAGCTGAAAAATTAAGCATAGGCAAACTAGTGGATGGGTGTAAAAGTATTGTGAGTGACAGAAAAAAAGATTCAGAAAATAAAGCATCAAAAACGGAAGAAAGGAAAATGGATGAGAAGGAAATTGACATAAAAAAGAGACTTCCTGAGAATTCAACTTCATCGCCCACAAGGAGAAAAATTTCTCTGAGAAGTAATAGAAATGCAGAAAAGAGAAGGATGGAAATCAAGGAAGAGGAAGATGGAGAAGTTTTAGAAAAAACAGCCAAATTGGAAGAGGACAATGAAGAATGGATCTCAACGTCAGAGAGGAAATGTAAAAAATCGAAAAGCGCAAAGAAAGATAAGTTGAACAAACACAAGATCACCATGAAGAAATTTGAGTGCGCAAACTGCGACGAAAAGTTTAAACTGAAGCGTGATTTGAAAAGCCATGAAGTTGAAAGTCACCCGGATGCTAAGGTAACGTGTACTAAGACATTCAAGTCGTCTCTGTGCGATATCTGCCTCGTGGCTGTCAGACTCAACGACCTGGTGTTCCACAAGATGAGGAGGCATGGCATTGGCTTGCTGTTTGCGACGGAGATAAAATGCTGTCACTGCGATGACGTCTTCAAGTTCAAAGAGGAGTTCAAGATTCACATGAAAGATGTGCACAAGAAGGACGTTGAATATTGCCAGGAAGATGATTGTGTGCAGATTTTTGATCTTTCTGATGTCGCATCCATCAACAGCCACGCCGTCCAAGCTCACGGCAAGACCAACATGAGATGCCAGTTTTGTGACTTTAAAACACCGTTTTATAAAACTCTGTGGCGTCACTCAGTAAAGCTGCACAGAAAAGTCAAGTGCACGTTGTGCGAAAAGGAATACGGGTGGCGCGAGTGGAAAAGGATATATTCCCACCTGCTCCGCCAGCACAAGGTCGTACCGGAGAGGTCGGAACTGAAGGAATGCCGCCACTGTGACTACCAGCATTACCAGGGAAGCTCACTCCTCAGCCACATCCGACTCTCACACAAGTCAGCTCCCGTCACCTGCCACAAATGTGGAAAACAGTTCAAGCATAACCAGTAAGTATGAGTTGCTGAAATAATCGCATCTTTGTTCTGAGTTCTGAGTTCTAAGTACTGAGTTCTGAGTTCTAAGTTCTAAGTTCTAAATTCTAAGTTCTGAGTTCTGAGTTCTGAGTTCTGAGTTCTGAGTTCTGAGTTCTAAGTTCTAAGTTCTAAGTTCTAAGTTCTAAGTTCTGAGTTCTAAGTTCTGAGTTCTGAGTTCTAAGTTCTGAGTTCTAAGTTCTGAGTTCTAAGTTCTGAGTTCTAAGTTCTGAGTTCTGAGTTCTGAGTTCTGAGTTCTGAGTTCTGAGTTCTAAGTTCTAAGTTCTGAGTTCTGAGTTCTGAGTTCTGAGTTAGCTAAGCCTGTGATTAGGATAGCTTCTGCAGTGGGGGGAAAGGGACACATTTTCTATCTCTTTTCCATTTTTTATGATTAAAAAAAACCTAATAGCTATCACTAAGTTGTATAACAAGACAAATATGCCTTGGAAAGGATTTAAATGATCATTTATGAAGCAATTTGCAGACAAAACAGGACCAATTATGATAAAATAAGACCAGTTGGTAGAAGGTGTTAAACAGGACCATATTATGATAAAATAGGACTAATGACAAAAAAGTGAAAAACAGGACCATTTAGTATCAGGCGATAAAAAATGACCAATTAATCAAAATTGATAAAACTCATCCTGTTTCCTTCTGGCTCAATATGTTCATATTCAGTTCCCTTCTGACTCATCCTGTTTCCTTCTGGCTCAATATGTTAATATTCAGTTCCCTTCTGACTCATCCTGTTTCCTTCTGGCTCAATATGTTAATATTAAGTTCCCTTCTGACTCATCCTGTTTCCTTCTGGCTCAATATGTTCATATTCAGTTCCCTTCTGACTCATCCTGTTTCCTTCTGGCTCAATATGTTCATATTCAGTTCCCTTCTGACTCATCCTGTTTCCTTCTGGCTCAATATGTTCATATTCAGTTCCCTTCTGACTCATCCTGTTTCCTTCTGGCTCAATATGTTAATATTCAGTTCCCTTCTGACTCATCCTGTTTCCTTCTGGCTCAATATGTTCATATTCAGTTCCCTTCTGACTCATCCTGTTTCCTTCTGGCTCAATATGTTCATATTCAGTTCCCTTCTGACTCATCCTGTTTCCTTCTGGCTCAATATGTTCATATTCAGTTCCCTTCTGACTCATCCTGTTTCCTTCTGGCTCAATATGTTCATATTCAGTTCCCTTCTGACTCATCCTGTTTCCTTCTGGCTCAATATGTTAATATTCAGTTCCCTTCTTACTGACCCTGTTTCCTTGTTATATATTCAGTTCAATTTTTACTCTATTATATTCAATTTCCTTCTGGCTATTTATTCAGTTCCCTTCTGACTGGCTCTGTGTGTGTAGTTGCCTTCTGACTGGCTCTGTGTTGAGTTGCCTTCTGACTGGCTCTGTGTTAAGTTCCCTTCTGACTGGCTCTTCGTGTTTAGTTCCCTTCTGACTGGCTCTGTGTGTGTGTCGTTCCCTTCTGACTGGCTCTCTGTGTGCAGTTCCCATCTGACTGGCTCTCTGTGTGTAGTTCCCATCTGACTGGCTCTCTGTGTGTAGTTCCCATCTGACTGGCTCTCTGTGTGTAGTTCCCATCTGACTGGCTCTCTGTGTGTAGTTCCCATCTGACTAGCTCTCTGTGTGTAGTTCCCATCTGACTAGCTCTGTGTGTGTGTGGCTTGCTCTCTGTGTGTGTAGTTCCCTTCTGACTTGCTCTCTGTATTTAGTTCCCTTCTGACCGGCTCTCTCTGTGTTTAGTTCCCTGCAGGCTCACTATCAAGTGTGTGGAAGGAAGACGGCCTATGTCTGCAGCTTCTGTGGCAAACAGTTCACCTACAAGATGGGGCTTAAGAAGCACGAGAGAAAAGACCATGAGGTGGCGCTACCGGACTTCCAGTGCTCTCACTGTAACTATGCTACAGATGAACGCCTCTATTTTGAAAGTTAGTACATACTGGAGCTCAACCTATGCTAAATCTGGATTGTCCTTTTGAAATTGAAGATAAATTGTTTATTTTTTTTCAAATATATAATGGGGTCATATGTCTTTTCCTAATTAGTTTTATCCGGAACCAGTTAAAGCATATTTCAGGATTTCAAATGTTTTTTTATAGTAATATAATAGTAAAGCAACCAAACAATTAATGAAGTAAAGCATTTGTATCTGCATTCTAAACATGCTCATTTTGTACAAGTTTCATAAAATTAATGACTTTGTGTATATTTTTGGCAGATCATATGTTTAGCAAGCATAGAATAATATCTGAAGGTCGTACAGTGTTTACCTGTGAGTTCTGCGCCCACCAGACCATAGACAAACACATGCTGGACAACCACATCAAGACCGTCCATACTGGTAAGTAATAATGAAACAAGTCACACAATGGTAAGTAAATTCCACATGCTGGACAACCACATCAAGACCGTCCATACTGGTAAGTAATAATGAAATAAGTCACACAATGGTAAGTAAATGCCACATGCTGGACAACCACATCAAAACTGTCCATACTGGTAAGTAACAGTGAAACAAGTCACACAGTGGTAAGTAAATTCCACATGCTGGACAACCACATCAAGAACGTCCATACTGGTAAGTAACAATGAAACAAGTCACACAATGGTAAGTGAATGCCACATGCTGGACAATCACATCAAGACTGTCCATACTGGTAAGTAACAATGAAACAAGTCACACAATGGTAAGTGAGTAAATATCAACAACCAACACATGTTAGACAATCACTTAATGACTGTCCAAATTGTAAACAATGATAAAGAACTAGAATGGTAAATGCCACTGAGTAAATGCCAGTCCAAGATGAACATCTGCTAGATAACGAACACTGTCTACACTGGTAAGTAACAATAACAACGTAACAGAATGGTAAGTAAATGCCACTGAGTCACAGACAAACATATGCTAGACAATCTCATCAAGACCATTCACACTGGTAAGTACAGGCCATAAAGCTTTAGAAAAAATATGCTAGATAAATTAACACCTTCCTCACTGGTAAGTTACAATGATTATGTAATACAATTGTGATAAAAAAATGAAAGATTGCAAACTGATAATACATGTCACTATCTTGTCCATTTGAAAACTACATACTGGAAGTGCACCAAAAAATTGGAGGTGTGCCAAAAATTAAAATCTAATCGTTAAACAATAATAAGATTGTACCTGCTGAAAGGAACCAAAATCATTAAGATTTAGTTCACACTGATCAGTAAATGCATTTTGTGTAAAATAAAATAAAAACACCAAATTGCTTGTTTTTTGTGTTGCTTGTTGATTATACCAGCATGTTACTTCAACGCTTAGAGATGTATGGTTGTCATGGTTACAGAGGAGAAGGTGAAGACGACGTGTGAGGTGTGTGGTCTGGTGCTGTCCTCTAAAGCTGGCTACAAATCTCACAAGCAGGTCCACGAACATCCCGAACTCAAACCCTACCCCTGCTTCTACCCAGAGTGCACCTATCAGGCTAGGTACCAGGTAAGCTTCCCTACCCCTGCTTCTACCCACAGTGCACCTATCAGATTAGGTACCAGGTAAGCTTCCCTACCCCTGCTTCTACCCATAGTGCACCTATCAGGCTAGGTACCAGGTAAGCTTCCCTACTCCTGCTTCTACCCACAGTGCACCTATCAGGCTAGGTACCAGGTAAGCTTCCCTACTCCTGCTTCTACCCACAGTGCACCTATCAGGCTAGGTACCAGGTAAGCTACCATACCCCTGCTTCTACCCACAGTGCACCTATCAGGCTAGGTACCAGGTAAGCTGCCCTACTCCTGCTTCTACCCATAGTGCACCTATCAGGCTAGGTACCAGGTAAGCTACCATACCCCTGCTTCTACCCACAGTGCACCTATCAGGCTAGGTACCAGGTAAGCTGCCCTACTCCTGCTTCTACCCACAGTGCACCTATCAGGCTAGGTACCAGGTAAGCTACCCTACCCCTGCTTCTACCCACAGTGCACCTATCAGGCTAGGTACCAGGTAAGCTTCCCTACTCCTGCTTCTACCCACAGTGCACCTATCAGGCTAGGTACCAGGTAAGCTACCCTACCCCTGCTTCTACCCACAGTGCACCTATCAGGCTAGGTACCCACAGTGCACCTATCAGACTAGGTACCAGGTAAGCTACCCTACCCCTGCTTCTACCCACAGTGCACCTATCAGGCTAGGTACCAGGTAAGCTTCCCTACCCCTGCTTCTACCCACAGTGCACCTATCAGGCCAGGTACCCACAGTACACCTATCATGCTAGGTACCAGGTAAGCTACCCTACCCCTGCTTCTACCCACAGTGCACCTATCAGGCTAGGTACCAGGTAAGCTACCCTACCCCTGCTTCTACCCACAGTGCACCTATCAGGCTAGGTACCAGGTAAGCTTCCCTACTCCTGCTTCTACCCACAGTGCACCTATCAGGCCAGGTACCCACAGTGCACCTATCATGCTAGGTACCAGGTAAGCTACCCTACCCCTGCTTCTACCCACAGTGCACCTATCAGGCTAGGTACCAGGTAAGCTACCCTACCCCTGCTTCTACCCACAGTGCACCTATCAGGCTAGGTACCAGGTAAGCTTCCCTACCCCTGCTTCTACCCACAGTGCACCTATCAGGCTAGGTACCAGGTAAGCTACCATACCCCTGCTTCTACCCACAGTGCACCTATCAGGCTAGGTACCAGGTAAGCTACCCTACCCCTGCTTCTACCCACAGTGCACCTATCAGGCTAGGTACCAGGTAAGCTACCCTACCCCTGCTTCTACCCACAGTGCACCTATCAGGCTAGGTACCAGGTAAGCTTCCCTACCCCTGCTTCTACCCACAGTGCACCTATCAGGCTAGGTACCAGGTAAGCTGCCCTACTCCTGCTTCTACTCACAGTGCACCTATCAGGCTAGGTACCAGGTAAGCTTCCCTACTCCTGCTTCTACCCACAGTGCACCTATCAGGCTAGGTACCAGGTAAGCTACCCTACCCCTGCTTCTACCCACAGTGCACCTATCAGGCTAGGTACCAGGTAAGCTACCCTACCCCTGCTTCTACCCACAGTGCACCTATCAGGCTAGGTACCAGGTAAGCTACCATACCCCTGCTTCTACCCACAGTGCACCTATCAGGCTAGGTACCAGGTAAGCTACCCTACCCCTGCTTCTACCCACAGTGCACCTATCAGGCTAGGTACCAGGTAAGCTTCCCTACCCCTGCTTCTACCCACAGTGCACCTATCAGGCTAGGTACCCACAGTGCACCTATCAGGCTAGGTACCAGGTAAGCTTCCCTACCCCTGCTTCTACCCACAGTGCACCTATCAGGCTAGGTACCCACAGTGCACCTATCAGGCTAGGTACCAGGTAAGCTTCCCTACCCCTGCTTCTACCCACAGTGCACCTATCAGGCTAGGTACCCACAGTGCACCTATCAGGCTAGGTACCAGGTAAGCTTCCCTACCCCTGCTTCTACCCACAGTGCCCCTATCAGGCTAGGTACCAGGTAAGCTTCCCTACTCCTGCTTTTACCCACAGTGCACCTATCAGGCTCGGTACCAGGTAAGCTACCCTACCCCTGCTTCTACCCACAGTGCACCTATCAGGCTAGGTACCAGGTAAGCTACCATACCCCTGCTTCTACCCACAGTGCACCTATCAGGCTAGGTACCAGGTAAGCTACCCTACCCCTGCTTCTACCCACAGTGCACCTATCAGGCTAGGTACCAGGTAAGCTTCCCTACCCCTGCTTCTACCCACAGTGCACCTATCAGGCTAGGTACCCACAGTGCACCTATCAGGCTAGGTACCAGGTAAGCTTCCCTACCCCTGCTTCTACCCACAGTGCCCCTATCAGGCTAGGTACCAGGTAAGCTACCCTACCCCTGCTTCTACCCACAGTGCACCTATCATGCTAGGTACCAGGTAAGCTACCATACCCCTGCTTCTACCCACAGTGCACCTATCAGGCTAGGTACCAGGTAAGCTACCCTACCCCTGCTTCTACCCACAGTGCACCTATCAGGCTAGATACCAGGTAAGCTACCCTACTCCTGCTTCTACCCACAGTGCACCTATCAGGCTAGGTACCAGGTAAGCTACCCTACTCCTGCTTCTACCCACAGTGCACCTATCAGGCTAGGTACCAGGTAAGCTACCATACCCCTGCTTCTACCCACAGTGCACCTATCAGGCTAGGTACCAGGTAAGCTACCCTACCCCTGCTTCTACCCACAGTGCACCTATCAGGCTAGATACCAGGTAAGCTACCCTACTCCTGCTTCTACCCACAGTGCACCTATCAGGCTAGGTACCAGGTAAGCTACCCTACCCCTGCTTCTACCCACAGTGCACCTATCAGGCTAGGTACCAGGTAAGCTACCATACCCCTGCTTCTACCCACAGTGCACCTATCAGGCTAGGTACCAGGTAAGCTACCATACCCCTGCTTCTACCCACAGTGCACCTATCAGGCTAGGTACCAGGTAAGCTACCCTACCCCTGCTTCTACCCACAGTGCACCTATCAGGCCAGGTACCCACAATGTATCTATTACTCTCGGTGGGATGCCAATTGGTTTTGCCGAGTAAACATATAGATGTAGATGTAGAAGGCTCGATTACATTCAGTATATTGCTTGCATTGATATATATATATATATGTAGAGAAATATAGATTTACTAGAAATTTAAAATTAATGTAAATATTAATTTAGCAGAATTATTAATTTATATAACCGAAATTAAAACAAAATTAAATTTTAAGATAGATTTGATGTTTCTTTGGGTTGTAACTTGTTTTTACTTATCACAGGGAAACTTGGGTCAACATCTCTTGTCCACCCATCTGATGCGGGGAGAAAAGCCATTCCAATGTGCTCACTGCTCCTATAGGTCCGGTATTAAAGGCAACGTCACCAAACACATAGAAGTGCAACACCGTGGTAAGTACAAAATCTGAACAATTCAACGAATGATATGACCTAAGTCAAATCATGAATATATTCATTTTTAAGTTTCGATTGAAGATCTAATACTTTTGAAGAAGCTTTCAAAAGAAATATATTTATCTGTGGTTCAGCATTTGATGCAGTCGGGCTAGTAAGTGGAGATTCACACTAGCCCAAATCAAAGTGTACTGGCCCAAACCATTTTTCGCATAATTCTTTTTATTAATTACATTTATGAACTATTTTAACTTTATGCACTACACTACTGTACTTGGTCAGGGCAGTTCATATTGAGTAAGATTAGTCAAATGACAAAAGGACATCTTTACCAAAACTTGAAATATCATTATTATTTACTAGAGAGTTGGACTAGCATCAGGGGAAGGTGTACTAGCCTGACGGTGTTTCTACTGGTCTGGGATTATGGGCTAGCATCAGGGGAAGGTATACTAGCCCGACAGTGTTTCTACTGGTCTGGGACTATGGGCTAGCATCAGGGGAAGGTATACTAGCCCGACAGTGTTTCTACTGGTCTGGGCCAGTGCTAAAATCACAGACTGTGATAGGTGGTGTTTGTTACTCTGCAGGTAGTGATGTGAAGGTGCATAGACTGTGGGAATCCCCGAGTCAACACGACATCAACTGGTACCTCAACTGTAACAAGCAGTACGACCCTAGGTAAGCTAAAACTCAACGTACAGTGCAGGCCAAAATCATCTTCACAATTCCACATGAAAGATGAAGATAGTTTCAACTTTCAATATTTTCACAGTTATTATCAGCAGTATGTCTATTCAGTTAGTACCTCCATTGCAGGGATATTTTTTGGGGGTGAAATATGAGATTATGACTCAATAAAATCACAAATGTCTTATTCTGATCCATGCCTAAAGAGACAGTGAACCCATCTATGTTTTAACATAATTTGTGGCATTATTTGATATATTATACTTGTACTAAAAAATTTGCTAAGAAATCATCTAAGAATCATCTGTATGGCAAAGCTGAGTGATTGGGTGTTTTACGTCTTTCAATAAAAATCCCCTCAAATAACCTCATAACATTGTCTCATTTAACTTTGAATTGTCTCATCACTGTCAGTTTATGAGAAGACAATATTCACGTGAGCGTTTTCTTCAAGTAATATTCTTACATTGTAATAGTTGAGGCAGTGTTGTGAATGGTTTATGCATTTAAATTACTCCAAAATGTCAAGGTATTCATCACATGTAATATTTTTTTGTTTCTTGGAAGATCACTTGAAGAATTTGTGAAAGTGGCGGTAGAAAAGAAGAAAAAGGAGAGAGTGACACCAGAAAAAATAGTAGATGAGAGGGAACCAGTGAATGCCGTCAGTGGGAACGAGAGAATAAAAGGAGAGGGAACCAGTGAATAATGGGAGAGGGAACCAGTGAATACTGGGAGAGGACATTTAGGATTTTATTGGAGGCAACTCTACCTGTTGCCACAGTCTTGAATATATTTTTCATGTGACCACCCTTGTGTGGCTATAAATAGATTTTACAAGTCATGTGACCACAGGTGAAGTCATGGACAAAATCCCAACCAGCATTTGCATTTATGAAAACATTAGAAATGATAAGTTTATATTTAATATAAATTCATTCTTGAAATTCCCTTTATCAGTCATACTTTTGTCTTTAGACCAATCTATATTATGTTCAGCCAATTTCTGTAAATTCTAAACCAGATGTGCTGAACTGGATGTAATTGAAAAGCTGTTAATTTTGTAAGACGAGTAAATGCTCAGATGTACTACAGACAATTTGTTGTCACCCACAGGACACACATTTGCAATTTTATGCTTGACAACAAAAAATAATGCATTAAACTCACACTGTCCACCACATGCAAATTAAGTTCACCATGTCACCCTCTGGTAGAGTTTGCATAAAACTATCCTGGCTTAATTTGAACACGTGAAGTGTGTATGGTTGAAATCTTCAAAATGTTGTTCATACAAATCTACATAAGGTTATATATTTTTGTTTTGCGTAATAAATATTTGCATATATTTAAGATTAATATTGAAGTTGGTATTTATACATTGTGTGTATATATGAATGACAAATTGATATTTATTTAAATATTATATTCAGATATATGGATATGGTTAATAAATGATGAAGGCTTAAATATACAATATCTAAGCGTTAATGTTTGTATGCTTCAAGATTACCGAACAAAATTATGAGAAAAACTTAAATAATTGATGTCTACTTTTGTTAGTAATGTTATTGAGGCACACACCCTGACCCTCCATCCATCCATCCCAGTTTCCATCCATCCATCCCGGTTTCCATCCATCCATCCCGGTTTCCATCCATCCATCGCAGTTTCCATCCATCCATCCATCCCGGTTTCCATCCATCCATCGCAGTTTCCATCCATCCATCCATCCATCCAAGTTTCCATCCATCCCAGTTTCCATCCATCTCGGTTTATATCCATCCATTCTGGTTTCCATCCGTCCATCCCAATTTCCATCCATCCATTACAATTTCCATCCATCCATCCCGGTATCCATCCATCCATCAGTTTCCATCCATCCATCCCAGTTTCCATCCATCCATCGCAGTTTCCATCCATCCCAGTTTCCATCCATCCACTCTGGTTTCCATCCATCCATCCCAGTTTCCATCCATCCATCCCAGTTTCCATCCATCCATCCATCCCAGTTTCCATCCATCCATCCCAGTTTCCATCCATCCATCCCAGTTTCCATCCATCCCAGTTTCCATCCATCCATCCCAGTTTCCATCCATCCATCAGTTTCCATCCATCCCAGTTTCCATCCATCCATCCCAGTTTCCATCCATCCCAGTTTCCATCCATCCATCCCAGTTTCCATCCATCCATCCCAGTTTCCATCCATCCCAGTTTCCATCCATCCATCCCAGTTTCCATCCATCCATCAGTTTCCATCCATCCATCCCAGTTTCCATCCATCCATCGCAGTTTCCATCCATCCCAGATTCCATCCATCCACTCTGGTTTCCATCCATCCATCCCAGTTTCCATCCATCCATCCCAGTTTCCATCCATCCATCCATCCCAGTTTCCATCCATCCATCCCAGTTTCCATCCATCCATCCCAGTTTCCATCCATCCATCCATCCCGGTTTCCATCCATCCATCGCAGTTTCCATCCATCCATCCCAGTTTCCATCCATCTCGGTTTATATCCATCCATTCTGGTTTCCATCCGTCCATCCCAATTTCCATCCATCCATTACAATTTCCATCCATCCATCCCGGTTTCCATCCATCCATCCCGGTTTCCATCAATCCATCCCGGTTTCCATCCATCCATCCCGGTTTCCATCCATCCATAGCGGTTTCCATCCATCCATCGCGGTTTCCATCCATCCATCGCGGTTTCCATCCATCCATCGCAGTTTCCGTCCATCCATCCCGGTTTCCATCCATCCATCCCAGTTTCCATCCATCCATCCCGATTTCCATCCATCTATCCCGGTTTCCATCCATCCATCCCGGTTTCCATCCATCCATCCCAGTTTCCATCCATCCCAGTTTCCATCCATCCATCCCAGTTTCCATCCATCCATCCCAGTTTCCATCCATCCCAGTTTCCATCCATCCCAGTTTCCATCCATCCATCCCAGTTTCCATCCATCCATCCCGATTTCCATCCATCTATCCCGGTTTCCATCCATCCATCCCAGTTTCCATCCATCCATCGCGGTTTCCATCCATCCATCCATCCCAGTTTCCATCCATCACAGTTTCCATTCATCCATCCAAGTTTCCATCCATCCATCCCAGTTTCCATCCATCCCAGTTTCCATCCATCCATTCTGGTTTCCATCCATCCATCCATCCCAGTTTCCATCCATCCCAGTTTCCATCCATCCATCCCGATTTCCATCCATCCATCCCGGTTTCCATCCATCCATCCCGGTTTCCATCCATCCATCCCAGTTTCCATCCATCCCAGTTTCCATCCATCCATCCCAGTTTCCATCCATCCATCCCGGTTTCCATCCATCCATCCCAGTTTCCATCCATCACAGTTTCCATTCATCCATCCAAGTTTCCATCCATCCATCCCAATTTCCATCCATCCATCCCAATTTCCATCCATCCATCCCAGTTTATATCCATCCCGGTTTACATCCATCCATCCCAGTTTCCATCCATCCATCACAGTTTTCATCTATCCCAGTTTCCATCCATCCCAGTTTCCGTCCACCCATCCCAATTTCCATCCAACCATCCCGGTTTCCATCCATCCCGGTTTCCATCCATCTATCCCGGTTTACATCCATCCATCACAGTTTCCATCCATCCATCACAGTTTTCATCCATCTCAGTTTCCATCCATCCATCCCGGTTTCCATCCATCCATCCCGGTTTCCATCCATCCCGGTTTCCATCCATCTATCCCGGTTTACATCCATCCATCACAGTTTCCATCCATCCATCACAGTTTTCATCCATCTCAGTTTCCATCCATCCATCCCGGTTTCCATCCATCCCGGTTTCCATCCATCCATCCCAGTTTATATCCATCCATCCCGGTTTCCATCCATCCATCCCAGTTTCCATCCATCCATCCATCCCAGTTTCCATCCATCCATCCATCCCAGTTTCCATCCATCCATCGCGGTTTCCATCCATCCATCGCGGTTTCCATCCATCCATCCCAGTTTCCATCCATCCATTCTGGTTTCCATCCATCCATCGCGGTTTCCATCCATCCATCGTGGTTTCCATCCATCCATCGCGGTTTCCATCCATCCATCCCAGTTTCCATCCATTCATCCCAGTTTCCATCCATCCATCCCAGTTTCCATCAATCCATCCCGGTTTCCATCCATCCATCCCGGTTTCCATCAATCCATCCCAGTTTCCATCCATCCATCCCGGTTTCCATCAATCCATCCCAGTTTATATCCATCCATCCCGGTTTCCATCCATCCATCCCAGTTTCCATCCATCCATCCCAGTTTCCATCCATCCATCGCGGTTTCCATCCATCCATCGCGGTTTCCATCCATCCATCGCGGTTTCCATCCATCCATCCCAGTTTATATCCATCCATCACGGTTTCCATCCATCCATCCCAGTTTATATCCATCCATCCCAGTTTCCATCCATACATCGCGGTTTCCATCCATCCATCCCAGTTTATATCCATCCATCCCGGTTTCCATCCATCCATCCCAGTTTCCATCCATCCATCGCGGTTTCCATCCATCCATCCCAGTTTCCATCCATCCATCCCAGTTTATATCCATCCATCCCAGTTTCCATCCATCCATCGCGGTTTCCATCCATCCATCCCAGTTTATATCCATCCATCCCGGTTTCCATCTATCCATCCCAGTTTCCATCCATCCATCCCAGTTTCCATCCATCCATCCCGGTTTCCATCCATCATTCCCAGTTTCCATCCATCCATCCCAGTTTTCATCCATCCATCCCAGTTTATATCCATCCATCCCGGTTTCCATCCATCCATCCCAGTTTCCATCCATCCATCGCGGTTTCCATCCATCCATCCCGGTTTCCATCCATCCATCCCAGTTTCCATCCATCCATCCCAGTTTCCATCCATCCATCCCAGTTTCCATCCATCCATCCCAGTTTCCATCCATCCATCCCAGTTTCCATCCATCCATCCCGGTTTCCATCCATCCATCCCAGTTTATATCCATCCATCCCGGTTTCCATCCATCCATCCAGGTTTCCATCCATCCATCGCGGTTTCCATCCATCCATCGCGGTTTCCATCCATCCATCCCAGTTTCCATCCATCCATCCCAGTTTTCATCCATCCATCCCAGTTTATATCCATCCATCCCGGTTTCCATCCATTTATCCCAGTTTCCATCCATCCATCCCAGTTTCCATCCATCCATCCCGGTTTCCATCCATCCATCCCGGTTTCCATCCATCCATCCCAGTTTCCATCCATCCATCCCAGTTTCCATCCATCCATCCCAGTTTCCATCCATCCTGGTTTCCATCCATCCATCCCGGTTTCCATCCATCCATCCCGGTTTCCATCCATCCATCCCAGTTTCCATCCATCCATCGCGGTTTCCATCCATCCATCCCAGTTTCCATCCATCCATCCCAGTTTATATCCATCCATCCCGGTTTCCATCCATCCATCCAGGTTTCCATCCATCCATCGCGGTTTCCATCCATCCATCGCGGTTTCCATCCATCCATCCCAGTTTCCATCCATCCATCCCAGTTTCCATCCATCCATCCCAGTTTCCATCCATCCATCCTGGTTTCAATCCATCCATCCCAGTTTCCATCCATCCATCCCAGTTTCCATCCATCCATCCCAGTTTCCATCCATCCATCCCAGTTTCCATCCATCCATCCCGGTTTCCATCCATCCATCCCAGTTTCCATCCATCCATCCCAGTTTCCATCCATCCATCCCGGTTTCCATCCATCCATCGCGGTTTCCATCCATCCATCGCGGTTTCCATCCATCCATCGCGGTTTCCATCCATCCATCCCAGTTTCCATCCATCCATCCCGGTTTCCATCCATCCATCCCAGTTTCCATCCATCCATCCCAGTTTTCATCCATCCATCCCAGTTTCCATCCATCCATCCTGGTTTCCATCCATCCATCCTGGTTTCCATCCATCCATCTCAGTTTCCATCCTTCCAAGATTCCATCCATCCATCAGAGTTTCCATCCATTCATCACAGAAACCCATCCAACCCATAGATCTGGGACACCTAATCACTCTGTTTCACTAGGAGAAGATCACGCAAGTCAGGAGGTGCTTTGCCATTTATGGCCTTCCAGGTCATGAGCAGAATTTTGAAGTCAATTCTAGCATGTACAGGGAGCCAGTGTAATTCTATCAACTTCTCTGATCATATCTCTGAGATTTCCCGATCTCTCCTACCACATGTGCTGCAGGGTTCTGCAGATATTGCAACTTCTTAATATCTGATTGTGGAAGACCAGCAAGGAGACCATTTCCATAGTCTAGAGTAGATGTAACAAAAGGATGAGTTAATGTTACTGCAGTCTTTTCGTCTGGACATTCTCTAATGGCTGCCAAATTCTTAATGTGGCAGTATCCCCTTTTACACATTTTCCTGGCCACGGGCTGTGGCGCAGTTAGAGTTAGAGTGCCAGCTTATTAGCATCAGTTCCTCTGTGGTGATCCAAAGGTCGTGGGTTCGAACCCTGGCCGTGCTGAGATTGAATTCATGATACAATTTCACATACGAGCTGAGGCCCGTGCCAAAGGGTTAACCCGTTGTCCTTGTAAATCTGTGACCGGGTGAGTTGTCATGTCAAGGACCTGTGACATGACAATTCAGTGAGGCAGCACTATATCTGATACAAGTAGGTTTCATCAATGACTGAAATAATGTTGAAAGTGATGTAAAACCCCAAACAAACAAATAAACAAATACACATTTTCCTGATTTGGGCAGTCATGTCCATTTTGGAGTCGAGTGTGATACCAAGGTCAACTACTGACTCACTAGGTGTGATGTCAGTATCACCTACTTTGACGGTGCTAGAAATATGGTTGGCAGCAGTACCATGTCTGTCAGTCCAGATGAGCATCCCAGTTTTACCATCTTTAATTTTCATCTTGTTATAGATCAAGAATGCTCTGAGTTCACTGACACATTTTTCTAATTTGTGTCTACTGATGTTTACTTGTTGACTAGAGGTGTGGTCAACAGGGATGTACATCTGAGTATCGTCTGCATAAATATGGTAATTAAGCCCATACCTTGCCAGAATAACAGCCAATGGGGACATGTATACATGTATAGTGAAAAGAATAGTTCCTAGAACCGATCCCTGTGGGACTCCATACTTTATGGGTTTGAGCAAGGATCTGTGGCACCCCACTTTGGCAAATTGCTTCTTGTCCATTAGGTATGACCGGATCCAGGCAAAGGGATGACCACTGACCTTGACAGTGCATCTTGATTCCAATCCATAAAGCAGTATTTGATGGTCAATGGTATCAAAAGCAGCTGAGAAGTCTAGCAGTAGTAGAATTACTGACTTTCTGTTGTCAAGATCACGCAGAATATCATTTTGCACCCACAGTAAGGCAGTTTCAGTGCTGTGATGTTCTTCGTGGGCTGATTGGAATTTAAAACACACCACCTCCCGTCCTTTACTTATATAACCAGTGTGAAAGTAACACTGCCGGCAGTGGGAGTCGAACCCACCACCTCCCGTCCTCCACTGATATAACCAGTGTGAAAGTAACACTGCCGGCAGTGGGAGTTGGTCCCACCACCTCCTGGTGCTAATGTGACTGGGGCATAAGCTTCTTGACAATTAGATACAGTTATTAGGTGGAGGGATGACCATTGACCTTGCATCTTGATTCCAATCTGTCAAGCAGTATTTGATGATCAATGGTATCAAAGGCAGTTGAGAGGTCTAGCAGTACTAGAATTACTTACTTATGTTGTCAAGATCACGCAGGATATCATTTTGCACCCACAGTAAGGCAGTTTCAGTGCTGTGATGTTCTTCGTAGGCTGATTGGAATTTAAAACCCACCACCTCCCGTCCTTTACTTATATAACCAGTGTGAAAGTAACACTGCCGGCAGTGGGAGTTGAACCCACCGCCTCCCGTCCTCCACTTATATAACCAGTGTGAAAGCTAGATTGACTTATGTACAGCGCCTATGTACAGCGCCTTTGAGCATTACGGAAAGGGCGCTTTATAAATATCCCTTTTGATTGATTGATTGATTGATTGAAAGTAACACTGCCGGCAGCAGGAGTCGAACCCACCACCTCCCGTCCTCCACTTATGTAACCAGTGTGAAAGTAACACTGTCGGCAGTGGGAGTTGAAACCACCACCTCCCGTCCTCCACTTATATAACCTGTGTGAAAGTAACACTGCTGGCGGTGGGAGTTGAACCCACCACCTCCTGTCCTCCACTTATATAACCAGTGTGAAAGTAACACTGCCGGCAGTGGGAGTTGGACCCACCACCTCCTGGTGCTAATGTGACTGGGCCATAAGCCATTCCTAGAAAACTTTAATAAGTAAAATGAAAACATTTCTAAACAGGTGTTGCACTAGATCACTGGTCAGCTAAGTTTGTTGGCAAAGTGTTCAATGGATGATTTGGATTTTAACAGAAGACTCATCTACTTTTAAAAGGCACCAAAATGTATGTCGGGGCAATATAATGGGTAATAACGTTCAATCACATGTTTAAAGTAAAAACATATTATGTTGGGACAGAGTGCTTTTAAATCTGAAAGTTTGAGGCAATGTATAGGTGTTTCCAGGAAGTGTTCACAAACAAAAAACAATGATTAGTACAGCTCCTAGGTAGACTGGTGCCGCCCTCTGTGTATTGACACTCGGAGGGGGAACCAGTCTAAGTTCCTAGGCCATTGCCCTATGTTTTTAATAAAGTCTATATACTTTCCATTTGAGTAAGACTATAGCTTTTAATATCAGCAGCCCTGTGCCAAATTAACAACTTTGGTTGAAAATGAATCTTGAAAATTTTATTTTAACACCAGGTGGCACTCTATCTCATCAAAAGACATGTATGGTTTTGACTCTAAGCTTTCATAATTTCATCTCTTTGATGAAGATATATTATCCTTTGTCCCTCATTATCTGACCATTGACTCATAAAGAACCTTACTAGAGAAAAACTACTAAAATACAAATTGATGGCTAACAATGTTAAACAAAATGTATTTTTAAAGTAGCCAAATATGATCATGAGTCAGATATATAAAGACATAAAAGATGATCATGAGTCAGATATATAAAGATGATCATGAGTCACATGTATAAGGCATAAAAGATGATCATGAGTCAGATATATAAGGCATAAAAGATGATCATAAGCAATATATATTAAGGCATAAAAGATGATCATGAGTCAGATATATAAGGCATAAAAGATGATCATAAGCGAGATATATTAAGGCATAAAAGATGATCATGAGTCAGATATATAAAGACATAAAAGATGATCATGAGTCAGATATATAAGGCATAAAAGATAATTATGAGTCAGATATATTAGGCATAATGTATATAACAGTCAGTGTTGAAATCTAACAAGGGTTGTTTTGACCATTTTATTCACGTAGACTGTTATTACGTTAATAAATCATGGATATTAAGTAAGAAGGTTGTGGTTATGTGAGGACAGAACATGTTCTATGCATTAGGCTGGTGGTTCTGCCTGGCTGGTCTTGTATCTTCTCTATCTACTAGCATTTAACTTATTTGTCAGGTTATAAATTAAGATATGGGAATGTATTTCAGGGTTATACAGGCAGAAGCAAGGATACATCCCTGGGGGATAATAAGAAGTTGTCAATAGGTATTATATTAGATGATTATTGAATAACTTGTCAGGTTGGATGGAGGTATATTAGAGTGAGGAGTGGG
Organism: Amphiduros pacificus; assembly: GCA_949316495.1. Taxonomy (NCBI): domain Eukaryota; kingdom Metazoa; phylum Annelida; class Polychaeta; order Phyllodocida; family Hesionidae; genus Amphiduros; species Amphiduros pacificus. The sequence goes on from OX439012.1 coordinate 27,166,188, forward strand.
GTATATTGAAGTGGGGAGTAGGGTATATTGAAGTGAGGGGTGGGGTGGGATATATTAGAGTGAGGGGTGGGATATATTGGAGTGAGGAGTGGTGTATATTGAAGTGAGGGGTGGGGTATATTGAAGTGAGGGGTGGGATATATTAGAGTGAGGGGTGGGATATATTAGAGTGAGGGTGGGATATCTTGAAGTGAGGGGTGGGGTATATTAGAGTGAGGGGTGGGGTATATTGGAGTGAGGATGGGGTATATTAGAGTGAGGGTGGGATATATTAGAGTGAGAGGTGGAGTATATTAGAGTGAGGAATGGGGTTTATTAGAGTGAGGAATGGGGTTTATTAGAGTGAGGGATGGGGTATGCTTGAGTGAGGGGTGGGGTATATTAGAGTGAGGGGTGGGGTATATTGGAGTGAGGGTGGGGTATATTAGAGTGAGCGTGGAATATATTAGAGTGAGGGTGTGATATCTTGAAGTGAGGGGTGGGGTATATTAGAGTGAGGGTGTGATATCTTGAAGTGAGGGTGTGATATCTTGAAGTGAGGGGTGTTGTATATTAGAGTGAGGGTGGGGTATATTAGAGTGAGGGGTGGGGTATATTAGAGTGAGGGGTGGGGTATATTGGAGTGAGGGTGGGGTATATTAGAGTGAGGGTGGGATATATTAGAGTGAGGGGTGGAGTATATTAGAGTGAGGAATGGGGTTTATTAGAGTGAGGAATGGGGTTTATTAGAGTGGAGGATGGGGTATGCTTGAGTGAGGGGTGGGGTATATTAGAGTGAGGGTGGAATATATTAGAGTTGGGGGTGGGGTATATTAGAGTGAGGGTAGGGTATATTAGAGTGAGGGGTGGGGTATAATGGAGTGAGGGTGGGTTACATTAGAGTGAGGGGTGGAGTATATTAGAGTGAAGGGTGGGATATCTTGAAGTGAGGGGTGGGGTATATTAGAGTGAGGGGTGGGGTATATTGGAGTGAGGGTGGGGTATATTGAAGTGAGGGGTGGGGTATATTAGAGTGAGGAATGGGGTTTATTAGAGTGAGGGATGGGGTATATTGGAGTGAGGGATGGGGTATATTGGAGTGAGGGGTGGAGTATATTAGAGTGAGGGGTGGGGTATATTGGAGTGAGGGATGGGTATGTTGGAGTGAGAGTTTTTACATAATATGGAGCAGGATTCAAGTGGAGGACGATGGAGTTATGAATATGGTATGACAAGGACAGGTGTTAGGTTAAAACTCCACCAGAGGGCGACCAGTTTGTGTGTTCCCCTGGTGGACAGTGTGCAACATTTTTTCTTTATTCTTCTGTTGGACAATTTATGTCATAAGTTGGTGTCACAAAATGTAATGACCTGCTGAAAATATAACAAAAACTAACTCAAAGTGCAACCGGAGAGTGCAAATGTGTAGTTACCTGGGCAACAGTGTGATCTATCCGCAGTAAATGGCGGAAAGCTGTCAGAATGGTTAGTATCACTAATGATTATATATAGGTCTGGTACCACAGTCACATCCATCAACAAACCAAAGTCTGGAAACTGTCAAAATTTTCTGGCACCCATTCCCACCCCTCTGACCCCGGCCAGGCCAATCTTTGAAAAATGCAGAAATGTCTTTATAAATGAATTTGTAGGTTATATACAAAAGTAATTTCCATGAAATATCATTTACAAGATTAATACTAATTGAAGAATTTTGTAATTTCATAAATATTTGAAATTAGATAAATATTTGAAATCTCACAAATATTTGAATATATATATATCCAAAACTTAGCTACCTAAGTATAATACACCCCCTAAAAATTTACTCATTTCATCTACTTTTAAAACATTGGTTTCAGTTCATTTTACCAGGTCAGGCTTGAAATTATAAGGTTTTTTTTTTCTTCATAAATTTTCAAGGTTTATTTAAATCTTAAGCCGTAATGCATCTAAAAATTGACGGTAAGTCTCTGATGGTAATGGATCCAGGTAATTCTGGGGTTAAGTGTTCTTTTCTGTATGTTTCACCTTAAGAAGTGGAGGTGGGTGTTTAAGACTTGACCTGATACCGTGGTTCAGAATGCAGTTATGAATGGAGGAAAATACAATGCAATGCAAAGGTCAAGCAAAACAGGAGAGATTTAAGCCTGAGGCAACAATCTATACTGCATGTTACTGTAACATACTGTTCTTGGGTGTCGTATGGTCCATTTTAAACACATAACCCACTGTTATGGAAACAAAAACTGTCTATTCCCGGTGCCTCTTTGATCTTTCATTAACATACTTCCAAGTCACCTGTTCTTTTCTGTGAAATTAATAGAATCCAAATAGGGAGGAAATAAGGAGATTTTTTTCTCTTAAACCAGTGTAAATGGGAGATACATATACTATAAACTTCTTTTATATTTGATTTATTTTAGTATCTAGAGAATATATATAACATTGGGCATCGTGTTCTGTATGACATTTGATATTAAGGTGAAGAAATTGTTTTCTGGACATACATACATACGTACACACATACATACATACTTTACAGGCGCTTTATCGGACTGCTTTACAGGCGCTTTATTGGACTGCTTTACAGACGCTTTATTGTACTACTTTACAGGCGCTTTATTGTACTACTTTACAGGCGCTTTATTGGACTGCTTTACATGCGCTTTATTGTACTACTTTACAGGCGCTTTATTGGACTGCTTTACAGGCGCTTTATTGGACTGCTTTACAGGCGCTTTATTAGACTGCTTTACAGGCGCTTTATTAGACTGCTTTACAGGCGCTTTATTGGACTGCTTTACAGGCGCTTTATTAGACTGCTTTACAGGCGCTTTATTAGACTGCTTTACATGCGCTTTATTAGACTGCTTTACAGGCCTTTTATTGGACTGCTTTACAGGCGCTTTATTAGACTGCTTTACATGCGCTTTATTGGACTGCTTTACAGGCGCTTTATTGGACTGCTTTACATGCGCTTTATTAGACTGCTTTACAGGCCTTTTATTGGACTGCTTTACAGGCGCTTTATTAGACTGCTTTACATGCGCTTTATTGGACTGCTTTACATGCGCTTTATTAGACTGCTTTACAGGCCTTTTATTGGACTGCTTTACAGGCCTTTTATTGGACTGCTTTACAGGCGCTTTATTGGACTGCTTTACAGGCGCTTTATTAGACTGCTTTACAGGCGGTTTATTGGACTGCTTTACAGGCGCTTTATTGGACTGCTTTACAGGCCTTTTATTGGACTGCTTTACGTGCCTTTTATTGGACTGCTTTACAGGCGCTTTATTAGACTGCTTTACAGGCGCTTTATTAGACTGCTTTACATGCGCTTTATTAGACTGCTTTACAGGCGCTTTATTGGACTGCTTTACAGGCGCTTTATTGGACTGCTTTACAGGCGCTTTATTGGACTGCTTTACAGGTGCTTTATTGGACTGCTTTACAGGCGCTTTATTGGACTGCTTTACAGGCGCTTTATTAGACTGCTTTACAGGCGCTTTATTGGACTGCTTTACAGGCGCTTTATTGGACTGCTTTACATGCGCTTTATTAGACTGCTTTACAGGCGCTTTATTAGACTGCTTTCTTATTAATATCAGATTGACTAGAATAGTTTGTGTAAAATTTTTATTGCAAAATTTACAAGATGTACGTTCTTCTAATACTGCTAATATGTAACAATGTCATTGTGTGCGATATTATGTATTACTTTCGTAACGTTTCTGAAAAAAAGACATTTTGATCCAAATTGATAAAGATGATTTTGTTTTTAAATGTTGTCATTTCTGTTCTAATCAGTATATTTATTTCTTTGAGTTGTGCTAATGAACAGGTGTTCATTTCTTGTCACGTGGTTAATTACAAGTTCTTTGTTCATTAGTCATGCTGACCAGATTAGGAATGAAATGCAATCTGTCAAAAAGCTTTCTGAAACACCAATCCCCGATTTAACTTGAGAAGCTTTATCAGAGATAATACTTGCATGATTCAGAATTAATTGTACTATTTTATAACATTTCAGAGTAATGAGTATATTTCCTATTGTCTCTTTATGTGGACTCGCTGGACAATGTCCATGGCAACCTGTGTCCGCTAATAAACTATTTGGCATTTTGTGGTTTCAGTCCGTGATGTACAAACAATTCGAACACCCTGTGCAAGTTTATGAATGAAGCGTCACAGTAGGGAGGTGTACGTGTGTGCATACACCCTGGGCTTGGCTTTGTGAATGGTGTAATTACACAAGAGCGGCACATCCACAAATTAAATACACAGTCTGTTTAAATTGTTCAAAGATACATTTGTTAATGGCACATTTGAAATGAAACCACCTGGTAATTCTGCACAGTTGAAATATATGATGAATATGAATTACCCAGGGACGGGACATAGTTTATTCTTTGTAGGTTGCAGTGGATAATATATCACTGACAAATATGATCCTTAAAATAACTAGTGGAAAGATATGGCAACTGTGTTCTCACAGAGTTCTCAGAAATATTATGACCTACCAGAAATGACAAATATTATCTTATGTGATATGTGACACTGTAAAAATCACAACCACAGACGAAGCAATGAACATGATCCCAGCAATAACCATCATCCAAGCAATAACCATCATCATCCCAGCAATAACCATCATCCAAGCAATAACCATCATCCAAGCAATAACCATCATCCAAGGAACAACCATCATCATCCCAGCAATAACCATCATCGTCCCTGCAATAACCATCATCCAAGGAACAACCATCATCATCCAAGCAATAACCGTCATCATCCCAGCAATAACCATCATCCAAGCAATAACCATCATCCAAGCAATAACCATTATCATCCAAGCAATAACCATCATCCAAGCAATAACCATCATCATCCCAGCAATAACCATTATCATCCAAGCAATAACCATTTCATCTCAGCAATAAACATTATCGCCCAAACAATAACCATTTTCATCCCAGCAATAACCATTTTCATCCCAGCAATAACCATTATCGGCCCAGCAATAACCACTTTCATCCCGACAATAACCAACATCACTCCAGCAATAAATACGAACCATAATTTCCAACAACAATATCTAACATCCCAACACTAAGAAATCAAGGAGAAAAAAATAATTTTATGGCTCAACACAACGTTGAAACACACTTTCCGCTAATAAGATGTTACCATTTTAAAAATAATTTATTATTTTTGAAGTAATTTATTAACTTTTATTACAGTCTCTGTCATATATTGATATTTCCGCTCCGTGATCTTGGTTAGTTCTGTGACGCGGCGTGTGTCGGTGTGGTGTGGCGGTTTCTGGCGCTCGCTCGCTCACCAGGCAGGCCCGCATACCGGCAGTGGCTACACTTAGTCCGGGATCTCGGCACACTCGGGAGTAAGAGTACGGAGACACACACCACCACCGCCGCGGCAGGAGCTTACACGGCCGTGGGAAGAAGTAGTAGCGACCGGGAGACATCATTCACGTACACCAGGAACGCTATACAACTATGGGAGAACCCACAACTATTGTTATCAGGACGTGATCTTTAATGATTAACCAAGATGCGGATACCATAGATATCATTAGAGCTGGGAATACATATACATATACACGTAGAGTTGTGGGTTTTTTCCTGGCTGAAGTCAAGTGTTTTGAAGCCCCACTATGGAGTACTGTTGTGTGTGTTTAGGGTCTCGGAGTTGAGACCATAACCAAAAAAAAAGATTTCTTCTTTACTCAAGCAATTGATGTGATTTTCTCCTTAAGAAGGGGAGCTTGTGTATATCAACACAAAACAAGTCTGACCATGGCTTTTAACAAGGATCTACTGGCGTTTGTGACATTTTGGATATATATTACTTCCAGAACAACACTGGCGGATTACCCACTCCAGAAAGACATGTAAGTCAAACTTCCATCAACCTCTATTGGTTCTTAGTCATTATTGACATCATTTTCTTATCAAATTGCAGATTAATTATATCAGGGGACGATAGTGATCAGGAGGAATGTGAATTAACCTTATCGCTGAGGTACTAGGATGCTAAAATGTGTGTTAATTACAGAGTATGTAGTGTTCACCTGAAATCTACTCTGGGGAAATTTACAATGGAATAAACAACTACCTGAAATAAGCATATATATACACCATGTGCACCCAGGTGAGAAAGAGTGACCTCTTAAAGGTACCAATAGCATTATCACAAACCTGGAGCAAGTATATTTCAACACAGGGGTGCTTGTTATTGTGTCAATTTCTGAAATGTGCATGTTAATATCCTCTATTGCTCTTGTAATCTTTTTCATATGAGAAATATGATCAATGAGCAATATTATGATATGTGTACATTTTAAATTGAATATGAATGGTTTGAATGAGATGTTTTGGACCAAGTCGTGAGGAAATTGATTTGCTTTTGACCACAACTGTTTTATTGGACGGCGTTAAAATGATTTATTACCTGAAATATATCTACTTTTTCGCTTCGTGATGATGACCAGAGTGAAAAACTTTTTTTCACGCCAAAAACAATTTCAATTTTGATTGGAATCAAGGGAATGTATGGAGACAAATAAAAAATGCACCGAATAACATTTTCACTTCCGATTTATCTTACTTGGTCCTGGAAAACCTCAGAATTCTTTTTCTATCCAGCTTTGTTTTGCCTTCAACCATAAACCCATTTGCAAGCATTTGTAAACTACCCCAGGGCTATACTGAGGCCAAAGCAAAAAAGACAGACGAATGTTTCATTGTTTCTTACAAATGTATTTTTAAACTGAAAGTAATAATGAGTTTTGTTATTGAGATTTGTCTGAATTTTTCCTAGAGAAGGCTAGGACATTGGAAGAAAAATGAAAAAAAATATTTATAATTAGTGATTGACTTTCAATCCTCAGACATCTTCATCATTTAAGCATATTTGTCAATATTTCAGATTGATAATTTTAACATATAATTAATTAGAAAAGGAATAAATATTGAATGGACAACCTTTGAACTTGGTCAGGGACTGTGGCAATCATGCATAAAAATCTGGAGGATCCTTCCCTTTTTTACTATTGAATGAGTAATTTAGTTTTGATAATTGAATATAAAGTTGGTATTTTTTATGGTGATTGTTTTGTGCTGGTATGATTATATTAATGGCTGCTTATAGTACCATGTAATAAGCTTTTTGTTTTCCTACAATCACGTTTACATTTGGTTGTGGTCTCTGTGGAAACTAAGTGGACTAGTTGCTATGGTTACAATTGTGTCTCAATGTGTTAGAGATGGCTTCAGAAAATAATTTTTCAATATCTTGTTTCTGAGAATTCGCACCATTGCAAGACAACTTTTGCCTTTTGATAAAATCAAAGTTTTTTACTTATTTGGTCCTATGTTTTTTAGTTCTATCAGTCAATGTGTGACTCTATTTGCTCACACATATTTCTGGAATGCCCATATTGATGACATCATACAGTGGAACACTTCACCGTTTAAGTCCATATATATATATACATAGTCGTGAATCTAGTGTGCTGAAACACCTGGAGTGTGCATGACTAAACTTTGTCACATAAGACATGATTATGCTGCTACCTTTAATTATATGCAAAGAAGAATTCTGCAGTAGAAATTTACATTCTTTAGGCCAAATTGACTCATGTCCCACAGACCCTGAGCTCTCACTCTGCCAGTATGGAGTAAGGTTATGGCCTGACAGTTGACTGAGCTTCAGCCCCCTCTCTCCAGTATGGAGCAAGGCTATGGCCTGACAGTTGACTGAGCTTCAGCCCCCTCTCTCCAGTATGGAGCAAGGCTATGGCCTGACAGTTGACTGAGCTTCAGCCCCCTCTCTCCTGTCTGGGGTAAGGTTATGGCCACACAGTTGACTGAGCTTCAGCCCCCTCTCTCCTGTATACAGTAAGGTTATGGCCTGACAGTTGACTGAGCTTCAGCCCCCTCTCTCCTGTATGGAGTAAGGTTATGGCCTGACAGTTGACTGAGCTTCAGCCCCCTCTCTCCTGTATGGCCTGACAGTTGACTGAGCTTCAGCCCCCTCTCTCCAGTGTGGAGTAAGGTTATCGCCTGACAGTTGACTGAGCTTCAGCCCCCTCTCTCCAGTATGGCCTGACAGTTGACTGAGCTTCAGCCCCCTCTCTCCTGTCTGGAGTAAGGTTATGGCCTGACAGTTGACTGAGCTTCAGCCCCCTCTCTCCTGTGTGGAGTAAGGTTATGGCCTGACAGTTGACTGAGCTTCAGCCCCCTCTCTCCAGTATGGCCTGACAGTTGACTGAGCTTCAGCCCCCTCTCTCCTGTATGGCCTGACAGTTGACTGAGCTTCAGCCCCCTCTCTCCAGTGTGGAGTAAGGTTATGGCCTGACAGTTGACTGAGCTTCAGCCCCCTCTCTCCAGTATGGCCTGACAGTTGACTGAGCTTCAGCCCCCTCTCTCCTGTCTGGAGTAAGGTTATGGCCTGACAGTTGACTGAGCTTCAGCCCCCTCTCTCCTGTATGGCCTGACAGTTGACTGAGCTTCAGCCCCCTCTCTCCAGTGTGGAGTAAGGTTATCGCCTGACAGTTGACTGAGCTTCAGCCCCCTCTCTCCAGTATGGCCTGACAGTTGACTGAGCTTCAGCCCCCTCTCTCCTGTATGGCCTGACAGTTGACTGAGCTTCAGCCCCCTCTCTCCAGTGTGGAGTAAGGTTATCGCCTGACAGTTGACTGAGCTTCAGCCCCCTCTCTCCAGTATGGCCTGACAGTTGACTGAGCTTCAGCCCCCTCTCTCCAGTATGGAGTAAGGTTATGGCCTGACAGTTGACTGAGCTTCAGCCCCCTCTCTCCAGTGTGGAGTAAGGTTATGGCCTGACAGTTGACTGAGCTTCAGCCCCCTCTCTCCTGTATGGCCTGACAGTTGACTGAGCTTCAGCCCCCTCTCTCCTGTCTGGAGTAAGGTTATGGCCTGACAGTTGACTGAGCTTCAGCCCCCTCTCTCCAGTATGGAGTAAGGCTATGGCCTGACAGTTGACTGAGCTTCAGCCCCCTCTCTCCTGTGTGGAGTAAGGTTATGGCCTGACAGTTGACTGAGCTTCAGCCCCCTCTCTCCTGTATGGCCTGACAGTTGACTGAGCTTCAGCCCCCTCTCTCCTGTCTGGAGTAAGGTTATGGCCTGACAGTTGACTGAGCTTCAGCCCCCTCTCTCCTGTATGGCCTGACAGTTGACTGAGCTTCAGCCCCCTCTCTCCAGTGTGGAGTAAGGTTATCGCCTGACAGTTGACTGAGCTTCAGCCCCCTCTCTCCAGTATGGCCTGACAGTTGACTGAGCTTCAGCCCCCTCTCTCCTGTCTGGAGTAAGGTTATGGCCTGACAGTTGACTGAGCTTCAGCCCCCTCTCTCCTGTATGGCCTGACAGTTGACTGAGCTTCAGCCCCCTCTCTCCAGTGTGGAGTAAGGTTATCGCCTGACAGTTGACTGAGCTTCAGCCCCCTCTCTCCAGTATGGCCTGACAGTTGACTGAGCTTCAGCCCCCTCTCTCCTGTCTGGAGTAAGGTTATGGCCTGACAGTTGACTGAGCTTCAGCCCCCTCTCTCCAGTATGGAGTAAGGCTATGGCCTGACCATGCTGACAGTTGACTGAGCTTCAGCCCCCTCTCTCCAGTATGGGGTAAGGTTATGGCCTGACAGTTGACTGAGCTTCAGCCCCCTCTCTCCAGTATGGGGTAAGGTTATGGCCTGACAGTTGACTGAGCTTCAGCCCCCTCTCTCCTGTATGGCCTGACAGTTGACTGAGCTTCAGCCCCCTCTCTCCAGTGTGGAGTAAGGTTATGGCCTGACAGTTGACTGAGCTTCAGCCCCCTCTCTCCTGTATGGACCCTCATAGCATAATAAATGTTCATAAGGGATGGTAACAGGACAGGACCCCAAGTGCTAGTTTTCGGAAGATCACGAGTGACCATAACTGATAAATGTAAGAGTGCCTGATGGGGAAGTCGAAAATTTAACATGATATCTGGATATGAGGGGTTTCCAATATGACGAGGAGTTTTCAGGTAAGCATGATAAAAAAGGGTTTCTTGAGAATGGAGGGGGCTTTCCTGATATTAAGTGAGGACATGTATTTTTAAGTATCATTTCGGGGTACCAGGTTAGAGCAGGGAGAAGGGGTTTTCATTAATCACGAAGGAGTTATGCAAGTATCATGAGATTCATAGTGGGATGTCAGGATACGGGCAGGATAGAGTGGAGGGCTTTCCATTAATCATAAACGGTTTTAGATAGTGATTTAAAATTCCTACACAGGCCAAAATAATCATTTATTAAATTATCTAATGATGCAATCTTTAACACATATCAATTCATGAAAATTTTGATATTGATATTGGATTTTGAAAATTGTAAACAAAACTCCATCTTCATAATACTCTACCCACATAATGCAATGTATCAGCAGAGGATTTCAATTTTTGCAACGGAGCTAGATATATTGCATGTGAGAGGCGTAGGTTTGCCTGCTCGTTCTGGGCATCCAGGTAATGTAACTGCAGAGGCAGAGTCGTGAACTTCCAATGTTGTTTTTGTTGAACCTGAGACTTTTCCTCAGAAAATAACTTTGAGAACCGCAAGAGCTATTCAGTTCTGTTATAAGATCTAAGGCTTACTTCGTGTTATTCTATAAATTATTACAGATTGCCTATTTTACCTCCCGTAGCTTTATTTGAAGCGTTTTTTGACAATGTTTTTTCAGTTCTCACCCCCAACCCATGGATTTCAAAAATATATTGAAAAATATTATCCTGCAACAAATCAACTTGTCATTTTTTGGTTATGAATACTAAAAACTTGTCATTTTGCCTTCCCATACTTTCATTTTGAAACATTTTTGATGGTTTTCTTCAATTTGTATTAGCTGTGGATTTCAGAAGTGTTTTTAAAAAAAACAAATGAGCTTAGCATTTTCAGTTATAAATACTGAGAATCAGCCATTTTGCCTTCCCATACCTTCGCTTGAAGCATTTTTGATGGTGTTTTTCAATTTGTGTTATCCGCAGATTTCAAAAGTTTATCTAAAAAAGTAATCTGCTGTGTCAGTAGTTTGAGTCTGACATATGGAGTTGACAAGGGATGATGGGCACTGGCCTTATTCTGCAGGGCCTTGGAAACAGACAAGATTATTACTGTCTTTTGTCATCTTGTGGCACACATTATTACTGTCTTTTGTCATCTTGTGGCACGCGGATGCATATCTTGACGTGGGAGTCGGTATTACTCTTATTAAAGTCTGTTATCAGCTAAGATACTCACAATGGGTCACCCTGACATGGAGACACTGCCCCGAGCCATGTCTCTTCCTTATCAACACCCTGTTTCCCCCCCCCCCCCCCCCATTCACACATATTCTCTTATCGATGCTTATATTCCACCAATATTCATCTCATAGGATTATCATGGCAGAAGATGAAAAAAATCTTTTTTTTTTACATCTACCATGAAAATAGTGCCCTCATTTCAGCATTTAATTTCTTATTAAATATTATTTTGGGCCAATTAAGGAGACATTCATCAAAATTTACAATTATCTGTAAATAGATAAAATTATTAAAGCAAAAAATCACATCACATTATAACCAGGGGAACTCTTTTCTTGATGGGATGTTTGTCGGGGAACTCTTTTCATGACGGGATGTTTGCCGTGATGGGCGCTTTGCAAGCATCGACACCTGGGTTCTATGTGCGACTTGTATTCCAGTATAAACTGCACTGGTGTTTTTTGTAGTGACAACATGTTGACCTTTGTGACACGAGGAGTTGACCCTGAAGGTGTCGGACATCGAGTTTGTCTTGATGGCTGTCCCATTAACCCCCCAGGCCATACTGCACAGTGGCCAATGATAAAGCCTTACCAACTCATATACTAATACAAACAAATATACAAATATATAATGTACAGAGGAAATAACTATCTCTGTATTGAAGTGAGTCAAATGTCTTTTTTTCTTTGATATATTTGCTTTTCAAATTGACCTTCTTTAAGAGTATTTAATAGATGTGGCTAATTTTTATTGAAAATCTATTTTCAAAAGGATAAATGCCCTTTTATATTATTGCTTTTCAAAATTAACTTAAGAGAAACGATACACACTATTCTTGAATTCATATAACTTGATTTGATTTGATTTTTGATATTTGATTTGATTTGATTTATAAGGTTTTTCTGGCCTCTCATATCATGTCTGCACTCGGAGCCGACTGAACTTTATTTTCAAAATGATAAATGCCTTTAAGGTTGAGTCAAGGAATTTAAGATTTATAAGGTTATACAATATAGGGATAAAAAGATTTTTTTATAGTTATTCAAATATTTATTAAAGTACAAAGTTATTTACTGTCAACAAGTTGACTAGAGAATTTCCTTTTGTGTTCTATTTTTGGGATTCACGCATTTGTTAATAATGTTTTTGTGCACTTGACACAATAATACCCGCCAAGTGTTTGTATTATAATAAGTAGGAGATTAAGATAAAAAAAGCAGCTCCTGTGTGCGACCTATCAGAACTGAACAAATCAAACCCTTGTTCTTTTCTGATAGCTCTCAAAATGCTCAAGTTAGGTTATATAATATTGACCAATTAGAGATAGTCTTATTGATCAAACCAATCTCCGCCAGATAATAAAACGAGCAACGAAAAAAGTAGCTTCCTGAAGTAGATGTGGAGGTGAAAGAAATAGGAAAAGAGAAGATTATTTGAGCTCAAATTTGTCCAGTCTCCCCTGTCCTTCAGATAACCTAACCTTGCTTGCATAGTCAGCTAGTGTGTTGTATATCACCAGTCACGGCTGCATTCTTTTAGCACATTTTATCTTAAACCTTGTTTCCGGCCAAATTCTACACAGAACTATCACAAATAATACTGAGATCTCTCCAGTTTTATTACAAACAGCCCACTTTCTGGTAATCCCTGTTTCAGAGACTTGAGAGTTTCTTTAATTAGGTCAAGTCCTAACATTTTCCTAAAATCTATCCAGGCTGTAGCATAGTCTTGTGTCAAAAAGCGGGATCACAATATGACCTTATTGTGTTATCAAGCTGTGGCTTCATTATGACCTCATTATGACCTTAAGCTTTTATGCTTGGTTCTTAGTACATGCCTTAATGACCTTAATGACCTTAATTTCATTCATTCATTCATTCAATCAATCATTCATTCATTCATTCATTCATTCATTCATTCAATCAATCAATCAATCAATCAATCAATCAATTAATCAATGGACAGCATGTGACTAGTTTGGGTTAAATAAGGTCAAGCCTAGCCAATCACATCACAATAAAGAGGTCATGACCCTGCATCATTGTGAGATCTATTGTGGTCATGATTTATTGTGACCATATATCTTCTAGAACTGGATTATTTCAAGCTATTGGAGCCTAACATAAATTTAGTCCACATAAACTTCACTAGATTAAGTTACGCAGGGCATCACATCACCACACACAAAGCATGCATGGATAGATGAAGTCATGTGATCTATGTGTGACCTTATTTTGTCACATTTATGAGTGACCATTAATGAGTTTGGCTAAGACTGGCAAGATTCACATTACTTCATGTTTAGCTCTAATTGACAAGATTCACATTGTTTCATGTTTAGCCCTCATTGGCAAGATTCACATTACTTCATGTTTGGCTATAACTAACAAGATTCACATTACTTCATGTTTGGCTGTAACTAACACGATTCACATTACTTCATGTATCTTCATGAATCTCTCACCATGTTTATTACAAATATTAGGATTTTGCTGCCTGCTGCACGTCCCATGTTTATCTAAGTCTGTGTCTGGGTATCACTTCTCTGTGTTAATCCAGACTTTGTATCTAGTCAGCTCCCAGACAGTGCAGGCAAGAGAAAGAGAAACTTGCTTCAGTCACAAGTTACCGTGACTGGACAGAGGGCTGAATGTCCGTTGTGAAATAAATTCCAATTTGGTATGATATCGTCATGATAGTAAATTATCTAACTGGGTATAACTACCCAACCAGTCATGACATCAGCTAGTCATAATTAGAGAGTACAGAGCTAGTCATAATTAGAAAGTACTGAGCTAGTCATGATTAGAGAGTACTGAGCTAGTCATGATATCATAATTAGAGTGTACTGAGGTAGTCATGATATCATAATTAGAGAGTACCCAACTAGTCATGACATCATGATTAGAGAGCACCCAACTAGTCATGACATCATGATTAGAGAGTACCCAACTAGTCATGACATCATGATTAGAGAGTACCCAACTAGTCATGACGTCATGATTAGAGAGTAGACAGTACCCAACTAGTCATGACGTCATGATTAGAGAGTACCCAACTAGCCATGACATCATGATTAGAGAGTACCCAACTAGTCATGACATCATGATTAGAGAGTACCCAACTAGTCATGACATCATGATTAGACAGTACCCAACTAACCATGACATCATGATTAGACAGTACCCAACTAGTCATGACATCATGATTAGAGAGTACCCAACTAGTCATGACGTCATGATTAGACAGTACCCAACTAGTCATGACATCATGATTAGACAGTACCCAACTAGTCATGACATCATGATTAGACAGTACCCAACTAGTCATGACATCATGATTAGACAGTACCCAACTAGCCATGACATCATGATTAGACAGTACCCAACTAGGTCAGTATTAATGAGGTTTGCATGAGGTTAGGCCAGTAAAGACCTGACCAATAAGGTTGGCACGGTTTTCAGTACCAGGATTCCTGCAGGCCTTGGGTGTCAGGTGTCAAACTATAAGTCTCTGCTTTAAGAGACAGAGGTATTTATTGTTTAGTTTGCTCCTGTGGGGGCTACGTGTGCTGGCCAGCATGTGTGTGGATGGGTGGGTGTGTGGGGTGGGTGTGCGTGGGGGGGATGAGAGTGGTTTAGTGGCGGTATGCAACATTTCACCCGTTCTGTGGAACATTTCTCACCCGGAGTTGTTGGATCTGTCCGGAGCACTTAGCCCTGACATGGATCAGCCCCTCACCATCCGGACACATCAGCTGCCAGTCCGCCAGTCAGGCCAAACAATGCCAACCTGTTTACTGTCATGCGCCTACCAAAAAATGAATTTGCAAACTCAATAGGCCAAACAGGAAATTATGTTTCTTGTCAATGTCAGAAAATTCTTATCATTTGACATGTTTTAATAAAGTAAGAAGGAAAAATGTTAGGAATGAGTGGTTCTTGAGAAATGTCTTAAAGTTTGCGAACATTTTACTCAATAGATAACTACACATTTACATTGATTTGATAGAAATGTGAAGCAAGAAAAAACTTTATTTTGTGCTTATCTGTATGAAAATGTGGAGCGTCAACATAAACACGCAAAAGATAGTCTGTTGAGGAGGAAATCATTTCATCGCTAAATTTTCAAAATTGGATGTCCAGGTCATTTCTTTTATTTGCCACCATTGATAAGCCTAGCCCTGATTTGGTTTTCATGATTTGGTTTTATTGATAAATTATAATATTTAAACATATCCAAATTAAAAGGTATTTATAAATTCACAATGGCGAACAGAATGACCACGAGTTTCTGATTGTCCTAGATTAACTCTTTCAAGTAAAGCTGTTTTTAGCAACACATTTTCTGTAAAGTAAAGATCGGAGAGTATAATAGTCAAGGTTTGGAGGGTACGGTGCGATCAAAAAGAGGTCATGGATCTTTTGATCTCTTTTCACTATTTCACCCATCCTAACAAAGATTTCCCAACATTATATCTTCATTACTGACGCCCAGCTTTGTCAGCTTGCTGAATGCGTTTTACTTTTGGTACGGCGCCCCGCAGTTGAGTCTCTTTTCTCGTGGTTGATTCTCTTTTCTCGCCATTCTCGCTCTCTTCTGGCCCCATGACGGGTACCATCACGCTTTTCTACCCCTCTCCCACCTGTTTATACATGGCTGACCCAGCGTATGGGTTGTATCACAATACAAGAGGTAACTAAACCCAGCTGAAACCCCTCAGGGGTCTTAATGCTCATATCATTCAACCCATAATACACAGCATTTCTTACAGATTTCATTTGCAATTATTTTCCTGGCAAATTTTTCCCTCGCAATTTTTTTCCTTGCAATTTTTTTGGAGCTTTTGCTTTTTCAAAGAATTTTATCTTGTCAACAAATATGATAGTTTTTAAACTGTATTTTTGTTGAGTATTTATTATGTTGCTACTCAATTTTAGGATTTGAGTTCAACAATAATTGGGATATTATAAAATACTTAACATCATGCAAAATAATGCAAAAATACAAATAAGTTTATTTTAAATCAGATATAGATGGTTAAAAAAGAAAATTTTGTGCTAAGAAATGTATTCATTTGCAGATCTTAGAGGAAATTTGATACAAATGATAAAACTGTCATCATAAAATACTCATGTAAAAGAATGCAAAAAATACAAATAAGTTTAATTTGATTCCTAATGGTAAGATACAGATGGTTAAAACAGAAAATTCTAATTCTGTGGCCAAGAAAACTCTGTGCTCTAAAATATATTCATTTGAAGATCTTTGGGGAAATCTTTTCACCTCAGTGCAGGGTCGTGTCAATGTTCTCTACCTAACACTTCAAAATGTGTTTCAACAATTTTAAAATTCAGCCCACAAACAGTCTGGGCACTCTAGGCTTTGCTGTATATATGCCAGTATTCCAGGACATGAACACACTGTTATAATAGCCATATATTAGAGAATGTCATGGAGAATGGAATAAGCAAAGATCTGGATTTGACATTTTTGAGAGTAGAAATTTAAAAATTCTAACACTTTATTCTTGTTTTGATTTATGTGTATTTCCCATTGTGTTTGTCAATCAGGAAATTTTAACCCTTTACCAATGGATTTCAGAATTACTTATTTATATCAAACGCCTCCATGATGGTAAAAAGTAAAAGACAAAATTCTGGGAAAATATTTCTTGGAACTGTGGGAAAAGAATTCCAGGAGCGCTTTGTAATTACTATAAAAAATAAATCATTTAAAACATGAAACCTGCACATTCTTGATTGAGTTGAGAATAATTCTTTTGGATAATCTTCATTTATTCATTTGTGGTTTTCACCTCACAATTTTAAACTAGATATATGGTAAAGCATGAAAAGTTTCGACTTGATGGTGAGAAGGATGGTCTGTGCAAGAGGCAATGTGAACTATGACCTGAGGGGTCAGAGGGGGGGTGAAAGCATTGCTAGAATTACCTGCCATAAACCAGCCAAACATGCATCAAAGCCACCAGCCAAACACCAAAGAAATACTTTATTTCTAACAGAATTTTCTTGTTGCATTACAAAAATTCCTGTTTTTACCTGAACTCCTTTATTCCCTTTTTCAAAGCAAATTACCTCTTAATTTTGATGTCATGATTTCTTACTCTGACTGAGAATCAAGTAGTCAAGTAGTCAAGCAGTCAAGTAGTCAAGGTAGTCAAGTAGTCAAGCAGTCAAGTAGTCAGGCAGTCAAGTAGTCAAGCAGTCATGTAGTCAAGTAGTCAAGTAGTCAGGCAGTCAAGCAGTCAAGCAGTCAAGTAGTCAAGTAGTCAAGTAGTCAAGTAGTCAAGTAGTCAAGTAGTAAAGCAGTCAAGTAGTCAAGCAGTCATGTAGTCAAGTAGTCAAGTAGTAAAGCAGTCAAGTAGTCAAGCAGTCATGTAGTCAAGAAGTCAATTAGTCAAGTACTCAAGCAGTCAAGCAGTCAAGTAGTCAAGTAGTCAGGCTGTCAAGTAGTCAAGCAGTCAGGCAGCCAAGTAGTCAAGCAGTCAAGCAGTCAAGCAGTCAAGTAGTCAAGCAGTCAAGTAGTCAAGCAGTCAAGCAGTCAAGCACTCAAGTCTAATCTCTCATTGGGTGAGCCATAACTTTTAGCAAATTTGAGGACAAGACTCGATTGTGTTCATATTGTACTCAAGGATTCGCTGTACTAAGATGGTTCATAGTTGAGTCTATTCTAACAATAATGGCTGATTCTAATCAAGAAAAAGACCAAACCCTTTAAAATGGGACTAATTGACTTATCTTATTGCCAGGTATGATAGAATACAGTCATGTCCAAGTGCAGTCTTATAGTTACCAAACATGACCTATTTATAGTCATAATGATCAAACATGACCTATCTATAGTCATATAATGATCAAACATGACCTATTTATTGTCATATAATTATCAAACATGACCTATTTATAATCATATAATTACCAAACATGACCTATTTATAGTCATAATTATCAAACATGACTTATTTTTATTCCTATAATTAACAAACATGACCTATTTATAGTCATATAATTATCAAACATGGCGCATTTAGAGTCATAATCACCAGATATGACCTATTTAGAGTCAGTCATGTTATTACCACATATGATCTATTTACAGTGATTTAAATTTGACTTATTTGGAGTACAAAATTGTCAAGCAAGAAAAGATGGAAAAAATATTTTCCAAAAAAGTCTGAAAAACATTTTCCTTGCAAGTGTCTCTGAAGAAAATATATAGATATGATATATGAAAATAATGAATACATGGTCCCCAAGTCAAATATGAAATCTTTGATAGGGCATTTATGATATATGCTCCAAAAAACTGGAATGCCCTCCCCCTTGAAGTTAAAAACTGTAAAACAGTTGAAAGCTTCAAAAAACACCTAAAAACACATCTCTATAGGAAACACTATCTGCAAAAGCGCCATGAGCAGATGTAGTCTGGATTATTATTATTATTATTATTATTATTATTATTATTATTATTATTATTATTATTATTATTATTATTATTATTATTATTATTATTATTATTATTATTATTATTATTATTATTATTATTATTATTATTATTATTATTATTATTATTATTATTATTATTATATACAGATATATAGATATATAGATATGAGGAGGGTTGTAGTTGATGTGTGTATATTTGGTTCCAGGCCCAATGTTTGTGCGTACCGCGACGTGGACCTGCAGCCGGTCAGGAAGCCGTGTGCGCGCTCCTTCTCACGCATGGTCAAGGTGTGGAAACCCAACTGCGGCTACGCCAAGAACTGGTGCGTCGGCTACGAAAGGAGGTCAGTTTTAATCGCTAAGTCCATATATCATATCCAGTGTATCCTTTAGGTCATGCATGTATCACTGATCCTTAAAGCCAAAATACTATAGATATCAGACTAAAAAATAAGACTATTAAAAAATGACTATTAAAAAAAATTAATTTAAATGATCCAAATAACAAATAGTTTTTAATTTTTTATAAAACAATTTCGATATTTTACCTGTTAAAAAACACAAAGTACCGGTATTAAAAAGAAATGGCTATTAAAAAATAATTTTGAATGATCCAAATAACAAGTAATTATATATTTTTTAAAACAATCTTAATATTTTACCAGTTATAAATATCAGGCGGCCACATTTGAGAATTGTACATTGAGTTTTGTACATTTTTTTGACACATTCATTTTAAGTATAATGTGTATGTGATGTATTTTCAGGACTTATTATTACACGACGTATCAGACGTCGCTAGAGCGGAGGTATAATACTCGCTATCGGTGCTGCAATGGCTGGCAACAGCTCAACGGAAACTCAGGGGGATGCATGTTCAGTAAGTACAAACTTCTAATTTTATGAAAGAGAGTATTTATTTAGCTGCCAGGGCTGAGTACTCAATGAGTCTTTTCCTTTCCGTTAAAAACTGCATATCAAAACTGTTAAAATAATTTGATTTGGAATAAAACTACTGGAATAGAACTACTGGAATAGAACTACTGGAATAAAACTACCGGAATAAAACTACCGGAATAGAACTACCGGAATAAAACTACCAAAATTGAACTACTGGAATTGATGAACTCCTGAATTATGATAGACAGAGGTTTAGGCTTTACTGGTTACCAGTTAGGGTCAAAAATCAATTTGGTCACATGTAAGCGTGACCTAAGATGGTCACAGTCATGTCAGGGCTGTCATGCAGTCACGCATATCTCATACATAGTGCAATATTGTCATTCAAGGACCCTGCGTCTCGTTAATCCGTTGTCCTTGTGTGACTGGATGGGTTGTCATGTCAAGGACCTGCGACATTACAATTTAGTGAGGCAGCACTATATCTGCTACAAGTAGGTCTTATCACGAAATGACTGAAATAATGTTAAAAGTGATGTAAAACCACAAACAAACAAACAAACGGCCCTGTGTGATATGATAGATGTTGGGCTTGGACTGGTTGTATCCTCACATAGTATGACATGATTTAAGATTATTGCTTCCATAATAATATGATAGGACAGGGCTGGAGAGACGGCCGCAGAAATGTAACCGCTGATATAAACGCATTCTACATATCTCAGGTTCACATAAGACAAATATGAGGCAAAGAAACTAAAAACAAACTTTCACTGACAAAGGAAGCTAAAAATATCCAAAACTTGTGAAACTGTATCTATGAAGCTCGCAGTTGTTGCGTGAGTTAATGATTGAATAAAATCTTGTGCCGATTACCCCGTCATGTACAATGGGATTATAGGCAGGGGGTGTATAATTATGAGGGATTAGAGAGTTATTTAATCCTCTCCCCACTACCCTATCAGGTGTGGAGACATTTTAGCTCTCACGCTAACGATGCTAAGTACCTGTAATTAACACCAGTGTTGTGTCAAGGGATTTCTCTAACCTCAGCATGTCTCAGTCGTGTTCTTAGCAACTTGTCTGTTCGCCTGCATGACAGGGTTTAAACTACAAAACTAGACACAAAAGATAAACAATCAAGACACAAATTCTTGGAATTCCACCACTGGTTTATCCAAGAATATCCAGCACCTTACTATGTTAATTGGTGGTCAAATGATTTGTTAGAATAGCCAGCCCATTTTCATGTAAAATGACGTTATGCTTAAATCTTATGATTATTTCAAATGAAGCACTATTATTTCATATAAAAATTTTGAAAGCTGTGGTAACTGATTTTTATAACTCAATCATGAACAATAATTGAAATGAAGAAGTGTGATTTGATAAGTTTTTAAGCAGGCTGATTTTATCACAAATAATAATTGTCAATATAGCATTGTGATTTTAGAGCTGTGGTGATTGTTTTTGGTCAGTTGAGTATGAGACCCTGGATGTATGAGAGTTTGAGGGATCGGGGAGATGAGTAGGGCTGACACGTGGGCATGGTCTGCTGTATTGATCCTGGTGATGTAGTGTAAATCATGCGGAACTCATCATGTTCCTGTCATAGGGGGCAGGAGGGGTGGGGTATGGTGTGTGAACCCTTCCCCCCTCACTCCTGTGTAACCCTTCCCTCCTCACTCCTGTGTAACCCTTCCCTCCTCACCCCTGTGTAACCCTTCCCCTTCACTCCTGTGTAACCGTTACCCCTCACTCCTGTGTAACCCTTCCCCCCTCACTCCTGTGTAACCCTTCCCTCCTCACTCCTGTGCAACCCTTCCCCCTCACTCCTGTGTAACCCTTCCCCCTCACTCCTGTGTAACCCTTACCCCCTCACTCCTGTGTAACCCTTCCCCCCTCACTCCTGTGTAACCCTTCCCCCTCACTCCTGTGTAACCCTTACCCCCTCACTCCTGTGTAACCCTTCCCTCCTCACTCCTGTGTAACCCTTCCCCCACTCACTCCTGTGTAACCCTCCTCACTCCTGTGTAACCCTTCCCTCCTCACCCCTGTGTAACCCTTCCCCTTCACTCCTGTGTAGCCCTTACCCCTCACTCCTGTGTAACCCTTATCCCCTCACTCCTGTGTAACCCTTCCCCCTCACTCCTGTGTAACCCTTCCCTCCTCACTCCTGTGTAACCCTTCCCTCCTCACTCCTGTGTAACCCTTCCCTCCTCACTCCTGTGTAACCCTTCCCCCGCTCACTCCTGTGTAACCCTCCTCACTCCTGTGTAACCCTTCCCTCCTCACTCCTGTGTAACCCTTCCCCCTTACTCCTGTGTAACCCTTCCCTACTCACTCCTGTGTAACCCTTCCCCTTCACTCCTGTGTAACCCTTCCCCTTCACTCCTGTGTAACCCTTCCCCTTCACTCCTGTGTAACCCTTACCCCATCACTCCTGTGTAACCCTTCCCCCTCACCTTACCCCCTCACTCCTGTGTAACCATTCCCCCTCACTCCTGTGTAACCCTTCCCCCCTCACTCCTGTGTATCCCTTCACTCCTGTGTAACCCTTCCCTCCTCACTCCTGTGTAACCCTTCCCTCCTCACTCCTGTGTAACCCTTCCCCCTCACTCCTGTGTAACCCTCCCCCTCACTCCTGTGTAACCCTTCCCTCCTCACTCCTGTGTAACCCTCCCCCTCACTCCTGTGTATCCCTTCACTCCTGTGTAACCCTTCCCTCCTCACTCCTGTGTATCCCTTCACTCCTGTGTAACCCTTCCCTCCTCACTCCTGTGTAACCCTTCCCTCCTCACTCCTGTGTAACCCTTACTCTCCTCACTCCTGTGTAACCCTTACCCCCTCACTGCTGTGTAACGATGCTGCATCACAGAAGAAGCCTGACAGCGCACCAATATTTGTTTGGAACACGGTCTATCCTTAAATCTTTGTGACACCAACTTTGATATTATCTGTGACTGGAATTCATTCCTCACGACTCAATCAGTACAAAATGATTGATGTTTCTGAAGAATGATAAAATCCATATCTGACCCTTTAACTCTTCTACAATTAAGCCACTTCATATCTTCAAGAATAATTATATCATTCGCATTTCCTCACCACCAGGGGGCACACTGGAGGTCATGTGATCGAACATGCAACCTTAGATTTATTTCAAGGATTCTTGCAGACATTTCAAAGGGATGTAATTTACTGTCCCCCATTTGTCTCTGAATGATGAATGTTGAAGTTATCATGAGACCAATGTAGATATTGAATAGTTTGGGCAGGAAATCGAAGGTTCATGTGATTTAGGTCAGATATGTCTCATCAGCATTGATCGTCTCCAGTCTTCATATTTGGCAGTAGGAACATCTATGTGGCCATGCATAAGAGTGATTTGGTCATGTATATACCTCATGTCTTTGACACAGCTAGCATTGCCACAGCTAGCATTGCCACAGCTAGCATTGACACAGCTAGCATTGCCACAGCTAGCATTGACACAGCTAGCATTTACACATCTACCATTGACACAACTGTCATCTACACGTCTAGCATTGACATGACTAGCATTGCCACGGCTAGCATTGACACAGCTAGCATTGACACATCTATCATTGACACATCTATCATTGCCACAGCTAGCATTGACACAGCTAGCATTGACACATCTATCATTGACACAGCTAGCATTGACACGGCTAGCATTGCCACAGCTAGCATTGACACAGCTAGCATTGACACATCTACCATTGACACATCTGCCATTGACACAGCTAGCATTGACACATCTATCATTGACACTGTTAGCATTGACACGGTTAGCATTGACACATCTATCATTGACACATCTATCATTGCCACAGCTAGCATTGACACATCTATCATTGACACATCTATCATTGACACAGCTAGCATTGACACAGCTAGCATTGACACATCTATCATTGACACATCTATCATTGACACAGCTAGCATTGACACATCTACCATTGACACAACTGTCATTGACACAGCTAGCATTGACACAGCTAGCATTGCCACAGCTAGCATTGACACAGCTAGCATTGACACAGCTAGCATTGACACAGCTAGCATTGACACAACTGTCATTTACACGTCTAGCATTGACATGGCTAGCATTGCCACGGCTAGCATTGACACGGCTAGCATTGCCACAGCTAGCATTGCCATGTCTAGCATTGACACAGCTAGCATTGACACATCTACCATTGACACATCTGCCATTGACACAGTTAGCATTGACACATCTAGCATTGACGCAGCTAGCATTGACACAGCTAGCATTGACACATCTATCATTGACACAGCTAGCATTGACACAGCTAGCATTGACACATCTAGCATTGACACATCTAGCATTGACACATCTAGCATTGACACAGCTAGCATTGACACATCTATCATTGACATGTCTATCATTGACAAAGCTAGCATTGACACATCTACCATTGACACAACTGTCATTGACACAGCTAGCATTGACACAGCTAGCATTGACACACTAGCATTGACACATCTATCATTGACACAGCTAGCATTGACACAGCTAGAATTGACACATCTATCATTGACACAGCTAGCATTGCTATGACTATCATTGATTCTGCTAGCATTGATTCTGCTAGCATTGATTCTGTTAGCATTGCTATGACTATCATTGATTATGCTAGCATTGATATGGCTAGCATTGATATGGTTAGAATTGATACTGCTAGCATTAATATGGCTAGCATTAATTCTGTTAGCATTAATATGGCTATCATTCATTCTGCTAGCATTGCTATGACTAGCATTGCTATGACTAGCATTGCTACTGCTAGCATTGATACTGCTAGCATTGATACTGCTAGCATTGATACTGCTAGCATTGATACTGCTAGCATTGATACTGCTAGCATTGATACTGCTAGCATTGATACTGCTAGCATTGATACTGCTAGCATTGATACTGCTAGCATTGATACTGCTAGCATTGATACTGCTAGCATTGATACTGCTAGCATTGATACTGCTAGCATTGATACTGCTAGCATTGATACTGCTATTTTATAAAACCAATCCAGTTTAGCAGTCAAGTATATACACAAGAAAAATATAACTGGGGAATGAAACTGGTGATCTTCACATTCCACAGACAGTGTGAAAAACAATCAGAGATACCTGATAAAACAATCACTGGAGAGTGGCATTATTTATCAGATGTGTCAGCTACGTCTGCCTTGGTGTGAGATGTTCTGCATCAGAGGTAATCAGTCAGGGACCATCTATTGATTGACAAGTGTTAAACTTTCTAATCAATCTTCTCATGTGTGTCTAGCTTGGGATCTTGCCATTCTTAATTCACGACCACAATGGCTGTTGAATTCCAAACAGATTAGGGTTATTATAAAATGGATAACTACCAAAATTGACAATATATTATTAAAGGGATCAATCAAGTCTTTCCATTTATCACATGTTCAGTGGATTTCTGATTCATTTCTATGTTTATTGAATTATTACAGCATATCCTGAAATTTACTGTAGTGCAACTGTTTAGTTTATTTTTTTTATTTATTGTAACACAGGGGTGTACTGTTTTAAATATAAAACATTGGTTATTTAAGATTTGGCTAAAAAAATAACATTGTCAAATTGAACTGCATTGACTCTATAAACAAGGTTACAACCATTTTGGAATGGTTATCAAATAAAATATTTAAATCTGTTTATTTGTTTGCTTCAAACGTTAATTTCCTGAATCCATAGTTACATTTTTTGTAAATTGAACTTTTGATGAATGTGAAATGCTTTGCAGGATTGGATGAGCACATCAATGAATAAATCATTGTCATTCTCTCAGTGGACTGGGGGAAGAACAAAAAAAAGACAAAAATGTTCAGGGCAAACTCCGCAGTAAATACATACTTGAGAGTGCTTGGTCAATATTTACCATTATTGAAAAAAACACAAACTCACCTCTGTTGAAGATGTAATTATAAACTTGAGAGGCTTTGTGGCCTAAATGTGCAAACAAACTTAAATTCAAAGGGTATAAATGTCTCTAATGCATTTGCACAATTAAATCATTTTCCAATTGAGTATGTGATAAGTCATGCCCAATCATTTTAGAGAAAATATTTCTAAAAGTTGGGCAGTGCCATGACAGAGCATCAATCCCCTCCCTCATGACAGGGACCCTCACAGCATGAAAAAGATACATGAGAGATGTAAAAAGTCAAATAATGCTGAGGTTGAGAAAATTGTCATATTTTGTGACAGATAATGGTGATCTTCTGTGCATTATTGATAAAGTGACCCCCCCCCTTTTTTGTGAATTATTCATATATATTTTCTCAATCTTAACAAGCTTAACTTTTAAGGACATTCTGGCATCTTGAGTGTCTCTTAGTTAAAGGTTATGTAATGTATCCGTTCTGGCTGGATGGCTGAGTCAGTGATACGATGCATTTTTTTGGTGGTATTTATAGGGCTATATCAACAATAAAGTCAACAAAGTCTGATCACAATATAAGGATAGGGCCCATGGAGACAGTCAAAGGCGTCCCATATGCCCGACTCTATCCCCGGCCCTCAGAAAAACTTTGTCAATATTGAACAAGTTACATAAGGAGATGACTGCAAGCGTCATCCCCATTTCCAAATTGGGAGAGTTTCCTATTGATTTTATAAATGGCTTTACACTCTTGACTTAGTTGGCGTCTAGACATTATAATACTTGATGCCGCTTCACGCAGACAGATTGTATACATCCACCATTGAGCTTACGTCTCCATACGCCAATGTGTAATATAGTACCTTAAGTCATCATTTATTGAACCATATTCAGACCCCAACGAATATACTTAGAGGACAACCATTTTATCTACTGGGGAGGATAGTGTGTGGTATAATAGAATCATTTAGTATATCTCTTTTTAGGAATATACAGATTGACATAATTTTACGAACTTCAGAAATGCTTCGGTGTTCTTCTTTGTTGAAAGTGTACAATAATATGCACATTATATTGTCCGTTCAAATAGTTTAATTGATTATTTTACAGAAAATATATTTGACGTTAGTGCTGCAGTGAGATTCGCGTAATTTGATGTGGATCATGTGATTTTTGTCTGAAAATTAGAATAGCCTGAACAAAAAGAGGCTTTGTTGCCTAATTGAGGAGTTTAAGCAAGAGATTAAAAAGTACGGTATTCCATTTTACAGCTTTGGTGAACAGTGGAGATGCTAATTCATAACTTTTTAGAGCTTTGGTGAATAGTGGAGATGCTAATTCATAACTCTCCCTAGAGAAACCATAAAGATAAGGAAGGGGGCCCCAAAGGTTCAAAATACACTATTTTGATGTTTCTATTTAATTTGCCTTTGAAAATATAAGTGTTAAGGACTTTTATAGCAACCCCAAACCCTCCTGGGTATATATATACATATATTCTGATTTGGTTCCCCCCAGATAATTGTTTGGTTCTGCCTATATTTTTCATCATTAATGCACAGTGACACGCTGGTGTGTTCCAGGCAGTTTCCACCTACCTCAGGAACCATGTCAGTCTACTGCTGTGTCTTATAGACAGTCCAAATCAAACATCTATAGGGTCACGCATGAATGGGATAACATACCTCAGGAACCATGTCAGTCTACTGCTGTGTCTTATAGACAGTCCGAGCCAAACATCTATAGGGTCACGCATGAATGGGGTAACATACTTCAGGAACCATGTCAGTCTACTGCTGTGTCTTATAGACAGTCCGAGTCAACATCTATAGGGTCACGCATGAATGGGATAACATACTTCAGGAACCATGTCAGTCTACTGCTGTGTCTTATAGACAGTCCGAGTCAACATCTATAGGGTCACGCATGAATGGGGTAACATACTTCAGGAACCATGTCAGTCTACTGCTGTGTCTTATAGACAGTCCGAGTCAAACATCTATAGGGTCATGCATGAATGGGACCAAATAAGGGCATGTGAGACATTGCGTGACCATATTGTGCTATGCGTGAGGTTTGTGGGTCTATGTGGTGCCAAGCAACAGATATGCAGGACCAGATGTTGTCACGCAGTTGCTATATTTATTCGCATTTATGCGTAACCAAACAAATATATGGCTCCAACTGATAGATAAGCTGTCATTGAGTTTGTTTATTTGTTTGTTTGTTTGTGGTTTTATATCACTTTCAACATTATTTCAGTTATTTCATAATGAGACTCACTTGTAGTGCTGCGTCACTAAATTGTCATGTCGCAGGTCTTTGACATGACAACTCACCCAGTCACAGATTTACAAGGACAACGAGTTAATCCTTGAGGCACGGGCCTCAGCTCATATTGAACCCAGGACCTTTGGATCACCACAGAGGAACTGGTGCTAATTTATAAGCTTGTGCTCTGATCCCAGCCATTGGTCCCTGATCCCAGCCATCGGTCCCTGATCCCAGCCATCGGTCCCTGATCCCAGCCATCGGTCCCTGATCCCAGCCATCGCTGATTCCGACACAGCACTTCTCTAACCCCCTGAGGAAGAGACCTTAGCTTGTTGTGTAATGGTGTTTATGCTTTTATTAATTTTATTTGAGAAAGACTAGGTAAATCTTCAGGGAAAAACACAATTACTTTCATCTTTGAAAATAGTTATTTTATGATGGAGGACCAAATGGGGGACCAGACTAATACTCAGATCCACTGTCAATCCAATGTCAAGATTTCTGTCAGACTCTCAGGCCAGTTTGTTTGTGGTTTTACATCACTTTCAACATTATTTCAGTTTTGAGACCCACTTGTAGTGCTGTGTCACTAAATTGTCATGTCGCAGGTCTTTGACATGACAACTCACCCGGTCACAGATTTACAAGGACAACGGGTTAATCCTTGAGGCACGGGCCTCAGCTCATATTGAACCCATGACTTTTGGATCACCACAGAGGAACTGGTGCTAATTTATAAGCTTGTGCTCTAACCAGCTGCACCACGGTCCCTGATCCCAGCCATCGGTCCCTGATCCCAGCCATCGGTCCCTGATCCCAGCCATCGGTCCCTGATCCCAGCCATCGCTGATTCTGACACAGCACTTCTCTAACCCCCTGAGGAAGAGACCTTAGCTTGTTGTGTAATGGTGTTTATGCTTTTATTAATTTTATTTGAGAAAGACTAGGTAAATCTTCAGGGAAAAACACAATTACTTTCATCTTTGAAAATAGTTATTTTATGATGTCTTTTTGGGGGATCAAGAAACAAATGTTTATGGGACATTAAAATTTCAGAAGACAATATGTTTTGAAGATCATTACGTTTTGAAGATCATTACATTGAAGGCCAAGCTAATATTATGAAAAAAATATCAGTCAAATCAAAAAGTAATGTTTGTACCCTTCAGCAAAATGTGTTTGCTAGGGTATAGTGTTAATACTGTCTGTTCCTTCTGTCCATCTGTTACATTTTCTTATACTAAGAATGAGCTGCAACTCATCTTGAAGTCACTCGCATATCAATAATTCTACCATAGATCGACATTCTGTTTGAAAAAAAATTATGGTCAAATTTCTCTCTGTACTGTGATATATACATACTGACATTTACATCTACATTAGGAGCAATGTTTCCGCAATACGATTTGCAATAAAGGATGCAAATATGTGATTTTGGGTTTAATTAGCCGTTCTTGGAGTGTCCCACGAGAGGTGTGGATGAATGGCGGAATATCTGGTCCATCTCGCGGCGGAGTGCATTCTGCTGGTCCCATAGTGTGACGACTTAGGATTTATTGTATTCAAATGTTGTATTCCTCCGTGGGGGAAATCGAACCACGATGCACTCTCGACTGACAACTCTCTGTGTGGTTATTCACAATTGATTTGATGGGGAATTGTCTTCCCTTTACAATCCTAAAATATCCTGCCAGGCTTACATAACAGTGACTGTATAGAGTCAGGCCAGTGACTGTATAAAGTCAGGCCAGTGACTGTATAAAGTCAGGCCAGTGACTGTATAAAGTCAGGCCAGTGACTGTATAAAGTCAGGTCAGTGACTGTATAAAGTCAGGCCAGTGACTGTATAAAGTCAGGCCAGTGACTGTATAAAGTCAGGCCAGTGACTGTATAAAGTCAGGCCAGTGACTGTATAAAGTCAGGTCAGTGACTGTATAAAGTCAGGCCAGTGACTGTATAAAGTCAGGCCAGTGACTGTATAAAGTCAGGTCAGTGACTGTATAAAGTCAGGCCAGTGACTGTATAGAGTCAGGCCAGTGACTGTATAAAGTCAGGTCAGTGACTGTATAAAGTCAGGCCAGTGACTGTATAAAGTCAGGTCAGTGACTGTATAAAGTCAGGCCAGTGACTGTATAAAGTCAGGCCAGTGACTGTATAAAGACAGGTCAGTCACAGTATTAAGTCATGTCAGTCACCGTATAAAGTTGGGCCAGTGACTGTATAAAGTCAGGCCAGTGACTGTATAAAGTCAGGCCAGTGACTGTATAAAGTCAGGCCAGTGACTGTATAAAGTCAGGTCAGTGACTGTATAAAGTCAGGCCAGTGACTGTATAAAGTCAGGTCAGTGACTGTATAAAGTCAGGCCAGTGACTGTATAAAGTCAGGCCAGTGACTGTATAAAGACAGGTCAGTCACAGTATTAAGTCATGTCAGTCACCATATAAAGTTGGGCCAGTGACTGTATAAAGTCAGGCCAGTTACTGTATAAAGTCAGGCCAGTGACTGTATAAAGTCAGGCCAGTGACTGTATAAAGTCAGGCCAGTGACTGTATAAAGTCAGGCCAGTGACTGTATAAAGTCAGGCCAGTGACTGTATAAAGTCAGGCCAGTGACTGTATAAAGTCAGGTCAGTGACCGTATAGAGTCAGGTCAGTGACTGTATAAAGTCAGGTCAGTGACTGTATAAAGTTGGGTCAGTGACTGTTTTAAGTCAGGCCAGTGACTTTATAAAGTCAGGCCAGTGACTGTATAAAGTCAGGCCAGTGACTGTATAAAGTCAGGCCAGTGACCGTATTAAATCAGGCCAGTGACTGTATTAAATCAGGCCAGTGACTGTATAAAGTCAGACCAGTGACTGTATAAAGTCGTGCCAGTGACTGTATAAAGTCAGGCCAGTGACTGTATTAAGTCAGGCCAGTGACTATTAAGTCAGGCCAGTGACTGTATAAAGTCGTGCCAGTGACTGTATAAAGTCAGGCCAGTGACCGTATAAAGTCATGCCAGTGACTGTATTAAGAGGCTGACTCGGGAGTCTGGTTAGCGTGATGTATAACTCTACGGTCATGCAACACCTAGTTATGACTAATTATAGTCATGGCATTTAGTAATTGAAACTGTTTAAATGATAAATTTGACCAAAAATAAGGGCAATTTTAAAGGAGGACTGGTTTTATAGATTCACAGCAATTTTCCAGCTTTAACTCTTCCTCTGTCCAGAAAATTATACCTTCCAAAGATTATTTTTGGTTCCCTCAAATTATAGCTCATTTCTCTCTCCAAATTAGGTGTAAAGCTATGGGCTTGCAGATAAAGGTAAATTCTCATTCAAATGTACGACTTCACAAGAGTTATTTTGGTAATGTTATGATTCTACTGGCATACGGTATGTTTGGTGGTCACATCTGATGCTGTTCTACCTCAGTTTCAGATCTTTACTTTAGATAACTTGCATTTAAAAAACTCTAACTGAAAATCCCTATTATATATAGCATAAAGTACTTTTGACTGGTCACCTATCTGCAGAGCACTTAGGAAATAATTGACATTGTAAATGGGGGACCAGACTAATACTCAGATCTACTGTCAATCCAATGTCAAGATTTCTGTCAGACTCTCAGGCCAGTAACCTATTTAGGATGCGAAAGATATGTTCCTTAATTGAGACTGATCTCTACGCTTGAAAATTTCTTAAGTACTGTCAACAGGGACTAATAGAAAATGGTGTTTGCTAACAAATAAAGGAGGTCCTTTTTGGAGTCGAACACACTCATATCAATTAGAGTACACAATGTATTGACATATATATTTTATATGCACAAAGAAATCTTCAAAATGATGATATATTGGTATCTCACTATTTAAAGGAAGAAAATCATCTTTCATCCCAAAGATGAAAACAATAGTGAAATTTGATACACATATCAGTCAAGGTCAAACTTTTATATGGTGAAGTGTATTTTTAGACCTACATGTACTACTAGACTCTTGTGTGAACACATTCTGTCTGTGGTTCATGTGTAAAGTGTGAACCAATGGAGTCACACAAAATGCTTTATTTCACCTTGTATGGCATGTATATTCATATTGAGTGACCAAATAGGTGTTTGAACTGACTGGATAGAGACCACACTGTGAGGGGCATTCCTGTCAAACAGACAATATTTACCAAAAGGCTAAAAGTTCATATTTGTGGGCTGTATAGTGGCATTGCTTGGCTGCAGGTTCACGCTGGGACGACCGCCAATCAGCAATGTGGTGCCGTGTTTGACCACCAATTATCGGTTGAAACCAGGAACGTTTAAGTTCTCACGTTACCAATGAAACTTAAGAGATTAATTTTACTGGCTCAAGAAAAGTGAATGGTCATTTTAAGTAAATGGTCATTTTAAATGATGGTCACTTTAAGTGATGGTCATTTTACGTTTTCCTCCATAAAAGTTGTATAATATATAAGAAAAGAAAAGAAAGAGAGAAATTATAAATGAATTTAAGCGATG
This sequence comes from Amphiduros pacificus, assembly GCA_949316495.1. Classification (NCBI taxonomy): domain Eukaryota; kingdom Metazoa; phylum Annelida; class Polychaeta; order Phyllodocida; family Hesionidae; genus Amphiduros; species Amphiduros pacificus. The sequence continues at coordinate 27,198,562 of OX439012.1, forward strand.
ATTCATAATAATATCAGTAAAATATTTGTATTGCGCTATTTCTACTCATGGCACTCTTGCAGGTAGTGCTTTTTAAACCAATGTGTTTTTAAGTGTTTTTTGCAACTCTCGAACGATTTACAATTTTTTATATTTTTAAGGGGCAGAGCACTCTTTTTACTTTTGGAGCATATACTTCTGAAGCCTTATCACCGTACATCCTCATATCAGATTTAGGTACCATATATTCATTGGTATTATTGGCCTATGATTCTCTTTTGGTTTAAGTGTGGAGGACAGGTACCCATTTTGTACCTTCCAGGTGCAATTAGCGCCCAAAGTTCAGAATGACAAGATAAATTAGGAAGTTAAATCATGGCACAGATGAGTGCAATTTCAGTGGGTCTAAATTGGTGCATAGACCCCACAAGGGATTTGTATAATGAGGTGAAGGATGGGAAGATTTATGAGAGATATTATAGAGGTCATAAGGTCGCGTGTCGTCCAGATGTTCATATTATGGAAACAATCAGTTGTATTGTCAACTGGAGGACACTGGTACATGTCCTTGCTTCACTATCCATTATTTGTCTCAGGTTACCATGGTGACCTATTCTATTGTCCTCCCGTAGCAACAAAGCCAAAATCATGCTTGAGAGACATTTAAAGGTTCAGCAATTAGCAATAGATATTCATTATACTAATGGTGGTGTTCATAAACCTATTAGCTTTGAAATGTAGCAAATGATTTTGGTGTGTTGCTTGATGAGCAAGGGGGGAGAGGGTGGAGGGGGGTTGCTCATCAAAAGATTGCTGACAATTGTTGAAAGGGGACACAGGTATGGGGGCTTTGGGATATGTCCATTGTTCCAAATAAAGCGTCGGCACTGTTAATGAGATCGCACTGTTCATGAGATCGCACATATAGAGATTGCTTATGTGTAAATTACAAAATGAACCATTGTAATACATGTATGTTGGATCAAAGCCCCATGGAGGGTCTGAGCAATTTCTGCCAAATAAAGTGGTTTTGATGGTGTATATCAGTATTTGTTACATATTTCAGAACAATGTCATCCAAGCACTTGTTTTAATGGAGTATGATAGTATATATATTATATATTTCAGAACAATGTCATCCAGGCACTTGTTTTAATGGAGTATGATAGTATATATATTATATATTTCAGAACAATGTCATCCAGGCACTTGTTTTAATGGAGTATGATAGTATATGTTATATATTTCAGAACAATGTCATCCAGGCACTTGTTGTAATGGAGTATGAGAGTATATGTTTTACTCTATATTTCAGAACAATGTCATCCATGCACTTGTTGTAATGGAGTATGATAGTATATGTTTTACTCTATATTTCAGAACAATGTCATCCAGGCACATGTTTTAATGGAGGAGACTGCATGGGGGGATACTCGCAAACTTGTTCTTGTCCAAATGGATTCCAGGGACCACGCTGCCAATATGGTGAGTACATCTTAATTTTATAATGAAAATGAAAAATTAATGTGTGTCTTGTTTAGCTAGGGCACTTACTAGGGAAATGCAGAATGGAATTGGGCTTAAAAAACTGTTGTTGTCGTCATTGTAGTTGTCCTTTATCGCCGTAGTCATCATCATCATCAGCAGCATCATCATCATCAGCATCATCATCACTGCCATCATCCTATCATCATCATCATATCATCTTAGCATGATGAACAAAGACTGTTAGTTTTGTTTTAGGTTTTAGCTAATGGTCACCTTGTAAAAAAGATTAATAATTACTTCATCAGGACACATTTATAGAGGAAAGTTGATCCTTAACAATTATTTTACATTTTTACTTTGCTCAAATTATTGTTTCATAGAGGTCTCATTTATGTGAAACAGAACACTTCCATATAAGGCAATGTCCAAGGTTGTTTGTTTTGAGTCCCGAGAGATTATTTCACATTTGAATTAAATAACTAGAGCGGGCAGATCTCTCATAGATTGACATTTTTCCCACCTCCTCTTAGATGTAAGTAAAGCGTTTACTGGGAGGTCAGCGTGGATGGAATGAAGGGCCCCTCATGATGTCAGTAAATCTCTTTGATGCAATGCACAACAGTATTGGTAAATTGACCCAAATTAGACTGTTACCAATTAAGGACTGTTATATACCACTTTAACAACAGGCAGCTGTAAGCAGATTGAACTTGCCTCTGACATAACCGTGTTGCCTCTTTGAAGCGCTATGTCAGAAGTACGTCTGCTTCAGTGAGATGTTAGGAAGAGGAATAATTAAATGAGAGGAATTCATATTTCTGCACAGTATTATTCAACAAGAGAACAAAGTGAAACTTTATGACCTGTAATTATGGGATTAGCAATTTTAATCTTGTTCTGTGTGGCTGCATTGCGCACAAATTTGACTGTGTGGTGTCATATTCAAAATATGCTAATTAGACGTTTCAATGTGTTTTTTCAATAACATAAGAATTCTTACAATTATGACAAAATAAAAAAAATTATTTATACTTTCGAACATTTTTAATGATATATTTAAAGGATATTTTAAACATTCCTTTGTGAATTTACAAAATCCATCAAAACAGAGCAGGAAAAAATAGATTAGGAAATTTCATTTGTTTACTTAACGAGGACAAAGAAATGAAGTTGAACTTATTTGGTCTTGTTTAGGTCGTATTGTAGGAATGCGCTAATTTGGTTTACAATTCACAATGAGTGGTCATTGAGTGGTCGGATAAGAATCGTCACTTTCTGAATGGCTGGCGAAGCAGAAAGATAACAGACCCCCCAATCCCCTATCACGACCCCCCTCGTCAATGCAGTTCCAAATTACTGTTGATAACAAATTTGATTGAAATGAAAGTCTTTTGCAAAATGGAAAGTTTTTGAAAATATTTATCAAAGAAAAAAAAATACAAAGGTTTGAAGAAAAAGAACTTATTGTCTAAAAATTGAAAAGATTGTATGTTATCTGTGTGTATTTAAAAACATTTCAAAAGTAAAACCTATACTGGTTATAAACAGAAAAAATTATACTTTTAGTTGAGGCCTCTGATAGGCATGTGTTGAATGCCAGAATCACCTCCTACTGTTTACAGGTTTTATTCTCTTAATCACGTTTTTGTGTTTTTGGTCTATATATACGTCATTTAAATGCTAAGTCATTATAAAGAGGAGCTGAAACACTGATTGAAATCCACATAATTGCAGGATACAATTGCAAACCGAGGCGGCCTGGGAGGAGATTTTGACAGATTTGTTTCAAAGAACCTGTGTTTAAAAACAACAAGCGAGCTGCAAAAACGCAGACGTGACATGTAATTACCCAATCCTGTGAAAATCCACTTTGTTTTGCCAGGTTACCTAACTTGCAACACGGCCATTGTGAGAAAGGCAACGGACCCAAGATCACCCACTGTGACAGGAGTAAATGACTCTCACTTTGTTAAAAACAAATAGCTTATTTTAAAAACTGCACAGGTGGTTTACCTCCCAAGAATGCTAATGGGGCAAATGATAGCATTCACCCCAATTTAAGCTTTTTGGAAACATCTAATTGACATTTAAATGAATGAAAAATTTTATAAATGAAAAAAATACTTAAATAAACAAAATATGAAAAGATGTCTTGCAAAATGATAAAATATAAGGCCTATCAATGAAATTTGGAAATTCTGCTTTCAAAGCTGTGAAAACACCGAAACCAAAATGACTGAAAGTTGGCTGAATATTCCATCAAAATCTTTAAAGGGTCAAACATGTAATGTAATTCCAAATAAACATCGAGAAGAATTGTATATTTAATTGTTTGGTCTCGCCAATACATGAAAGCACTCTATCTGGCCATGAAAAACTATTGGGTGACTATTTCCAATCAAAGCTGACGATCGTTTTTCTATTTTAATCATTTCAATCATTTTATTTGATACTTTATAAGAATACTGACTCAGTCCCACACACTGCATGCTGGGAAATGTTTGAAAGTAGATGGGACAATTAATGCCAAAAGAAATAATAACCTTGTTTCTGATAATGTACCCTGAAAAATAGGATATTATATATATATATATATATATATATATATATATATATATATATATATATATATATAAAGAGATTGTATCAGATATGGGGTTTTTACCAATCTCAGACCTGTCTTGTGGGGCATTGACGTACTGTGAGGCATATAAAATACCTCTTCATAGTACAGCTGCTTAGTCACAGGTACATAAGTAACCTGTACAAGGCCTTAATATATATATATATAAAGGTTACTGAAATCATGTCTTTTCACAGAGAAAGTAAAAAAAAACAAAAAAATAAACTTTGGCTTGAACTAGTGTAGGTAGGGAAATCCGAAACAAGCTTCTTTTCTTTTTTTTTGCCTGATGAAATCACCAATGCACATGACCAAATATTTGTACAGACTTGCCTTGTAAGATAGAGATGTATTTTTATCGTGGCAGAGGTAGACGTTTTTTTAAAAACGCTACTAAACTATATCCGCTATAACTCATCAGATACTTAAAAGAAAAACGTCACAAATTTACGCAACCGAATGTCAAGTCAGTAAGTGCTGTACAATTGACAATTATTTCCTCAACAATATTTTTATTGTTGGGAAAGTAAAAAAATTATTAAAAAAGATGCTGTAAAGTTCTTTAGAGTGTTCCATTCATGGACTTTGTCACTGTTTTGTTAAGTGATATTTCATGCCTTCTCTCAGCGGCAAAAGGGTGAAAAAGTTTGATGCCGATAAATATTTTAAAGAATTCATTTTTTAATTCTAGAGCCCCCCCCATTGAACAGTTCCAGCCAGACATCAATGTTGTCACGCATCAATATGAATGATTAAGGTCATTCAGTGACCTCTGTTTTGTATTGGTTTGCTGCAGTGTGAATCTATTTGATCACGCTTACCTTAGGCACTGTATACTTCAATCACACCATGTCTGTGTCACCTTATTTGGTTAATAATATGCATGCCTGGATAGAAGTATGGCTCCAAACTATAGATCAATGTTTTGGTGAAATGCACCTCACACCTGACTTTACGCCATTTAGACATCAACAAAATGGAGAACTGTGGATTTCGACCTCTTGAAATTGACACTATTGTGGTGGTGTTTAAATGGATGTGTTAGCTCAGGAGTACCTTTGGGCTTGTGAAAGTTGATGACTGCTTTGTTTATCAACTGTGAAGTTCTTAACTTTTAAAATGTTTTTGTCGGACCATCATGGTAGTTTCCCCAGCAATGCACACACATTTATGGCAGGATGATTTTTACTGGCATTTCCTTTGTTTATCTCATAGAAAACAGCTAAATCTGACCAAATTGAAAGAAAAGAATAAGAAAGAAAATTTTGTAATGAATGGCATTTCTCAATTAGTCAATATCTCATACATACAATAATTGGAGGCATAAATTTATTTTATCATATGCAAACTTAGCAGACAAAGCCAGCTTTTTGGATACATTTGGATGTTTAGTGACTATATTTTGTCATCCATACTTCAAGCATTGCTTTATAAATAGTATGGAAGTATGTGACCTCATTTATTCACACTCATAGAGCCTAAAAAATGTATGGCTCAATTAATGAAAATGAGGAGAAATATCATTATCTGCAAAGTTGGCAATGGCATTTTAAAGGATCCATTGCGCATTGTAAAAGTCTGGCAAGGAACGGCCGTGAAAGTTGCCCCGTATTTGAGACGTCATGGACTTGCAAGGTTGAGGCATATAGCTCCAAGCTGTATAAAGCTAACCCGGACTGCAGATATGTACGGTCTGGTCCATGCCACACTACAGCCACGCATACTACATGAAGGTATTCTGCTTTCTCCTTGTATTTAAGTTATCATTTTATATGTTAAAATACAAATTAGAAATTTGGGTTTATTTTGTGATATATTTTTACTAGAAATGGGTCATTTTGAAATTAGAAAGCAAACATTAAGTATAAATGGTTATATAGTGAGATAATTAATTTTTATTATTTCATTTTGATTTTTTTCATTTTTATATAAAGATGATGTGGAATATATATCGTCTTGACAAAAAAATAGTAATATTACCAGAAAAGATTCTGTGGTACTTTATCTACCTGGTAATTACTTCTCACTTTAATAACAATATAATACTCCTATGTGGGGGAAATAATATTTATAGAATCTGAATATTATAAAACAAGCAAAGAAGCAAGTGTCCAAATAAAAAGGATTCATGTTATATGTGGAAGGACAGGACTGGATGTTATTATAGAGGCTAGTCATGCTATATATGAAAGGACAGGACTGGATGTTATTATAGAGGCTAGTCATGTTATATGTGGAAGGACAGGACTGGATGTTATTATAGAGGCTAGTCATGTTATATGTGGAAGGACAGGACTGGATGTTGTTATAGAGGCTGGTCATGTTATATGTGGAAGGACAGGACTGGATGTTATTATAGAGGCTAGTCATGTTATATGTGGAAGGACAGGACTGGATGTTATTATAGAGGCTAGTCATGTTATATGTGGAAGGACAGGACTGGATGTTGTTATAGAGGCTGGTCATGTTATATGTGGAAGGACAGGACTGGATGTTATTATAGAGGCTGGTCATGTTATATGTGGAAGGACAGGACTGGATGTTGTTATAGAGGCTGGTCATGTTATATGTGGAAGGACAGGACTGGATGTTATTATAGAGGCTAGTCATGCTATATGTGGAAGGACAGGACTGGATGTTATTATAGAGGCTAGTCATGTTATATGTGGAAGGACAGGACTGGATGTTATTATAGAGGCTGGTCATGTTATATGTGGAAGGACAGGACTGGATGTTGTTATAGAGGCTGGTCATGTTAAACGTGGAAGGACAGGACTGGATGTTATTATAGAGGCTAGTCATGCTATATGTGGAAGGACAGGACTGGATGTTATTATAGAGGCTAGTCATGTTATATGTGGAAGGACAGGACTGGATGTTATTATAGATGCTAGTCATGCTTTATGTGGAAAGACAGGACTGGATGTTATAATAGATGCTAGTCATGTTATATGTGGAAGGACAGGACTGGATGTTATTATAGATGCTAGTCATGTCGGGTGGTGACCTGAGAGATCAGGCTTCGCAGGTGAGAAGGGCTAAATTGCAGGCTTTGTAATCACCTTAGCTGTTGTACTTTTACGCAAGAAATAACAAAATTGCTGTATACCTCGCCATTTATAGGACAAATATTTCAACAAAAGTTGTTATGCGAGACCAAAGGGTAAAGTCTTCTTGAAAATTTAAGGCCAAATTGCCCTTATTCAAGTTTTAAAAGCAAAACTATTCGTCATCTCAAAGAAATCTCACAATTGAGACAGCGTAAGATTGTGAGCACCTGATACTGACATTCGACTCCAGGCATCACAGTTTCATTCACACCAGCGTTCCACATCATATGAGCAGTCACATCCATTACTCTGTTTAGTCATGAAAATATGCAAATACACATGGATTAGTCCAGATTATTAACATTTTTGTGACCATTAATGAGTCAAGTCTCTGATTCATGTAATTCATTGGAGCCTCTGGGTTGTTTGTTTAATGTGAACAAATATGGTCACATCATAGGTGAAAATGATCTTAAATGATTAGGCATGACTTCATAGGTGCTATGACTTAACTGAACATTCAGTAGAAATACAAAGATGGTGCATCAAAGTGTTCGCATAAACCAAATTATAAAGTTTTTCTTGTACTTGATGTTTTCATCCTGCTTTAGGTAAACCGCTTCATAACCTTGCAAAATAGGGAACAAATTCTGTATTGTGTGAGCATAAGAGACACATTTGCTGGTTAAAGAGGTGCAAAACGGTCCGAATTCTCAGAGATTTAAAAACTGTTTGCATTAAACAGCTGTTCATATTTCACCCGAGCATTTCATATCTGTAAGTATTTGTACCAAAATATTGTAAAAATCTCAATGATTTTTCAGTGAACTCAATGTTGATTAAAAGAAATATGATAAATTATCAATAATTCAGTACTTTACAAACAGATCAGTTTGTTTTTACCGTATTCTATCTAATTATGGTTGGTAAAGAGCTGTATGGTAGTGCTCAAAATTTAGTCACATGAGGTCATGTCAAGATCTACTATAGAGGGCCAGTTCTGCATTCATATTTAACCTTCTGCATCCATATTTAACCTTCTGCATCCATATTTTACCTTCTGCACTCCTATTTAGCCTTCTCCGCCCATATTTAGCCTTCTCCACCCATATTTAACCTTCTGCATCCATATTTAACCTTCTGCGCTCATATTTAAGCTTCTGCACCTATGTTTAACCTTCTGCACTCATATTTAACCTTCTGCACTCATATTTAACCTTCTGCACTCATATTTAACCTTCTGCACTCATATTTAACTTTCTGCACTCATATTAAACCTTCTGCACTCATATTTAACCTTCTGCACCCATATTTAGCCTTCTCCACCCATATTTAACCTTCTGCATCCATATTTAACCTTCTGCACTCATATTCAACCTTCTGCACTCATATTTAACCTTCTGCACTCATGTTAACCTTCTGCACCCATATTTAACCTTCTGCATCCATATTTTACCTTCTGCACTCCTATTTAGCCTTCTCCACCCATATTTAGCCTTCTCCGCCCATATTTAACTGTCTGCATCCGAATTTAACCTTCTGTACCCATATTTAACCTTCTACACCCATATTTAACCTTCGTCAATAGTGACAATTTTATTTTCTATGTGGAAGTAATCGACATTTGATGATAGGAAGGAAAGATCGCAAGGTGAGAAGTTAAGCTTAGTGGTCAATATTGATCTCCTAATCCAGCTTAATCCTGTCACCCAGGATAAGAATGGATTAACTCTGTGCCAGAAGAAAGTATCAACTCACATATCAACATGCGGACACATGATTGTCAAAGATATGAAAAAGGTTTGGTTGTTATAGATATAAACAAGAAATATATAGGAATTTTATGAAATGAATTCTAATATTTTCCCTTCAATTCACTAAACTAAAGTATTGCCCCAGTGTTGTATTTCTGATCTTTGACATGTTTATAGGTTTGTGTGACTTCAAGCAGATAGCAGTGAGAATTTTGGAATTGATTATTATAGGCTGTAACCGTATTAGATAAGAACCTGAAAAAAGCAGAATAAGGTGAATTTTATTGAATAGTGTCTTGATTCTGACAGATCAGTTCAAATTCTAAGTAGATAAATATTATCAGAGATTATGGGCTTTGCAAAAAAGTATAAAAAAGAAAAACAACTGGAGGGATGTGAGGAAACAAGTGTAAATAATTGACCGGATTCTCCACCATTCAGACTGACCTTATCTTCATGGTTGACTTCTCAAATCTGAAACAGGTCATATATATAAACAAATACAGGGAGAGAGAAATAGAGCAGTGAATACTTCTTTGGTCACATGACCTCAAATAAAACAAAGCCCACTAAGGTCACCTGGATGAACCCTGATTTTCCTGACGTTATGTACATATGGATTTGTAGGGATTTATTTATGTGGGTAATTCAGTTCTCAATTTGCCCTCTTCTCTCAATAGAATATATCTCAAATATCTATGATATATCATTATCACTCTTAGCATTTTGTGATAACTTTGTGATGTTTTTTTTCTCATTTTTTCTGTCCATTGAGCATGGAAACCACGGTTCAACCTCAATTTATATCTTTAAATCTCATCTAATCTCGACAGATAAATAAATAAATTAATCCATGACATTTTTGAAAGAAAAATTATCCTGACATAAGAGCAAGGAAATAAACATTCCATAAGAACCACGATTATATTCTGGTTTATGTTTCCTATTGGACATGAACAATGCAAGAAACCCTTAAATTCCAGCCGAGTCTTGGGACTCGACCCGGTTATCATCCGGCATTCCAGATGATCCTGTTTCCACAATTTCCGGTGGTTGATGTTTGTTAGTGTAAATTCCATGATGAAAGAACAAGCCGGTGAAATTATGCGGAGGTAGATTCGGGAAATTTGGCCATTTCGATTTTCGACATTTATTTGCTTTGTATGAATGCCAAGAATTGTTGAGGGTTTCTACTGCTGGGTTTAGATAGAGTGGCTATTTATAGAACACCTCTTTTCATCTTAACAAGCTAATAAGATTAACAAAGGTAAAGAAATGAATAATTTAGATTTCATATGCTTTAAATGATTTCAGAATTACATATTAAACAAAAGATATGAATATAAAATATGTATTGAGGAGGAAAATGAATGAATGGCCCCCTACATAACAGATGATAATCAGGAAAGATGTTGATGTTTGCAATAAGTCTTTCTTCTAATGTAAAAAATAATACATTATTTCAACAGTTCAAGGTAA